>CM040629.1:60543081-60762347 GCA_022817965.1 Solanum lycopersicoides | reverse complement strand
TAGGTGAGGTCAATGGGAATTGAACCCAAGACCTCACATGACCAAGGGGCTGAAAAATTTAAAAGAAAATGTAAGGGGGCTAAGGGGAATCGAACCCCTTAGCTGCTGTTGACGCAAAAAAAATAAAAAGGGAGAATGGGGCTGGGGGAATCGAACACGCAATGCTGGGGAAAGAAAGAAGAGAAAAATAAAGAAAAAAAATGTGAGGCTGGGAATCGAACCCACGACCTCAAGGCTGGAAATGGAGAGGGGCGAAAATGATTAATAAAGCAAGTGAGGTTGTGGGGGTTCGATCCCACGACCTCACTGTCAAAGACCCTTAGCATAGCGAAAATTAAATAAAAATTAGGAGGCTGTGGGGGTTCGAACCCACACCTTACAGCCCCTAGCGAAATTGAATTAAAATAAGGAGGTTGTGGGGGTTCGAACCCACAACCTCCCTATTTCTGCGAATTAAATGAAAAAAATAAAAGAGGCTGTGGGGTTTGATCCACAACCTCTTGTTTAGGCGAATGGACAAGATGATGTTAATAAAAATAAAAGGGGTTGTGGGGTTGAACCCACAACCCTTCGGCAACTTAGGAGTAAATAGAAATAGAAAATTAATCAGTCGATATTAATATTGGATTTAATTTAGAGTCATTAATATTTATGAATATTAGAAATAAAATCAATGAAAAATATAAATGTTATCCAATTGATTCAAGACTTGGGTTCCTTGCCCAAACTTCCGTTTGATACATAAGTCATACGTGAACAAAATCCAAGATAATGCCACCTATTTAGATCAAATCAGATCTTGGCATATACAAGATACATAAGTCTTGTACTACATAATCTTAGGAATGTATGAATCACTTAACGAATTATGAATGAAGCCTCATGGCTTGTGTGTATAGACTCATTAAGTCTAACATACATTTAAATAAGTGAACCTAAGATATATGTACTGATGATGAAATGAACAATGAAATGATGAACCTAGAAGGGTTAACTAAGGATATGAAACACACAATGGCCAAGTATATTGGCATATGATGAAATGAACATCCACGTAAAATGAGGTGAGTAAATATGAAGTGAGTGTGCTAATATGATAATGAATATGGTGACACCATGATGAGGCTAATGCTAATGAGGAGAGCAATCTCAAATGAGCCTAAGTAAATGTTATCAAACGTACTCACCTATGAGAGTGTAAGATAATGAAGAGACCAGTCTCTATGAACACTCTAATGAAGTATTGGGATTAACACCTTAATACTAACGATGAGATGAGAAATCATCTAATGAGCTATGATGTCCTCATACTAGAAGTCAGCTTCCATGACGTATGAGTTGAATGAAATGGAACTTTATACTGAGCACGATACTAGCTATGAGCGGTGATGCCTTCTTTCGGGAAGGGCGGAAGGTTCACGTAACTCTCATGAGATGAGACTGTCCGGCTTGCGGGTATGGGTCTCCATACATCTCCTAGTCTTCGAACCTATACTGCCAATATAGGGATCTAGCGGGGTTAAATTCCCATGTACGCTAGCATGTTTTTGGGTCACCTTGGCCGGTGATTCCACCTCTTTTTGGTGTGGGGGAGACACTGGATTTCATGATGCTCACATGATCTATGTCGGTTAAAGTTAAAGTTCCCAATGAATGAATGAGGCCAGCCTCAAATGATACACATAATGAAATGAATGATATCAAAGGTGTTAGGATAGGATAATCAAAGGTGAGTTAGATTCAAGTAATGACATTAGGTCATTCTTGGTCATTGCACAACGAACCTAATGAAAGTCTTAAACTACATCCTAGGTATAGCTGGTGATTACACTGGCCTATGAATGAAATGAAATGAAGTACGTATGAATGAATGAAGCAGACTCTGTGTTTGCTAATGAAAATTCTCTAGTTGAGGTCCCATCTGTTGAGCCTTCATTTCTGGGATGTCTTAATGTCAAGTCCATGATTCCAAGGTCTCATGGCATATGAATGAATGATATGAAAGAAGTTATGTGCTACATGCAAAATGTACTGTATGCTATATGATATGTGCTATGTGCAAATGTTATGTGCTGTGTGCAAATGTGAACAGTATGATGATGTATGTTATTTTCATGGCATCACTTTCTTAATCCAAATTTGGAAAGCTCATTTACTTAATCCAAATTTGGAAACTTTCCTAATCTCAATTTGGCAAATCCACTGACTTGACTTTCCAAAAATCACGTTGTTAGGAAAGAGCTATTCTTTCTCATGCATGTCCTTGGTGTGTGCTTGCATATACCCATACTTAGTACAAGTGTGTACGAACCCTAAACAAACTCTACTATTTTAGGTGCAGGCACAGGTGGATGATAGAGCTAAAGGATCATCGCTGCAGTTATCTGGACGTCCAGCATTCATCCGGTTTTGGTAGGTCCTCATGCTTTCGAGGATGCTACTGGTTTATATTCTAGCTTAGTTTTAGAGTTGAGCTAGTGGAGCATGTACCACTAGCGTTTCTTTCCTGTTTTTATTCAGACTATGTATTGGTGCCATTTTGGCAATTATACACTTAATATGAATTGAACTATTTCTTTCAGTTACTTATCTCTTATTGTTAGATGGTTGATGGTGAACAATTACATATTAATGAGAATGTTTTTATAAGTATGTTAGGAAACAAAAAGTTTCAAATTTTCCGCTATAATTAACCTATGTAAAGTAAGGATGACGTAAGTAGGCTTGTCTGCAACCTCTGAGAGGTCAACGACGCCGGTCTCGTCTGGGGTCTAGATTCCAGTTGTGACACTTAGTCTCCACCTAACTCTCCTAATCCTAATCATAATCCTAATCCTCTCATTCTCACGTCTCTCACTCTCATTCTCACATTTTTTATCATTAAAATAACTGAAAATAATAGTTCTTCACTTTTGAAGAACTTACACACAAAAACTCAAATGAAAAACTAAGCTAAAAATGAAAATCAGCAACAAGTTCTTAACGGGATTGTGCTTGAAGTTTCAGTGGTGAGGCTTGGTTTCATGGTAAATTGGCAGCATTTAAACAAGTTTTGAATGAAATTAAGGTATGGGTTTTCTTCTGTCGTGGTCCCTTCCCAAGAGACCCTTAAGGTTCAGTTTAAATCACGATTGAAAGACTAAGGTTGTCCCCGTTGCATGCCCCTGTCATTAGATCCTTTGAACGATCCAAAGCATGCGTCGGTATGTCTTCTGGTAGATAATGTTAGGTCTGGTTGTGATTATGTGTTGAATGTGTGGTAAGAAATCATGTAAAGGATGAAAAATATATTCCGGAAAAGTGCATTAAGTGGACTGTTTTGAGCATGTGTGTGCTGAAAATTTGACTATGTTTGCTGCCTGAAGTTTGTATGTTAAATGTTGTGTTTTGCATGTCTAAAAATGCTAAAAACGTGATGTTCATAAAAGGTTAAGGTGGCTGACTGAATGTCACTCAAAATGCTACAAAAAAATAAAAAAATGAATGAGAGAAAAATGGATTGGAAGAGACCAAATTTCCAGCTTGCTGGAAATTTGTAGTCTCGGCCAAAATGATTAATTTTTTTAAAAAAATTAAAATTGTGAGGTCATTGGGAATTGAACCCAAGTCCTCACCAAATGTAAATTACATAAAAAATTCTTAAAAAAAATGAAAGGAAAAATAAATGTGGAGAGTGCGGACTGAACCCCCAACCTCTTGAATGGATAAGAGAGTTAGGAGAAAAATAAAGGAAAAAATAAATAAATATGGAGAGTGGGGATTGAACCCCCAACCTCTTGAATGGATGAGAGAGTTAGGAGAAAAATAAATGAGAAAAATAAATGTGGAGAGTGGGGATTGAACCCCAACCTCTTGAATGGATGAGAGAGTTAGGAGAAAAATAAATGAGAAAAATAAATGTGGAGAGTGGGGATTGAACCCCAACCTCTTGAATGGATGAGAGAGTTAGGAGAAAAATAAAGGAGAAAAATAAATGTGGAGAGTGGGGATTGAACCCACAACCTCTTGAATAGATGAGAGATTAGAGAGGAGAAAATAAAATGAGGTGAATGGGATTGAACCCACAACCTCTTGGATAGGTGAGAAAGTTAAAAGATAAATTGAGAGAAAAGAATGACTTGTGGGGGATTGATCCCACAACCTCCTTCCTTGGACGAAAAAGAGAGGGAAAAAGAAAGGAAATATTATGGGGCTGATGGGGATCGAACTAGGGTCCCCAAATCTGAAAAATGCAATCACCAAGTTTAATATAAGATTAAGTGTTGCCCAAGGGATTTGAAATCGGGTTCCCTTCCCCAATTCCGTATTGACACATAAGTCATACGTAAACAAATATTTAATGAATGCTGCCTCTATAGATCGAAATCAATATCTTGGCATACCTACAAGATGCATAAGTCTTGTACCACATAATCTTGGGTAAACATGAATCACTTAGACAAACTATGAATGAAGTCTCATGGCTTGTATGTGTGGACTCATAAGTCTAGCATACGTTTAAAAGTAGGTGACCCTAAGATGTATGTGATAAAATGATGTAACCCTAGAAGGGTTAAGTAAGTGTGTGAAACACACTAAATGGCCAAGTGCATTGGCATATGATGAAATGAACATTCACGTGAAGGGGTGTTTAATTATGAAAAGCAAATGTGTTAAAGTTAATGAATGAGGTGACAATATGATAAGAGGCTAATGTGAAAGATGAGAGCAATCTCAAATGAGCCTAAGTAAATGTTACCAAAACGTACTCACCTATGAGAGTGTAAAGCTAATGAAGAGACCAGTCTCTATGAACAATCTAATGAAAGTATTGAAGTTAATGCATACTTAATACTAATGATGAGATGAGAAATCATCTAATGAGCTATGATGTCCTAATGCTAGAAGCCAGGTTCCATGATGTATGAGTTGAATGTAATGGAACTTTATACTGAGCACCGATAGGCTAGCTATGAGCGGTGATGCCTTCCTTCGGGAAGGGCGGAGGTTCACGTAACTCTCATGAGATGAGACTGTCCGGCATGCGGGTATGGGTCTCCTTATATTCCTAGTCTTTGAACCTATACTGCCAATATAGGGATCTAGCAGGGTTCGACTCCCTATATACGCTAGCATGTTTTGGTTCACTTTGGCCGGTGATTCCACCTCTTTTCGGTGTGGGAATTACACAATGGATTTCATGATGCTCACATGATCTATGTCAGTTAAGGTTAAAGTTCCCAAAGAAAGAATGAGGCCAGCCTCAAATGATGCACATAATGAAATGAACGATACCAAAGGTGTTAGGATAGGATAATCAAGAGGTGAGCTAGACTTAAGTAATGACACTAGGTTATTCTTGGTCATTGCACAGCAAACCCGATGAGAGTCTTAAACTACATCCTAGGTATGACTAGTAATTGCACTAGTATATGAATGAATGAAAATGAAGTACGTATGAATGAATGAAGCAGACTCTGTGTTTGCTAAAGAAGGCTCCCTAGTTGAGGTCCCATATGTTGAGCCCTCATTTTGGGAAGTCCTAATGTCAAGTCCATGATTCCAAGGTCTCATGGCATATGAAAGAATGATGTGAACTACGTGATATGATATGTGCAATATGTTATGTGCTGCTTGCAAAATTATAAGTATGATGATGTATGTTACTCTCATGGCATGACTTTCCAAATCCAAATTTGGCAAGTCCACTGACTTTCCTAATCTAAATTGGGCAAGTCCACTGACTTGACTTTCCATAAATCATGTTGTTAGGAAAGAGTTGTTCTTACCAATGCATGTCCTTGGTGTGTGCTTGCATATACCCATACTTAGTACAAGTGTGTACTAATCCCATACAATATCTACTTTTAGGTGCACGCAGAGGTGGACGTTAGAGATTAGAGTACGATGTTGCAGCGATCCGGACGTGGAGCATTTATCCGATTTCGTAGGCCCTTATGCTTTCGAGGACGCTTGCCCATTATATTCTATCTTAGATATAGGTTTGAGTTAGTGGAGTATGTTCCACTAGCATTCTTTCTTATCTTATTTCAGACATTGTATTGATGCCATTTTGGCAAGTATACACTTAATGCAGTATTGAATTATTTCTTTCATTTGATGATCATAATATTAGATGGTTGATTGTGAATGTTTATGAGTTTAAGTAGAATATCTTATATGAATGTTAAGTAACAAAAAGTTCAAATTTTCCGCTAAAATTAACCTAGATGAAGTAACAATGACGTATGTAGGCTTGTCTGCGACCTCTGATAGGTCAAAGACGCCGGTCTCGTCTGGGGTCTAGATTCCGGTCGTGACAAAGTTGGTATCAGAGCACTAGGTTAAATTCCGAGAATAATAAGTTCACATCAACCACATTGAGTAGTTTCTAAGTCATGGTAGTTAAGTGCACCACTATCCTGAATTAGAGACTGCATGATGCGTAGGCAAATTTCCCTTCTTCTACTCTATATCGTGATATCTAGAGCTTTGACACTTTGTGTCATTCTAAGTATCTAACTTCCTTCTTGTGTGCGCGCGTAGAAGAATACACACAAGAATTAGGATGGCCAAGTGGTCTAAGGCGCCAGACTCAAGATCTGGCCTTCCCAAGAAGGGGCAGTGATAGAAATGCCCAGCGTGAACGAAAGACGTTTGATAAGAGTGGTTGTTCGCATGGAGGTGAGTGCATGGTAGGTTCTAAAGCCTGCTATGAGTATTGATAAGAGGAGAAGGCTAAGTTGGATTCTTACTAGCTCAAGGAGATGGCTTAGGTATGAATTACTTCATAAATGCTAGAATACCATAGACTATCGAAACAGGGTAGAAAGGTTAAGTTTCCGAATAAGTTAGAGTTAAAATGAATTCATGTTTGCATGTCATGTTGCTGTTTTTGTATAGCGTGGACATGATTTTTATGTTGCATGAGTTGTGAGGTGCATCAAGTTAAGTGCGATAGAGAAGGTAGTTCCTCAATCTCAAATATGAAGCTTCAGATAAGCTTGAGTAATATGCATTATCCAGAGTAAGTGTGAAACAGAAATTCACAAAGAGTATAGTCTCAAGTATGTTAAGATATCTTTGAAAATCACCCTCTTTATTTTAATATTATGTGTAGTGTCATTCGGGGACGAATGTTCCTAAGGGGGGATAATGTAACAACCCTAAAAATGACTATGCTAAGTAATGTCTAACGTATCTAGAATGCTAGATTAGATCGGGTTCACACGAATTGATACGCGTAGAACCAGACCTCTGAACCTCTGCAACAACCAAGACAACTAACTTGGTGAGTTAGTTGATCTAGGAAAGGTTGGGTCCAGCCATGTAGGGCACCCGAATATGAAGATTTACCCGGATGAGTCTTAACCAGACTTAAAAAGGGTTAATCTTAAGTTTGGAGGGTCTAGGGGTAAAATTTATTTTCCAAGCTAAGGGTAGTATTGTAATTGCCCTAAAATTTAATTAATTAATTAATTAATATGTTGGACGGGCAATTCCGGTAGAGGTTGCCGAATTTGACCCTTTAAGCAATATCTAGCTTCACCCGGTTCGAGCCTTGGTGGAAGCAAGGATTAAATTGATTTAATTTTATTAAGTGAATTAGTTGAATTAATTAATATTTAAAAATCTGATTTAATTAAAGGAAAATCAGATTTTTAATAAAATAATAATAATAATAAAATTAATAAATAATGAGGAGTCCTAGTTTGACTTAGTCTCCACCTAACTCTCCTAATCCTAATCATAATCCTAATCCTCTCATTCTCACGTCTCTCACTCTCATTCTCACGTTTTTTATCATTAAAATAACTAAAAATAATAGTTCTTCACTCTTAAAGAACTTACACACAAAAACTCAAATGAAAAACTAAGCTAAAAATAAAAATCAACAAGTTCTTGATGGGATTGTGCTTGAAGTTTCGGTGGTGAGGCTTTGTTTCATGTTAAATTGGCAGCATTTAAACAAGTTTTGAATGACATTAAGGTATGGGTTTTATTCTCTCTTGGTCCCTTTCCCAAGAGACCCTTAAGGTTCAGTTTAAATCACGATTGAAAGACTAAGGTTGTCCCCGTTGCATGCCCCTGTCATTAGATCCTTTGAACGATTCAAAGCATGCGTTGGTATGTTTTCTGGTAGATAATGTTAGGTCTGGTTGTGATTATGTGTTGAATGTGTGGTAAGAAATCATGTAAAGGATGAAAAATATATTCCGGAAAAGTGCATTAAGTGGACTGTTTTGAGCATGTGTGTGCTGAAAATTTGACTATGTTTGCTGCCTGAAGTTTGTATGTTAAATGTTGTGTTTTTCGTGTGTAAAAATGCTAAAAACATGATGTTCATAAAAGGTTAAGGTGGCTGACTGAATGTCACTCAAAATGCTAAAAAAAATCAACAAAAGAATGAGAGAAAAATGGATTGGAAGAGACCAAATTTCCAGCTTGTAGTCTCGGCCAAAATGACTAATTTTTTTAAAAAAATTAAAAAATGTAAGGTCATTGGGAACTGAACCCAAGACCTCACCAAATGTAAATTACATAAAAATTTCATTAAAAAAATGAAAAATAAATAAATGTCGAGAGTGGGGATTGAACCCCCAACCTCTTGAATGGATGAGAGAGTTAGGAGAAAAATAAAGGAAAAAATAAATAAATGTGGAGAGTGGGGATTGAACCCCCAACCTCTTGAATGGATGAAAGAGTTAGGAGGAAAAAAAAGGAGAAAAATAAATATGGAGTGTGGGGATTGAACCCCCAACCTCTTGAATGGATGAGAGAGTTACGAGAAAATAAAGGAGAAAAATAAATGTGGAGAGTGGGGATTGAACCCACAACCTCTTGAATAGATGAGAGAGTTAGGAGAAAAATAAAGGAGAAATATAAAATGAGGTGAATGAGGATTGAACCCACAACCTCTTGGATAGGTGAGAAAGTTAAAAGATAAAATGAGAAAAAGACAATGAGCTTGTGGGGGATTGATCCCACAACCTCCTTGCCTTGGACGAAAAGATAGGGGAAAAAGAAAGGAAATATTATGGGGCTGATGGGGATCGAACTATGGTCCCCAAAATCTGAAAAATGCAATCACCAAGTTTAATATAAGATTAAGTGTTGCCCAAGGGATTCGAAATCGGGTTCCCTTGCCCAATTCCGTATTGACACATAAGTCATACGTTAACAAATATTTAATGAATGCTGCCTCTAAATATCGAAATCAATATCTTGGCATACCTACAAGATGCATAAGTCTTGTACCACATAATCTTGGGTAAAATGAATCACTTAGACAAACTATGAATGAAGCCTCATGGCTTGTATGTTGAACTCATAAGTCTAGCATACGTTTAAAAGTTGGTGAGCCTAAAATGTATGTGATAAAATGATGTAAACCTAGAAGGGTTAAGTAAGAGTGTAAAACACACTAAATGGCGAAGTGCATTGGCATTTGATGAAATGAACATTCACGTGAAGGGGTGAGTAATTATGAAAAGCAAATGTGTTAAAGTTAATGAATGGGGTGACAATATGATAAGAGGCTAATGTGAAAGATGAGAGCAATCTCAAATGAGCCTAAGTAAATGTTCCCAAAACGTACTCACCTATGAGAGTGTAAAGCTAATATAGAGACTAGTCTCTATGAACACTCTAATGAAAGTATTGAAGTTAATGCATACTTAATACTAATGATGAGATGAGAAATCATCTAATGAGCTATGACGTCCTCATGCTAGAAGCCAGCTTCAAAGATGTATGAGTTGAATGTAATGGAACTCTATACTGAGCAACGATAGGCTAGCTATGAGCGGTAATGCCTTCCTTCGTGAAGGGCGGAGGTTCACGTAACTCTCATGAGATGAGACTTTCCGGCATGCCGGGTATGGGTCTCCTTATATCTCCTAGTCTTTGAACCTATACTGCCAATATAGGGATCTAGCAGGGTTCGATCTCCCTATATACGCTAGCATATTTTTGTTCACTTTGGCCGGTGATTCCACCTCTTTTCGGTGTGGGTATTACACACTGGATTTCATGATGCTCACATGATCTATGTCGGTTAAGGTTAAAGTTCTCAAAGAAAGAATGAGGCCAGCCTCAAATGATGCACATAATGAAATGAACGATACCAATGGTGTTAGGATAGGATAATCAAGAGGTGAGCTAGACTTAAGTAATGACACTAGGTTATTCTTGTCATTGCACAACAAACCCGATGAGACTCTTAAACTACATCCTAGGTATGACTAGTGATTGCACTAGTATATGAATGAATGAAAATGAAGTACGTATGAATGAATGAAGCAGACTATGTGTTTGCTAAAGAAGGCTTCCTAGTTGAGGTCCCATATGTTGAGCCCTCATTTTGGGAAGTCCTAATGTCAAGTCCATGATTCCAAGGTCTCATGGCATATGAAAGAATCATGTGAACTACGTGATATGATATGTGCAATACGTTATGTGCTGCTTGCAAAATGATAAGTATGATGATGCATGTTACTCTCATGGCATGACTTTCCTAATCCACATTTGGCAAGTCCACTGACTTTCCTAATCCAAATTTGGCAAGTCCACTGACTTTCCTAATCCAAATTTGGCAAGTCCACTGACTTGAATTTCCATAAATCATGTTGTTAGGAAAGAGCTATTCTTACTCATGCATGTCCTTGGTGTGTGCTTGCATATACCCATACTTAGTACAAGTGTATACTAATCCCATACAATATCTACTTTTAGGTGCAGGCACAGGTGGACGTTAGAGCTTACAGTACGACGTTGAGCGATCCGGACGTGGAGCATTTATCCGGATTTCATAGGCCCTTATGCTTTCGAGGACGCTTACCTATTATATTCTAGCTTAGATATAGGTTTGAGTTAGTGGAGTATGTTCCACTAGCGTTTCTTTCTCATCTTATTTCAGACATTGTATTGGTGCCATTTTGGCAAGTATACACTTAATGCTATATTGAACTATTTCTTTCATTTGATGATCTTAATATTAGATGGTTGATTGTGAACGTTTATGAGTTTAAGTAGAATGTCTTATATGAATGTTAATTAACAAAAAGTTCAAATTTTCCTCTAAAATTAACCTAGATGAAGTAACGATGACGTATGTAGGCTTGTCTGCGACCTCTGAGTGGTCAACGACGCCGATCTCTTTTGAGGTCTAGATTCCGGTCGTGACAGTTGAGGGTCGTGTCCCTATTATACTCTATTGATGTTGAGTTTAATATTGCAATAAAGACTTAGAGTCTAACTATGTATTGTGATATCTTTATATATATGAAGTGATGATTCTAACATATGATGTGCTATGGAAAGTTCTAAATTTTTCGCTGAATTTTTCTATGACAATGCGATGAATGATGTTTATGGGGTGGTACAAGACCTCTGAGAGGTCAAGTACGTCATGTTACTTCTAAGGGTGCTTCCCGGTCGTGGCACGGACCATCTAAGAGTCCGTGGGAGGGAACCTTCTTGAGGCAGGCTTTGCCTTCCTGTCACGAGCACCATAATTGGTCGTGGTCCCCTTCATGACCCATATAATACTTTATCGAGGGTCCGGTCATTTAGTTTGGATTCTTGAAAAGCCCATAACACCCCTTCCTAGACTTTCTTAAATGCGAGGTGTTACAACTATCTTCAGTTGGGTAATAACAACCCTCTTCTTATATGAAATCAAATTCAACAAGATGTAAATCTATATCATCAGCATCTTCACTAACGGGATTGTTGAAGTGACAGGAGTTGTAGTAGAAGGAAATCTAGCAGCAAAAATTGTAGTGGGAGAAGTTGGGGTAGAGGTAAATATAGTATTAGCAGTTTATATAGGAGTACTTGTGGTTGAATGGGATCTACTATCAATGGCACAATTTGTAGTAAAAAGGTATTCACCAACCCCAATTGTTCATTTATTTTACTACAAATTGACCCAATTCCTCCATATCCATTACTAGACAGTCCGTCTGTTAATTGATTATGTATTAAGGTAGGCTATTTGTCCTAACTTTCCAATTTTTCTGTCTTGATAGCGTTTGAAGCCTAACATCCTTGCATAGACCAGATGAGTAGAGATACAACTTTGTGGATCTGTCGTCGGGCCTTATAGCATATCTCATCACTAACAGTTTCTAATAGAATGGGGATTGCGTAAAGAAGTGATTTAGAAGAACAAGTTAAGTCTCCAATATCCATATCATTATCAATATATTCAAACATTGCACTATCAGTGGTTTAATACTAAATGTGCAAGTTTTTGCGTATCCCAATTTATTAATGTAGCCTCTTAACTAAAAATATGACATTATATCCACATCAACAAAAAATAATTTTTGCATTTTCCGGCCACCAGTGTAAGCTGGTTGTCCACTAATCAAATCTACCACTCACCATGATACCATCTCAAAGTGCAAATTCAATTATGTATAGGTTACATGAAAAATACATTGATTATGTACAGTTAGACAAACAATATTTTTGGACATGAACAATCTCTTATGACGATATCGTAGCTCCGCCCCAATATATAAGTAAATTCTTGTTTTAACAATTCAAGAAAATTGATCAAGTAGTAAATAGGTACACCAAAAACAAGAATTAACTATGAGACATGTCATTACTCTAAAACTAAATTATTCATAATTAACATAAAATATTTAAGAATTCATAGCTAATTTCTTATTAAATAAAAAATAATACTCTTTAATTGTTTAATGATAAAAATACATTTAACACTAAATTGAGTACTCCAATTTAAAATTTTCAAACTTCGACAAGCTTCTTAGCCGTAATTTTGACATAATTAATTCAAATATTGTGTTTGATCGAATCTAATAATTGTAGTCTAATTCTTTATTTTCTCAACTCATATATTGAATATGTAAAAATTATTAAATTTGAATTGAGCTTCATAAAAAGTTGACACAAATTCTGAATTTGGTCTTACTTATGCTTCAAATCCCGAATATACCGCAATACCTACTCATATAACATACACACTATTCTTACTCTTTCTTGAACCCACCCCACCCCACCAACACCGCCTCCTCGTGGATTGTAGTAATAACACCCTTACTACATTTAATTTAACCTCACCATTTCTATTTGATACCTTGCAATTACTCCTCCTTTCAACTCCCATGATCATTAAAACTTTGTAGACCTCATATAGGAACTCTTAATAATCTTCGTGAACCTTCGAACAATAGAACTCCGGAGAATTCATCCTAGTGAAGTCCCTCAATCAAGAAGCCGCCGTACCCATATTTGGTTTCACGGGAATCGCAACATCCTATTGGTTTGGGTCTTCACAACTGAAGCCAACACTTGAAAAATAGCCATAAATTCCACATTATTCATTTTTTCGGCCAAAGGATCAACCAGAAATTGAGGCGCTCGGGAGGAGCTTCTTATTCCGCATTATCCTTCACATTCCTTCTAGTATAAGCTCTTCGAGTAGCCATATCCTGTAGAGCATTAGATAAGTATTAGGAGATAGACATTATAGATTTAAACTCTATCGCACGACTTAAGATTAATGAAAAAAGCAGAGTTTTCTAAACATCTTGTACCATTTAATTCACAAATGTGAGTACAACAAATTCGATTATCAAGGACAAATAATTTTGTCATTAATAAATCATATTTCGTCACTTAAAATCTTGTGTGACGAAAAATAATTTGCCACTCAGTCGTCACTAAATGTGTGTACTTAAAAGTATAAAAAGATGATTTAGTGTTTTCGTCGCTGAAAATATTATATTAACTACAAAAAGAAATATCGTCCCCAAATGCTTAAACATTTGTGACAAATTTATTTGTCGTAAAAAGTAAATTTTTTGTAGTTAATAGTATGCTTTGTCACTAAAATGGTTATTAATACCGACAAAATTATATCATCGCTAATTAATTTACTTCAATCAGTGACAAAATCAACTGTCTCTAAAGTTAAATGTATTTCGTAGTTGAACAAAATCTAATTTCGTCACTAATGATTATATTTTATATACAAAATGTTATTTTGTTTTTGAATGTATATATGATAAAATTTATGATATATATATATATATATATATATATATATATATATATATATATATATAATGTATAATATCTCTCCTATCTCAATCTTTTTAAACCCTAACCAGGAGCACGCACATTATGATACCTTGGAGAATCGAACTCACAACCTTAAGGCTTGAAGTGAAGAGTGCTTACCATCAGACCAACTCTCTCTTGTTGTTCATTTTTGTTTTATTTTATACTTCATTCACTTCTTTCAAATTTAACTTTTTTAAAAACAATATATTATATGATTATTTATACTCACACACAAAATGAATGAAATTTACTTCCCACAATTTATTCAAATGTAGATTATATTTAAATTAAACTGTTTATTTTTTTAAATATCTTTAAATATATTCAGTTTGATTTTGTCATTTTATTTATTTATTTTTGTAAATTTTAAAAATTATTTAGTACAATAATAATTTTATTTCAAAATCAAACTTTTGATTGTTTAAAAAAATGAATAATCAGTTCAAGTTGAACATCGATACCAATAACTATAGTAATTCATTATAATATATTTGAAATCCTCGTTAGTTCATTTCTTTTATTTGTGCTTTCATATTTTAGTTTATTTCAATTTTCACAGGGATGGGAAAAGTTAATAGAAATTCATGAAATATATTGCACCTTTGCAAAGTCTATGTTTGTAAGTCGATGTTATCTATGTATAGTTACTCTAAGTACGTATGTGGAATTACTATTAAATATATACATATTTATAGACAGAGAACGACTTAATCTATGTAGTTTACCAATCACAAATCAATAGACATGCACAAAAATTAGCACAAAGACTTGATAAATTATTTTTTTATCGTGCTTATCAATGAAAGTGTATCAAATAAAAAACAAAAGTGTTAAACCAAGAAATATTAGTGATCTAGTGCTAGAACCGTGCCCACTCACAAAACTTATAACCCGGATTGTATTTTTCAAATGATGTATTTATAATTGCGTAAGTTCGAAAAATTGATGTATTGAACTATTTCATTTTTATAAAATTGACCGAATTCATTGGTTTTAATATTTTCACTTGTCAATTAACGAAAGGACTCTGTCTACTTCTTATGAACACTTGTATTATTATTCTTGTAAGTTGTCACTTGTAATTATGAATAATTGTAGCAAAAAAAATTGTATTTAGCTATGAATATTTTTCGTAGCAAATAGTTTAATTATTCACTACAAAGTTTAAGTCGTCGCTATTTAACACCTTACATATTTTGTGACAATTTTCTTGTTGTCACTAAATCATAGATTGATTAGAGACAATAATATATTTTTCACCAATTATTTATTTTATTAGTGATGAAATAAATGTCATAATTAAATATAAATTTTCATAGCTAAAATTTATAATATTTAACTACGAACTCTAATTTGTCGATATTGTAATAATATATTTTTTTAGATGAAATTTTTTTGTGTCCAAAATTTTATAATTATAAGACTAAATTTTTTTTCTCATGAATTAGATACATCATTAGTGACAAAATAATGTGTCATTGATAACTTTAAATTTATGAGTAACACTACTTAACAAATGACGTCAATTGATTTTTTTTTTGTGAATCTTTAGTGGACAAAACATTACTATGGATTATGTTTCGTCTCTAAAAGTATGTGTCTCATATATTTAAGCACGAAAAGTAAATTTTGTCACTAAATTTGAATAATTAGTGACAAATTTGATGACGTAGTTTGTCATGAATTAATACACTATTAGTGACGAAATAATGTGTTACCAATAACTTTAAATTCGTGAGTAACACCACTTAACAAAATAGCGCCAAATAATTTTTTGGTGGGAAACTTTAGTGAACAAACATTGCTACGAATTCTTATGTTTCATCACTAAAAGTATGTGTCTCATACATTTAAGCACGAAAAGTAAATTTTTCACTAAAAGCGAATAATTAGCGACGAATTTGATGTCGAAGCTCATAATTTCGCAGTTATATCTCATATTTGTCGTAGTGTGTGGCACACTTCAAATTCATGAACAAGACTCTACTCAAAGTGGCATACATACTAGGATCATTCTAAAATTTGTTCTTTGATTACTATGTTTGTCACAATCCAGGGGTTCGACGTAGAAGTAACACGGCGTATAGAACCTGAAGGACCCCATATAAGCCACCAAACTTTGATAACATAAGAAATTGAACAATAAGAGTAAAACAATAGTCCAAGACACATAGTTTTATAAAAGAAAATAGTAAGTCTAATACACTTGTCTCAATATAGTCATCTAATACAATACAATAAAATTTGGCCAAGCCTATTCATCATGTCTAAAATGTGAAATAAACGAAAGAAATAGAAACAATATAATCAATCATTGGAGCATGAGGACTCAACAAAGCTCGGGAATCTCGATATCAACCACTCGCCATAAAACTAAGAAACCTGACTTTCGGACACTACATTTGGGGAAATGTAGGCAAAAGTATGCGTTAGTACAAAGAATGTACCAAGTATGATAACCACACATAAAATATTTAAATTATGCTAAAAGGGATATTTCATTTCATGCATAAAATTTACCAAGATAAAACATGATATAAGAGAGTTAAAAAAATATAAGTCCTAAAACCATGGTCAATGCAAGCTAACAACATTTAAAGCCTTTAAACATATATACGATAACTTCTTTAAGTAACCTTAGTTCAATATAAATGTGCGGAATTAGCCGTAAAATATATAGAGACCATGTGAGCTATAACATGATTCCCAGTGTGGGAGACACTGAAAAGAGTTGTCCTACATGCAAAGGTAAGGAGCATAAATTGTGAGCGAAAGTGAATCCACTAACTAATGTGGATCTAGACAATCATCCTATGGTGACACATAGGTAATAGATAAGAGATTGCTACTAGAGACCCGAACTCTACTTACGAAAGAGCTTTCATCTCAATATCTTCTCGGGGCTAAGCAGAAATTTCCACGTAATAATCATTTCTTCTTGTTCTTATTATCTATGGAAAGTCACATCATCTTCACTATCCAAGCTAATTAATAATCCATGGAAAGGTAATCTTACAAACCAATTCAACATAGGTTTCATTAGGATAGCTCTTAATCGTTTGTTCAGTTATATGAGAAAATATTTCAACCTTACAATCTTTATTATGTGAGAAAACCTTACACATCTTACTTTTATGTGTAAATGAGAAAATCCTTTCAATAACACATCATGATCATCATCATGCATACTTTACTGTAAAAGTATTCTTAAAACATTTGCATAGATTTTGTAAGAAAATGCATAATCCATAATTTACCTTTTAAGGATCAAAACCAACTTTCGATCATCATCACAAGAAAAAAAGGTTAAATTGGAATCATTTGTGGTCCTAAGTCCCGTGTCTGTGTCTCAAGGGTAGCTCGGGGCGTGATAAACTGATGAGTTTAACACATTAATATATATTAATCAATGCTATGTTGAATCTATCTATGTCTGAAATAAGCCTGTAGACTGACTAGAAATGTTGGCACATGCCCCAACATGATCTAAAAATAAACAGAAACTAAAGGACTAAAATACTAGAAAGAAAGTCATGACTATTGTCCTCGCAAAAAGAGGACTCACCATTGATTCTACCGAAATGAAGATCGACAACAAATCTAAGCATGATCTGGATGCTGAGAACCTGAACCTACATCACGAGAAGATGTAGCGCACATATGCTTCAGTACTTTAAAGGTACTAAGCATGCAGGGTAGAGTCAAATTGAAATAACATATAACTGAACAAAGCAATAAAGCAATGAAATAATTTGAACTTGAGGTAGATGCTGAAATATTGAACATGATTAATCTGAATGCATTGACCAAGTTAAAAAACGTTGAGAATGAAAATTGAAACATGTTCAATGCAATGGAGTCTAACTAAATTTTGGGAGCTACTAATAATCGATAATAAAACCACATAAACTAATTGTGGAGTTCGATGTATACGACCCATCGAGAGGAACCAATATACCAGACCAAATGTATAGAGACATGCTAGCGTGATCACTGAAATGATGCCCACAAAGGGGACTTATAACCTATGTGGCTACTAATTCTTGGACTATTTAGGTACCATCAACCCTAGTATAACTCGGTATTATGCTACTCCCAATGAATTAAGTGGTTAAATGATTATGACTAAATTTGTGTAAATATAGGATGAATCAAACATAAACACGCAAACTAAAAAAACAACAATTAATCTGATAATGATGCATTCAAATACTGAGGCATGTTTATCTAGAAATAAGTGATATATATTTGACCTATCATGTATAATTCAAGAACTAAAGAAATACATAGCTAGGGTTCTGACATTCATGTGATAAACTGAGTAATAATATGGTAATTCTATTTGGAGCATATAACTAAATAATTCATGATAATATCCTGAAGTTCTAGAAACCCTAAGTCTAATCATGATAAAAGAATCAAGAATCTCACAGATATGTAGGGACCCAATGGGTGAAAGGAACCCACTAGTGAAATCTCACATTCCTGGTGATTAATTCGATAGAGAAATGCTTAGATTTTGGGGTTGGAACTGTTGGAACCTTTCTGCGTTCTTTAACTATGGTTCTTGAAGTTTTTCTCCTCTTTTGCTTCTGATTTTCTATGTTTTGATTAATGACTTGTCTTAGACAAGTTCTGTAACATTTCGAAATCCCAAATTCATGTGATAAGACTTAAACAGTCTCCTTAAGGTCTAAACCATTGTTCCTAGCCAAATTAGGCGTAGATGGAGTCGTTGAAGTGTTTTGGAACCAAAACGTCCATAACGTTCGAAAAGTTGGTTCATGAAAGGGCTAGAGTGTCCCTTGTAGTTTGGCTAAGTTAAAGAGTCGGAGTGGAGTAAAGGTTGGTAACAATAGGTGTAACACATAGTGCGGGATGGTTTCATGTTGGAAAAGTTAGGGTACGACCCCCCGAGGACTAACGAATGGCCCTCGAGGAGGACCCTTGAGACAGTGTGCCACGACGGATCCCATGACGGGGCATCATGGGCACGATGGGGCATCGAGGCCACCGTCGTGACAGCATTAGTTTCTGGGAAGAAACCCTCGCCTGCACAGTCTTTGACCAATGTGACGGACGTGCAGAACGGAGGGAGGCCAATCCGTCACGCCCACGACAGCCCGTCGGCGGGGATTCGTCGTGGATGGCCTGTGATGTTTTCAGAATTTAGCTTTAGTCTAATTATTTTAATTAAGTGTCTTAGGGGTAATTAGGGGATTAAGGTAAGACTAATTAAGTGACTTAAGACCCCACTATAAATAGCCCAACCCTCATTAGCCTAATGATTATTCTCAAAACAAAACTCTCTTCCTTCTCTCTACTTTCTCTCTCTATTGGAAGACTCCATTGGAGAATAGCTTGGGAAGATCATTGGGGGCTGGTTTTAGCACGAAATCACCATCAAAACGTCATCAAACCTTAAGGTATGGGATCTAATTCACCTTTGAGATTCTTCCCTCAAAGGGCTCCTTCAAAGATTTTCTAAGAGTTGAGTTTCATATGGGTTTCATCCAATTTCGAATTTGATTACATGAATTGAGTTGTTTATGTACTCTTTGGGTTACAATGAATAGATTATCATGTATTGCAACTTGATTATGATGAATTGATGTAGTTTGATCTAGATTGTGGGTGATGACTCCTAACCCCTAATCCTAGGTATGAGATTGATATGAATTTGGGTTGGATTGATGTAATTGATCTAATTATTGTTTAAATCATCTTTAATGGTTGTTATTGCATTTATCATGAGTATATTGTAATGAATGGAAGTTCTTCATGCCTATTTCTTGAGTATTGAATGTAGGGTAAGAAGATAGACTTTTATATCATGTTACCAAGCTTGGAATTAGTATTGCATTGTGGTATAGTGCTTCTCTTAAATTAGTTCTTATGTTGATTATTGAATTACATTGGTATGATGACCCAAATTGGGGTTGATCTATGGTTTGATGGTAAGGCCCTTATTGGTGAACTATGGAGAAGTATTCGTAAGTCTTGAATATCCTAATCCGTACTTCAAATTGTGATTAATTGTCATCAAGTGATAATGTTGTATTGAAGTATACCTTGTTTAAGGTGATAGGTTGGTATGATGATCGAATTGAAATGTTTAGGTTGGTTGTGAGGCTGCCTAAGAGTACATGATATAGGGAAGTTGTTATGTAAAGATGTGCCCTATTGTGATGAGATGTGTAAGGGCTAACTTCACTTATATGAATTGTTAAAGAAAGGATTATTTCTCATACAATTCTTATTGAGCTATGATAAATGAATGAATTTGAGGGCTAGGCCCTATGATATATATATATATAGATATGTATATTTATGAGTATGATAAGAGTAAAGGCTTTTCAATAAAGGGACCTAGCTTAGCACCGAGTGAGCTTGTATGTGAGGGAGTGACACTTTCTTATATAAGGAAAGGTAGGGTTCACTACGGCCCTCACGGGGTGGATAGCCTCATGACCCAAATAGGGTGTAGAGTCGATATGTCCATGGTTCTTTTCCCCAAGCTCCATCAACTATGTTGCCACCATAGGATACTAGCTAGTGGATCAACCTAGATAGCTACGTTTACGTTAGCTTCTACCTTGGCTAGTAGACCACCTTCCATCGGTGTAAGGTTTCATGACACCAGATTCCACATTAGCTCATGTGGTCTATGCCGGTTAAGGCAAGAATTCCCTAAACTAAAATGAATGAAGAAGATATAGACTAATCGAAGTAACTTGAAAGGGTTTGGCTATAACTTAGGTAGGGGTATGGGACTCTACTTAAGCCTTGCACTAGTTTGACTTGATAGGAGCTTTGAGAGGTCAATATTATGTATGTAAAGTAGTGATATAATGTAAATGACTTTGTACATTGAATAACATGCTTATGAGTATAAGGTTGTTGCTTTTGGTTGACGAAGAATGTTTTCATGAAATGGGAGAGTATATTAGGTAAGGTTAATTGCTAATTGTAGTCTTGATAGGTTACTTGATTAAGTAAGAGTCATGGGAATTTACTTGATCATTGCACTTGTGACTTTATGAAGGTTATAGTTAGTAAGCTTTGCTTTGCTATGCTTCACTCGTATAAATGTTTTATAATGATTCTTCTTAAATGCCCTTTTCTAAGTATATTTGATTGGTAATTGTATATATGGTTCCATACTTAGTACATGTGGAGTACTAACCCCATTTCTTTCCCTTTTTCCCAAACATTTTAGGTTCGGGTCGTTGAACTTGCTCCGAATTGCTGGAAAGGAAGACTTGGATATCTTACCATCCAAGTGGTAGGTCCTCACTCTCCCGAGGGCGTTGCCGACATCATACTCTTATGTTTCTTAGTTACTCTAATTCTGTATTGACTCTATTACTCGTTTGAGACGATGTTGTCTATAGCCTATATATGGCTTCTCGTATTGATGTAGGGCTATGCCCAAGATTTATTGTCTTTGATAGATGGTTTATGAGATGAGACGGCTTTTATGACTATTATTCTTTACTATATAAACGGGTGAAATAAAAGTAGAAGACTATGTAATCTTCGTATATGAACAAGTTTATGTATACTTGATATAAATACGATTATGTGTATGTAGAGGTCTATGTAAATCTCCGAGTAGTTATAGATAAAAAGTTTTAAATTCCTTCACATTTTTAATCAATGAACGCTATGACGAGGCTAAGGGGCTTGTCTTAGTCCTCAAAGAGGACGACAGCGCCGGTTACGTCTAGGGGGTAAAGCCGGATGTGACAAGTTCTAGTTATGTTTCTAGGCTAAAACTGACTAAAACATCATGATTTAGGGTATAAAACGTGGTTTATGGACAAAAACAACAAGAAAAGCACCAAAAGACCCTTGACTTAAACGCTGTCAGAATCACTGACAGAGTTGACTGGCAGACCGTAAGTCAACTGATAGTCTGTACTAGTCGACTGGCGTTCACGACTGAGGACTGAATGTTGGTTGTCCTATCGACAGAGTTGACTGAAGGACTGTACGTTGACTAACGGTCCCTACTGGCTGACCGTCATTCACCACTGAGCACTAAAAGTTGGTTGGCCCATCGACGGAGGTGTAACGACCTGCAAGTACCCCCTAGAAGTTAGGGAGAACCCTTGGATCGTCAAAAGGCGTTCTTGACCCTTTGGGGTATTGTACAAGCCCTTTAACTATCATTCAATGCATAAGACATGAAAAGTAGTGCGAATTAAAACTTTTCACAACATTTAATATTAAAAGGAATTCTTTCTTGAATACTAAGAAAATCTCATCGTCACAAGCAAAACTTAAAGACATGACATATTATCTTAGGGACACGACCCTTTATATTTGAAAGAAATACATAATAAGTCATAATAATAAAACTAAGAAACATAGACTATGTCTTCGAATATATGAGGACATACCAAGTCTTGAGAGAGTAGAATTCCCAAGACTCCCCTTCTAGACTTCTCCTTGCTTCCGAACCTATACTTATTAAGTATAGAAAAGTACGGGGTTAGTACAAAACAATGTACTAAGTATGACATATGCAAAAAGATGCAAAAAGGGAAATTTTAGTAAAACCACATTTTCATGCCAATTAAGTAACATTCATGAATATAGAAGTAAACCAATATATAGATCATCATTTAACACATCCGAAAGAGTTTCCATAATTTTTAACAAAACGAACTATTTTATAGTGAAGTACCCAAATATTAAAGTGAACCCTTTCAAAACAGTGAACTACCAAAGTCAAGCCAAGAGGAAGTGAACTCATTTCCGTAGGAGTTTCCCTAGCTAAGGTTATCCTAAGACTTACCAAGGTAAGACATGAAGGAAACACTCATACACCTCCTTCAATACACACCTAGGTGATCCCCAAGACTACCCCTTCTAGGCTTACTCGCCTTGGGAGAACAAGTCCCCATGACAAGACATTAGAAGAACACTCAAACAACACACCAAGACTTCCCTTTCGGAATGCCTACTTAGTGCAATGAGTAGATGGCATCTCATTCCACCACCTACCCTAAGTAGTACACTCTTTTAGAAGACTTAGCTCATTCAATTCATATAAGACACCCCAAGACTCCCCTTTCGGAAGGTCTACTTAGTGAAATGGATAGATGGCATCCCATACCATAACCTACCCTAAGTAGTACGTTCTTTTAGAAGACTTAATTCATACACTTCGTATAAAACACACCAAGACTCCCCTTTCTGAAGGTCTACTTAGTGCGATGGATAGATTGTGTCCCATTCCACTACCCACCCTATGTAGTCCGTTCTTTTAGGAGACTTAGTTCATTCATTCTAATGTGGGGGTTAGCTTATTCGACATAGAGATAGACATAGAATCCCGATACTACCCTTATCGGATGAGTGATCCCCACTTGCCTAGGGTAGGGTCGTTATCTTAGCTTTTACATGGTTTTCCCAATAGCTACACCTATGCGGGCTCATAGTTAAGGGATAAGGAGATTTCTACTAAGTAACTCATTCACTACTAATGGGAGTACTCTTCTCAAGAGGTACATTAGAATACAACATCTCAACTCATGAAGTGTAACCACCACTTTTCATATCCTCTCGGTGCTAGGAATAACTCTGCACATATTCTCAAAATATTATACTATAGATTAAGGATAACTAGTGGACACCAATTCTCAACTCAAAAGGGTATCCATCCCCCTAGCTATCTTATAAATCTCTTTGAAGATCATGAGGTTTCTACTAAACAGTTCATCTCAACTCATGAAGAGTTTTCACCCCAAAACTCCCCTTTTCATTCACATTCTTTAACTTCATTCATTCATTCAAAGTTTGTATGTGTGCGTACATGTGAACAGACCTTGCACATAAGCATAATTTCATTTACATTTAATCAATACATTCTTAGACCTTATTTCATCACATTAGACACTTTAACATGCTCAACATATACACTTACTTCATTTACGGGTAATCTTAAGCACAACATGTAATTCAAGCTTCATAATACATATTACAAGGACCATCTTCATTATCACTTCATTTCACACATTAGGCCTTCAAATCCACACTTACAAAACATACAAAGTATATACAAATTCATCAAGTAATCACCGCCACTAAGAAGGTCGACCATACCACTCAAGAGCATTTCATAAATAATGCTAAACAATATAACCAACTTACCCTTTAACCAAGCTTCCATCACCTATAACATTTTACTCAAAATTTCATCATAACATATCCCTTAGGTCAGTATCTAAACATCAACATCAACACAAGAAAACCAAATCTCAAAGGCTACCAAAATCATGCTCATTCAACCAAGACGGACGGAAACTAGTGTTGTGTGTGCTAGTGTGTCCTTATATCGTCTAAGTGTTTTTAGGTGTTGTTTGGAGTCTAAAATAAGTGGGGATGACCCTAACACCTGTAGGGACATGTATAGGGTCAAAACATCCGTCTACGAATCCACAAAGAACACCCTAGGGGTCCTTGAGGAGGACCAAAGTTTTGGCTAGCAAGCTGGCCAAGGCAGCAAGCAAATGCACATGGATGGAACAAGTCCACATCGCGGACTAGGTTCACCAAGGTCCAAAGTTTTAGTCCATGTCGCGGACACGTTGCAGACTCTACTGTCTTGAAATTTATTTCAAAAATCTTGTGGGAACAGATCGGCGACGCGGACTTTCTCCCCGACGATACTTCCAAAAATTGAAGTTATGTTTGACTTGTTTTTAAAGGTCCAATTAATGTAGGGGTATTTTGGGTATTTTAGGGGTGTATCATATATGGTTTTTAGGTCATTATACACCCATTACCCTAATAAAAAACCCCAACCCTCTATTAGAATAAAAAAAATTATAAGCTCTCCTCTCTCTAAAAAATTCTTGCTCTAGTAAATCCTCCATTGGTGAACTTCAAGATCCAATGAAGAAGGCAAAATTTTTCAAGTTTTCAACCCTAATTTCATGGGATTTCTTCATTTATGTTATTGTAGTTCATCCTTGATTCTTCTCTCATTCAAGGAGCCAATTTAAAGGCTTTTCAAAAAGGGTTTCAAATTCCTAAATTCTTCTGTTTTGAATTCTAAGCATGTGTTTCTTGCATGAAAAGGTTTTATAGATGAATTATGATGATTTCAATGTGAATTAATGAATTTATGATCGAAAATTCCATGAACCGATGATCATCCTAATTCTCTAATTTTGGCTTATGAAGCGGGTTTGATGAAAATGATTGGATATCATTATAATTGTGTTTATACTACGTTGTAATATGATTATCTACTGTCAATTATGCCTAATTATGATAAATTATTGGAGAATTGAGTAAAGGTGATCATGGCTTGGATGAAGGGTAAATTGACCTAAATTGATCTAATCTTCTAGAATTGATCTTTTGTGGGATGGTCCACTTATGGTGGCGGTGTTTACTTGGAGTATATGAATATATATGTGAATCGTGATTATGGCCTTGAAGGCATTGAATTTTAAGTAAAGTGATGTTTTGATGTGTATGCATGAGATGTCTTATGAAGTTGAGAATGTGTATCTTGAAGATAGTATGTCAAATTGAAGTATAATGTGATTGTGAAGCATGATAGTGTGTGAATTATGATGAATATAGTATGATCATGCTTAGAAGACAATGTTATAAATAATGGTGGTTATGTGAAAGGTGTTCTCACATAAACTCAGACACACACAAAGAATGACTGAATGAATGAAGTTAAGAATGAATGAGGGATTTCAGAGTAGACACTATTCGTGAGTAGAGATGAAGTGTCTAATACTAACCTAATATTCCTAAGAACTCTTATGAATTAAAAAGGAGGATTTTGGGGTGGACACTCTTCGTGAGTTGATATGAAGTGTTTAGTAGATACCTCACTATTCCAAACATCTTTCCAAAGAATGGTTGGATGTTGGACACTCTTCGTGGGTTGAGACGTAGTATTCAAAGCTAACCTCTAGAGATGGTAACAGTTGATGAGTTGAGATTTCGTACTTAGTAGCAATCTTTAAACTTATAGCTAATGATTGTAATGAATTCTTAAGACACTGTGGGGGAGTTTTGCTTAGTACCGAGAGGATTTGAAGAAGGGGTGGATACTCTCCGTGAGTATAGATGTTGTATCCAATGTACCTCTTGAGATGAGCGCTCTTCATTAGTTGAGATGTAGTACTTAGAAGCAATATCATAATCCCTTAACTATGCGTCCGCATAGGTCTAGCTATTGGAGATCCATGTAAAGGCTAAAAGAATGTCCCTAACTTTGGCAAGTCGGGATCCCTCATCCTATAGGGGTTAATACCAGAATTCCATGTCAAGCTCTCATGATCTATGTCGTTTAAAGCTAGCCCCAACAAATGAATGTAATATATTAAGTCTTCCTAATGGAGTACTACTTAGGGTAGGTGGTGGTATTGGACGCAATCTACTCATTGCATAAATAGAAACCTGAAGGGTGTCATTGTGTGTCCTTATAATATAAATGAATGAATTGGTTACTATATGATGTTAATGAATCAAGTTAACTTTATGCCTAATATAATGAAGCATGTTGATCTTGTGTCTAATGTTTATAAAGGTTATGTAATTATTGAACCTGATGTGCCTAGTCTAGGGTGATTCTGAATGAGAACTAAGTGGGAGTAGTACTATGGCTACTTTCAAATTGCACTAGTGTAACTTAGGGGTTGTCTTGGAGGATTGTCTTTATGTGAAGTTCTTAAATTCATGGTGTTTCTTTTAGGTAATGAATGTATATTTTTTGAAATGAGATGACATGTCCTTGTCTTTGGTAGTCTTAAGGATCACTTAGGTGTGTATTGAAGATGTTGTATGGAAGGTCTCTTCATGTTTTACATAGGTGGTTATTAGAATAACTTTGGATGGAGGTTCTAAAATACTAACGGTTTACTTGATGAAAATGTCTATATGTTAAGAATTGTGAAGGTATTACTTCGTATGTTAATGATGACTTATATGATGTCTTGTAAACTTTATTCATGAAGTTTTACCAAAATACCATGAAAAGTATGTTTCAACTAAAATGTCCTCTTTAAGCATGTTTTTGCATATTGTCATACTTAGTACAATGTTTGTACTTACTCCATATTCTTCTATATTCCTATAAGTATAGGAGGAAGGCAAGTGAAGGTTCTTAGAAGGTGAAGCTCTGGAAGTTGATTCTCTCTAGATTGGTATGTCCTCATATGTTCGAAGACATGAACTATGTTTCTTTTAGTTTCTTTCTTTTAAGACATTGTAGAGACTTAGTATGTTTCTTTCAATGTAAAGGGTCGTGACACTATGATGTTAAGACGTATATAAGTTGGCATGTGATTATGAGACCTCTTTCCTTACGTTTCATGAAAGAGCTTTTTTATTAGTTATGTTGTGAAATGTTTTTATTCTGCACTATTATTCTTACCTATGTAATAAATGACAGCTAAGAGGCTTGTACAAGACCTCTGAAAGGTCAAATATGCCGTGTAACGCCTAAGGGGTACTCTTTGGTTGTTAAATTCATGACTGCTTCTGCTTCCCAAGTAGCTCCCTCTATGGAGGAACACCTCCACAAAACCTTGACTGAAGCGACTTCGTTGTTTCTTAACCCTTTAACTTGATGAGCGAGAATCTTAATTGGTACATCCTCATACAAGAGACTATATTTCTCGTCCACAGTCTCTAATGGCACTATGGATATTGTATCACCATAATACTTTTTCAAAAGTGAAATGTGAAAAATAAAATGCGCTTTTGATAATTCTGCTGACAACTCTAACTCATAATCCACTTTACCAATCGTTTTCATAAACTTGTAAGTGTCTACATAATTGGGACTGAGCATCGCTTTTTTGCCAAATCACATTATCCCTTCAAAGGTGAAACTTTCAGGAAAACCCAATCATCAACTTGGAAGTCCAGTTCCCGTCTCCTTACACCCGCATAAGACTTTTGGCGACTCTAGGCTGTCTTAAGTCTATCTCTAATAAGTTTCACTTTATCCATAACATCATGTACTGAATCTGGTCCTATCAAGGTTGCTTCACCTAGTTCAGACCAACCAACAGGAGATATGCACATACGCTCATACAATGCCTTACAAGGGGCCATCTGAATGCTGGAATGGTAGTTATTATTATAGGCGAATTCTACAAGGTCAAGGTGATCATTTTAACTACCCTTCAAGTTTATCACAAAATCTCTCACTATGTACCCTAAGTTCTGATTTGTACGCTCTGCATGCCCATCCGTTTGAGGATAAAAAGTTGTTATGTGGGAAACCTGAGTACCAAGACCCTTTTGAAATGACTTCTAGAAATGAGAGGTATACTGAGGACCTCTGTCTGAGATAAAACAAAGAAATCCCATGGAACTTGACTATCGAATTAATGTAAATCTTAGCATAGTCCTTTGCCGAATCTATAGTCTTGACTGCCAAAAAGCGAGAAGACTTAGTCATATTATCAAATATCACCCAAATGGAGTTATGTTGTTTGTGAGTACGAGGTAACCCTGTAATGAATCCATGTTGATCACTTCCCACTTCCAAGTAGAAATATCAATATCATGAGTAATACCCCTTGGTTTCTAATGTTGTACATTCACTTGGTGGTAATTGGGGGACTTACTCACAAAATCTGTTATATCCCTCTTCATGTCATTCAACCATAAAACTTCCTGCAGATCGTAGTACATCTTAGTGGCGCCTGGATGAATAAAATATATGGAGTTATGAGCTTTTGCAAGAATATGTTGCCTCAATCGCCCACATCAAGAACACACCATCTACCCTGGTAGCAAAGTACACCATCATTCCCTTAGGAGAAAACTTTCACTCTCTGATTGTGGACTGCAACCTTAAGTTCAAGCATGATTGGATCATTCTCTTTCTTTTCCTTAACCTCCACTACCAACGAAGATTCTTTGCAAATCTGAACTCTTACACCACTGTCTGATATGATTATAAGGTGAACTCCCAAGCGAGTAAGAATGTGAATATCCTTTACTAGTTCCTTTCTTTACTCATAAAAATGGACTACACTACCCATATATAGATTCCTAAGAGCATTTTCTACTACATTCAACTTAGTAGGATGTTAATACAAACTCATATCATAATCCATAACAATCAAGCCATCTTCTCTGGTGAAGATTCAACTCTTTCTGGGTGAACACATATTGATGACTCTTATGGTCCCTGAACACATCTATGTGAACACCATACAAGTAATGTCTCCAAATTATGAACGCAAACACAACAACTGCAAGCTTGAGGTCATGAGTTGGATAATTCTTCTGAGTCACCTTAAGCTGGCTAGAAGAATAAGCTATAATCTTATCTTGCTTCATCAAAACACAACCTATCTCAACTCTGGATTCATCGAAATATAGAACATAACAGTATGCCCCCTATGGTAGAGTCCAAATAGAAGTTGTAGTCATCCTAGTTTTCAAATGGGAAAAGCTTTTTTCACAATTATCTGACCATCGAAACTTGACCATCTTCTGTGTCAACTTAGTCAATGGTAAGTCTATGGATGAAAATCCTTCCACAAACTGTCAAGACAGTGGAGCACCTCCTAGACGTAACCGGCGTCTTTGTCCTCGAAGAGGCCTTAGACTAGCCCTTAGCATACATCATTGCATTTCATAGGTAGAGAAAAATGCGTAAAAATTAAAACATTACATATGAAGTATACATAGACTTCTTGTTTATTCATATCTGAAGTTTACTCACACTTCTCGTTTAAAAACATAGTCTATTCATTTAAGTAGTCTAATATTTGTCTCGCATATAATCATCTATCATAGAAGTATAAGATTTAGGAATAACCCTTACACTATTAGAATATTACTCATATAGGCTTATAACAAAGTCTCAAAAGATAACGAAAGAACATTGTCTTAGACATAGTCGATACTAATAAAGCTAGAAAAGTGGCATTATCTTCGGACTTGAGGACTCACCAACAACTTGGTAAAATATCCAAGTCTTCCTTTAAATGACCTTGAATATCTTCAATGACTCGAACCTACATAATTGTAGAAATATAGATTATATGGATTAGTACCAAACACATGTACTAAGTATGGAAACATATGCAAGTAAGACAATTGAAATAATGCACAAAAGGACATTCTATTCAGAACCATGCTAAGTCACTTTGAAAAACCTTTATGCATATACAAGAGCATATACAAGTCAATATTCATAAAATTATTAAGAAATAGTCATATTCATATACAAGAATAGCATCATAATATAGTAATATAAACTTTTCATATCTAAGAGTTCATATCATCAAAGCATACAAAACCCTTACCTACAATCTCAATAAAAACCAACTAGTGCAATGCTCATGTGAAGCCCATAAGGCCATATAAACTAATTCAACTGGTCACCATAATCAATGCCTACAGTTCATATAACATCATATCATGCATAAACATCATCGTAAATAGCAATTTTGACCAATATGATGTTCATCAAATGAAGTAAACATCATATATGATCAACATCATGTAAAGTCAACATTATGCAATTAATTCATAACATAAGTACATAAAAACATCCTCCTAGAACTCCCCTCAATGTAAACTTGTGCAATGCATAGGTAAAGTCCCATTCCATTACCTACACTAAGTAGAACCCCATAAGTCACCCAGGTTAGTGTCCATCTTTATTACTTTCATTCATTCATTTTACTTTCAAAAACATTCCCCTTAACTGACAATAGACTATGTGAGCTATATATGGAATCAGTGTCATAGAAATCCTACATCGAAAGAAGGGCTCTACTTGCCAAGGTATAACCATACATGAACTTTGCATTCTAGTGGATCCACTAGCTAGTCTTCCTATGGGGGAACATAGTTAATGAACTAGGAGATTTGTAAGAAACTCTTTTATCCACATTGAATTTTAGTCTCTATCTCATGAGAACCATTGTGAACCTACCTTCCCTCTTAGGGAAGGGACACCTCTCATATCTAGTTCGGTAGGTGCTAAGTTATAGTCCATTTTTGAAATTTCTTTAAGTCATTCTTAATATTAGTCTACAATATAGTCCTTAGGGACTGCCTCCTTGTATAATCATGATCATATCTCTTTAGGTATATAATGAGAACTTCCTTTCATCACAACCATCATTTAGTGAGAGCATCACATCATAGTCATATAATAATAAGGCATACAAGAGAATCATTTTCAAACTTGCATGATCATAACCCTATCATGATCTCACCTTCACATATTCATAACATGCCATCATGTTAATCATATCATTATCTTTCTATTTTATTCACATAATCATACTTCAATTGAACATCATCATAAAGAATAAACCACCATTACATCAATAAATTGTTCATAGCCTTTGAGAAACTTACCAATACCTTCCAAGAATCTCCTTCAAGATTTTACCATCAATGTCACAATATTTATCCATAAATTCAATCATCATCACCATATAATAGTATATTGTACAAGAACTCAATCAATTATATCTTCCATAATCACCAATCAACCTAATTCATAACCTAAGGTTAGAAGGAAATAGAAGATCTTTTAGGGAATCTAGGTCAAAGTATAAGGAATTACAACAATTAACGAATAAACAATCATAATCTATCAATATAAATCAAAGAAATACAACATTGAAACAATTTGAATAATAACCCAAGAAATAGGATGAAAACCATAATTTTAGATATCTATGAAAATCAATCTTCGAAGAATCTCTCGGGGAAAGGAGCCCCAAGAGTGAATAGCTTTCATACCTTGCTAATCATTGAAGAATGATGCAGGAAAATTTGAATATTGAAGCCCTAAGAGGAACTTGTTCTTCTTCTTCTTCAATGGGGGTCTTTGTATAGTGAGAGAAAGTAGAGAGAAGTGAGAGATAATTCTTCAATGGGGGTCTTTTATAACCCTTTTATTGTCCCCAAATAACTAATTTAACCAACCCTTAATAATGAGTTAATTAATTAATTAACTAATTAACTAATTTCCCTAACCTTAAACGAAATTGGACTGTGTAGTGAGGTCTCAATAAACGAGATCCCATTGACGAGGCTTCAACCCAACCATGGACCGTCCTAGTCAATAGAGGTTGGATCAGAGACTTGATTTTGGGAACATTTGAGAGGATTCTAAGTGTGGACCAACAGGAGCTATCGACAAAGCGTCAACCCATTGACGGTCCGTCGTTTGTCCCTCGCGGTTCACACTAAATTTAACAACTTTTGAGGGTCAAATGTTGGGTCCTTCTTGAGGACCCTTAGGGTGGTCCTTGGGGAGTCATACCCAAACTTTTCGACCCTAAACACATTCTAATGTGTATTACCAGCCTTTTAAAAAATTGGACCTTTTTCCAACTCTTTAAACCCCTTCAAACACATGAAGGAACACTAGGTTGTTTCACAAATCTCCTGAGGTCATGGTCGTCCCTTGACATTTTTATTCTAACACTTCCTAATTAAGTTTATTACCTTTATTTGAGCTTAGAAACACTGTTTTAAGGCTTCGTTCATCAAGTGAGGTTCTAGACTAGGTCATGGAACTTCTGGAGTTTTACACAAGCCTTTTGTAATAACCTGCTAGACCCCAGAAGCTTCTGATATCTGTAGCAGAGGTAGGTTCGGTACATTGTTTCACTGCTTCTATATTTTAGGAATCTACTCAAATTCCTTCACTTGAAAAAATATGCTAAAGCAAGGCTAGTGATCGTAAAAAAAATTGCACTTTCTAAATTTTGCAAATAATTGGCAATCTTTTAGAGTTTGCAGAACAACTCTCAAATGAATCGGATGTTCCTCCTCGTTCCATGAGTAAATGAGGATACCATCAATAAAGACGATGATGAAAAACTCCTGGAACTGTTTGAACATCTGTTCATCATATCCATGAAATCTATAGGAGCATTGGTTAGTCCAAATGACATAACTGTAAATTCATAATGACCATACCGAGTTCTAAAGGTTGTCTTCCGAATGCCACTATCTGTGACTCTGAGCTGATGATACCCTGATCTGAGGTCTATCATGGAGAAATGACTAGCACCGTGAAGTTTGTCGAACTAGTCATCAATCCTGGGGATAGGATGCTTATTCTTTATTGTGACTTTTCTCAATTGCCTATAGTCAATTCACACTGAGAGAACCATCTTTCTTGTTTACGAACAACATTAGTGCACCCCATGGTGAAATACTAGGTCTAATGAAGCCCTTATATAGAATGCCTTTCAACTGCTTTTTAATTTGCTTAAGCTCTGCTGGATGTATACTGTAAGGAGTAATAGAAATAGGTTGGGTGTCTGGAAGGAGATAAAATCCAAAGTCAATTTTCTCTTTCGGGAGGAAATTCGGGAAGATCTTTTTGAAACTCTTGTGGAAACTCAATGACTAATGGAATTGACTAAAGAGTTGGGGTTTAAGATCTACAATCCTTAACCCGATCTAGATGATATATAATACCCTTATAGATCATCTTGTTTTCCTTGAGGTAATAAATGAATCGACCCCTAGGCACTAAGATACTACCCTTCCATCCTGTTATTTGCTCCTCTAGAAACTGAAAACGAACAATCCTGGTTCTACAATAGATTGAGGCATAACTGGTATGTAACCAATCCATGCCTAGAATGACATTGAAGTCTACTATTTCTAACTCTACAAGATCTCCTAAGGTGACTCTCTAAGAGTCTGTGATAGGGAATTTTTGTATAATTGTCTAGCTAACACTGGGTCAACGACTGGAGTAGCGACTGAGAATGCTTCTGAAAGATTTTATGGCCTAGACTGCTATGTTAGGAGTTTCAAAAGACAAAGTAACCCTGGATCTAACAATGAATAAACATCAATATCAAATGCTCATTAACGTACCAATGACTATATGAGGAGAATCTTCATGTTTTTGATGAACCTGAAGAGCATATAACTTGTTATGGCATTGTCTGGCACCTGTACCAAAAGAGTTACCCTGTTGAGTCGGGCGACCTATTAATGCAGCTGAAGTTATATACTGAGCTCTACCATTATGTCCTCATTGACTCTGTCTAGATTGACAATCCATCAATATATGACCAGACTAACCAAACCCAACGCATCCTTTCTTACTTGCAAGGCACTCGCCCGGATTGTTCTTACTACATTTTTGGCAGGTTGGGTATGTTTTGGTTCTTTAAATACTACCTTGAGACTTACAGCCTGTTGCCCAACCTTTCTGACCATAATTGTTCTTAGAGGATGGAACACAATCTAATGAAGCGAACGGGGCTGAAAAGTTCTACTAATTGTGGGGGTGATTTCCACCACCCGATTTCTTTTTAGAATATTCATAGTTCCCATTACTAGCCTTCTTGTTCTCCTCGGTGTGTTCCCTAACCTTATCACCCTCAACCTACTGAGTGTAAGTCATGATCCTAGGATGCTCATATTTTCTAGCAACATAGCATTTTTGCACTATGTCATCACCAATTTAGGCACTCCATAGAGAAACTTATTCATCTGATTTGTGGAATCAACAACCATATGGGGAGCATAATTGTAGATTTGGGTAAACGTGAGTCCATACTCTTGGACCGTAATAGTACATTGTCTAAGGTTCATGAACTCCTGTGTCACATCCGAGTTTACCCCCCTAGATGTAACCGACGTCAGCGTCCTCTTCGAGGACTAAGACAAGCCTCTTAGTCTTAAATTATTGCATTCACCGATTAAAATACCGAAGAATTTAAAACTTTTTCAAAACTATATCTAATCGGAGGTTTACATAGACCTCTACATACACATAATCATCATAATATCGAGTATACATAGACTCGTTCGTATAAGAAGATTACTTAGACTTCTACTTTTATTTCATACACTTATATAATAAGGAAATAGAGTCATAAATTCGTCTCATCTCATAAAACCATCTAAACAACAATAACAACATTGGGCATAGACCTACATCAATAAAAGTAAGCCACATATAGGCTTTATACAACTTTGTCTCAAATAGGAAATATAGTCAATACAAAAGTCGTAATAGCTAAGTAAATCCGTAAAAAGAATATCGGCATCATCCTCGGGAATATGAGGACCTAACACTTGGATGATACAATATACAAGTCTTCTTTCCAATCACCTCAAATCAAGCTTCAACGACCGGAACCTAAAATGTTTGGGAAAAAGGGAGCAAATGGGGTTAGTACGCCACATGTACTATGATTGAGACCATATGCACAAATACCAACAAAGTATGCTAAAAAGGGACATTTAATGCAATCATGTCATTTAAACAAATCTCTTAAACATGCTAAACAAGTTAATTATATCATATGCATATCCTCATACTTAAACCTACAATCTCGTATAACTCTATCGTCATGTAATAACATCACAAAACATGAACAAGATTAAATCATGTTGATAGCAAAGAAAACCGAACAACTATAATCCTTATGAAACCACAAGTGCAATGATCAAGCAAGCCCCATAACCCTACTAAATCATGTAACTTACTAAAGATATAATTACCAATTCACTTCAGATAGCATAGTCTTCAATCTCATAAGATGTTCCTTCTTTTAACAATGATAACCAATTTCATTTTCATAAGCATCTTAATATATATATATATAGTAATTTACATTATGTCATCAATTATATACATAATATTAACTTCTCAAAGATCCTATCAAGGCAAACTAGTGCAAGGCATAGGTAGAGTCACATACCCCTACCTAAGCTAAAGTCAAACCCCTCAAGTCACTTCAATTAGTCTATATTTCATTCATTCATTTTAGTTTAGGGAACACTTGCATTAACCGACATAGACCACATGAGCTAATGTGGAATCCGGTGTCATGAAACCTTACACTGATGGAAGGTGGTTTACCGGCCAAGGTAAAACCTAACATAAACGTAGCTTTCTAGGTGGATCCACTAGCTAGTATTCCTATGGTGGTAACATAGTTATGGAACTTGAGGCATCATAGGAAATATCACTCTACACCCTATTTGGGTCATGAGGCTATCCAACCCGTGAGAGCCATAGTGAACCCTACCTTTCCAATGTGGAAAAGTGTCACCCTTTCACATACAAGATCACTCGGTGCTAAGCTAGTCCCTTTTATTGAAATGTCTTTAAACTTTATTAAACATCATAACTTAGTTTAAGTCATAGGGTTTAATCCTTGTATACTCATCATCATAGCTCAAAAAGAATTGCATGAGTAATAGTCCTTTCATCACAAATTCATAGTAGTGAGATTAACACTTCTCATATCACATCATAGTAGGGCACATTTATACACATCACCATCCTTAGAACATGTACACCCTAAGCAACCTCACAACCAAAGCATAGGCATTTCAATTCGATCATTATGCCATCCTATCACCCTAGACAAGGTATACTCCAACACAACATCATGACTTGATCACAATTAACCACAATCGAAGTAAGAAATAGGATAATCAAGACTTACCAACTCTCCTTCATAGTTCATCATAAGGGACTTACCATCAACCCACAACTCAATACTCAAGAACCATCATGATAAAGTACAATTCATCTTTATATATTTATAATCAGTGTAATATCAACAATTAAAGGTGATTAAACCATTAATAAAGTCAATTGAATCAAATCCAAAATAATTCATATCAGGATTAAACCTAGGGTTAAGGGTCATAATCTACAATCTAGACCAAACCATCTCAATTCATCCCAATTAAGTTACATTACAAGATAATCTACTCATTGTATCCTAAGGAAAGTATAAACAACTCAATTCATAACATAGAATTCGTAATTGAATAAAGCCCATATGAAAACTCAACTTTTGGAAAACCTTTGAGGGAGCCCTTTGAGGAAAGAAGTCTCAAAGGTGAATTAGATCCCATGCCTTATGATTTTGATGAGGATTGAAGATGAATTCTCCCTTAATCAGACCCCAATTCAACTCCCAAGCTAAGCTTCTATGGTGTCTTCCAATTAGAGAGAGAAAATAGAGAGAAGGAAGAGAGTTTATTTTGTGAGTTGTGTTTAGACTAATAAGAGTTGGGGTATTAATATGAGGGTTAAATTAGTTAATTAGACTTCCTAATCCCCCAACTAACCACCAAAACACTTATCAATTTAAATGGGATCGTTTTAAAATTTGGCAGAAAGTTGGGTCCTCACAGACGAGACCTCGACCACGGTCTATGCGAGTCGACGTCCCGTCGTCCCCCCTCCGTCATCTAGGAAAGTACCTGTGCAGGTGCAGACTCCTTGAAATTCTCTAAGCATGGGACGACGGTGGCATCGACGTCCCGTCGATCCACACACGCCCCGTCAACCCCTCCGTCAATGCACACTGTCAGGCAGTGTTGCATCCAAACTATGAGGGTCCTTCTCAAGGGCCCTTGGTTGGTCCTTGGGGAGTCGTGCCCAGACCTTTTGACTATGAAACATCTCTAACACGCGTTACACCTATATTTACCTAATTTTGATCAATTCCAACTCCTAAAATCTATTCAAATGGCTAAGACATCCTAGCACTCTTGCTAACCAATTTTCCAAACGTCATGGACGTTCTTGATTGTTTTGATTCTTAAACATCTTAACTAGCCTATATACATCTAAATCAACTTATAAACAGTGTTTAGAATTCATTGAAACCTAGGTTAAGCTTTACAACATGCATTGGGATTTCGAAATGTTACATTATCCCCCCCTTCGGAACATTCATCCCCGAATGACACTAAACACTCTTTTAAAGGAAGGAATAGACTCAAGACTAGCAGCTCAACCAATTTACAATATCAAATTAACATGAATCACATCATTTCAATAAGGAAAATTTCAAAAACTCAAACACATAGGCTCAAACATTTCATCATGAGGTATCTCCCTCTCACAACACACATGAGCTCAACATACATTACATGAGTCAATTAGCACAAAGTTAATCTTATCAATATGTTACATATAATTTCCACAAAGACTCACCATATCAAAATGCATAACTTAACTCAAATAAGCGAAAAGCAAAACAAATTCCAAGTTTTCAAAGCCAACTTACAGTGACTTCAGTGTATCATAAGTGTGAAGTTTCCAAAAATTTGAATTTTTGCAAAACTTCACCTAAAAATCAAGAAACCACAAATTCTAGTCATAATCATATTATTAAAAAGAATGGCTAACCTTAATTATCGAAAAGATGAGGATAACGGGTCTTCATGTCGGCCTCGGCCTCCCATGTAGCACCCTCAACTAGGTGGTTCTTCCATAACACTTTTACGGAAAACACCTCTTTGTTCTTCAACCTCTTCACTTGTCTATCAAGGATTTGAACCGGAACCTCCTCATAAGAGAGATTATCCTTGACCCCAAGGCCTTCAATAGGAAGAATAGACTCGGGATCCCCGACACACTTCTTCAACATAGAAACATGGAAAACCATATGAACCAAAGCTAAATCATTTGGGAGTTTCAAGTGATAGGCAACCTTACCAACCCTTTCCAAAATCTCATAAGGGACCACATAACGGGGATACAACTTCCCCTTCTTGCCAAATCTAACCACCACCTTCATAGGTGAAATTTTCAATACACCTTATCACCTTCTTCAAACTACAAATCTCTTCTCCTATTTTCGGCATAGGACTTTTGTCGACTATAGGCTATTTGCAACCGATTTCTTATGATGTGCTCATTCTCCAAAGTCCTATAAATCAAATCGGTACAAAGAATCGAAGGCTCACCAACTTCAAACCACCCTATAGGAGACCTACACCTACTACCATACAAGGCTTCATAGGGATCCATGGAGATGGATGAATGAAAGCTATGATTATAAGCAAACTCAACCAAAGGCAAGTGTTTATCCCAGTTGCCCTTGAAATAAATAATGCAATCTCTAAGCATATCCTCAAGGGTTTGAATAGTGTGTTCTGCTTGACCATCCGTTTGAGGATGAAAAGCGGTACTGAATTTCACCTTAGTACCCAGACCTTCTTGAAATGACCTCCAAATTCTAGATGTGAATTGTGCACCTTGATCCGAAATGATGGATAACGGAATACCATAACGATACACAATCTCATCTATGAAGATCTTTGCATAATCCTCCGCTGAATAAGTGGACTTGACGGGAATAAAATGAGCGGACTTAGTCAATCTATCAACAATCACCCATATAGAATCATATGACTTTTGAGTCCGAGGCAACCCTACTACAAAGTCCATATTAATGTCCTCCCACTTCCAAGTAGGAATTTGGATCTCTTGTAGTAAGCCACCCGGCTTTTGATGTTCCGCCTTCACTTGTTGGCAATTTGGACACTTAGCAACAAATTCCGCTATGTCCTTCTTCAAACCTTCCCACCAATATATCTCCCGAAGGTCATGGTACATCTTAGTTGAACCAGCATGAATGGAGTAGTGGGATCCATGGGCTTCTTCAAGGATCCGATCACTCAACCCATTAACATCGGGAACACATAATCTCCCTTGGTACCTCAACACACCATCCCCCCCTAAGGAGAAAGACTCATTCAACTTGCCAAGAACCGATTCATTCAAATCCATCAATAGTTGATCAAGGTGTTGTTTGGACTTCACCTCAACAACCAATGATGACTCGGAGCTATGATGAACCGTAGCACCACCATTTGGAGAACTCTCCAATCATACCCCCAATCTAGCCAACCTATGTACATCTTTCACTAGGTCTTTCTTGGCTTCATCTATATGCGTCACACTACCCATAGTCATACGACTTAGGGCATCCGCAACCACATTGGCCTTGCCGGGATGATATAAGACACTCATATCATAATCTTTCAACATTCTAACCACCTTCTTTGCCAGAGATTTAACTCCTTTTGAGTAAACACATATTGGCGACTCTTATGATCGGTGAAAATATCAACATTAACACCATACAAGTAATGCCTCCATATTTTCAAAGCAAACACCATGGCCGCTAACTCAAGGTCATGAGTGGAATAGTTTCTCCCATACACCTTAAGTTGCCTCGAAGCATAGACAATCACCTTCCCATTTTGCATAAGCACACACCCCAAACCTATACGAGATGCATCACAATACACAACAAAGCCCTTTGTACCTTCCGGTAGTGTCAACACCGGAGCCGAAGTAAGCCTATCCTTCAATAATTGGAAACTCTTCTCACAAGCCTCCGACCACTCAAACTTTTTACATTTTTGAGTCAATGTAGTCAAAGGAGATGCAATGGATGAAAAGCCCTCCACAAACCTTCGATAATAGCCCGCTAGACCCAAGAAACTTCTAATGTCAATCGGTGTCAAGGGTCTAGGCCAATTTCTCACCGCATCAGTCTTTCTTGGGTCTACCTCAACTCCCTCACTAGAGATAATGTGCCCAAGAAACACCACCGACCTCAACCAAAACTCGCATTTGCTATACTTGGCAAATAATTGATGCTCTTTAAGGGTTTGCAATACCACCCTCAAATGACCCATGTGATCAACCTCATTCTTCGAATACACCAAGATATCATCAATAAACACAATAACAAATGAATCAAGATAGCTTAGAAACACCCTATTCATTAGATCCATAAACGCCGCAGGAGCATTTGTGAGACCAAAAGACATAACCAAGAACTCATAGTGCCCATACCGAGTCTGAAAGACCGTCTTTGGAATATCTTTATTTCTCACTCCTAAGTTGGTGATACCCCGACCTCAAATCTATCTTTGAAAAGTAGCTCGCCTTGGAGTTGATCAAATAAATAGTCAATCCGAGGAAGAGGACACTTGTTCTTGATAGTAACTTTGTTGAGTTGGCAATAATAAATACACTTTCTCAAGGACCCATCTTTCTTCTTCACGAATAAGACCGGAGCACCCCATGGAGAAATGCTAGGCCTTCTAATGCCCTTGTCTAGCAAATCTTTAAGTTGTGCCTTCAACTCCTTCAATTCGGCCGGAGCCATTCGATAAGGAGGAATCAAAATAGGGTTCGTTTTCGGTAGCAAATCGATACCAAAATCAATTTCCCGTTCGGGAGGAATACCGTGAAGGTCATTAGGAAAGACCTCCGGAAACTCACTCACTACGGGGACCGACTTAATAGGAGGAACTTCGGAATCCAAATCTTGGACTCTTACAATGTGATAAAGACACCTCTTTGAGATCATTTTACATGCTTTTAGACAAGATATGATGCGACCTCTTGGCATAGAATTCCCACCCTTCCACTCAACAACGAGTTCATTTGGGAAACTAAACCTCACAACTCTAGTCCTACAATCAATGAAAGAGAAACTAGCATGTAACCAATCCATACCAAAATTGACATCAATGTCAAGCATATCTAGTTCAACTAGATCCACATGGAAACTCTATTGGGCAAAGTGATAGGAAAATTTTTATAGACTCGTTTTGCTACAATGGACTCACCCATCGGAGTAGACACCACAAAAGGTTCATGCAAAACATAAGGTAAAGTATCAAACTTTTTTGCTACTAAGGGAGTAACAAAAGACAAAGTAGCTCCCGGATCAAGCAAAGCATACACATCAATATAAAAGATTTGTAACATACCGGTCACCACATCGGGAGAGGCCTCTTGATCACCTCTAGTACGAAGAGTATAAAAGCGGTTCTTTTTGGGAGCATCACTTGAACCACTTGGCTGTCCACCCTTCTCTTTCCCCTTTGCATTAGGACAATCTCTCACCTTATGACCAATTTTCCCACAACCAAAGCATTTGTCTGACCCGAGGAGGCAAGCACCAAAATGCTTCTTCCCACATTCATTGCAAGATGGCTTCTCATTAGACGAATTTCCACTCTTCCCTTTTTGAACGCTCGGCCTAGGGGCCTTCTCCTCCCTAGTATTGGGAAATTTGGATGGAACTTGATTTGAGAACCTCTTTTTGAATCTAGGCTTGTCTTGAATCCCAAGCCTATCTTTCGTAGCTCCACCCTCAAAAGACTGTCCTTTTTGAATCCCTATCCTTCCTTTTTGCTCTAGCCTCCTCAACCCTTCTAGCATGCACCATAAGATGACCAATATTCATATTATCATGAAGCATAGCCGAATGACATTCTTCTTGCAAGTCATCTGATACACCCATCACAAATCGACTTATCTCGTCTCTAGGATCGAAAACCAATGAAGGAGCATATTTGGCCAATTGAATGAACTTCAAGAGTAATCATGAACACTCATACCTCCTTGGCGGAGGTTAATGAATTTCACCACCTTATCTTCTCTCATCTCTCTAGGGAAGAACCGATCAAGGAAAGCCCTCTTGAAGATTTCCCAAGTCACCGGCCCACCTTGAAGTGGCCTATTATCTCTCCATTACATATGCAAAGTCTGAGCCACATCCTTGAGTTGGTATGAGGCCAACTCAGCATTCTCATTTGTAGACAACCCCATAGCACATAGTATCTTATAAACCTCATCAATGAATTCTTGAGGGTCTTCATCAACCTTAGACCCATAGAAGATAGAAGGATTCATCCTAGTGAAGTTCCTAAGTCGGGAAGCCATAGTTTGCTCATGAACCCTAGGTGCAAAATCCCGATTGGCTTGGGCAGTCATAGCTTGGCTTGAACCGTTGCGGCTTGGGCTTGAGTAGTCATGGCTTGGGCCATTTGAGCAAGAATAGTCCTCATCTAAGCCTCTGCCATAGGTGGAGGATCATCCGGAGCCTGATCATCAACAACAACCTCTTCAAGAGGAGGAATTTGAACACAAAGGGGAGCAACTCCCGCATTAGCAATCTCCTCTTCAAGTCTCCTAGCCGCATTCCTCCGAGTATTCATCTCCTCTAACCAAAATACAAGGTTTAGGTGAAATCATATAAGAAGTACACTCTAGAGGCACGATAATGGATTTCCAAAAATGAGAGTGATTCCTCAGCATCAAATAAGTTCCTATTCATAAGTGTGGCGCGCTTCAAAATTATGAATACAAACCTACATAGACGTGGTTGAGAGAGACGTCAACATCAACGATATTCAACCTCATTCTCTGATACCAAGTTTTTCACATCCGGGTTTACCCCCCTAGATGTAACCGGCGGCGGCGTCCTCTTCAAAACTATATCTAATCGGAGGCTTACATAGACTTGTACATACACATTATCATCATAATATCGAGTATACATAGACTCGTTCGTATAAGAAGATTACTTAGTCTTCTACTTTTTTTCATACACTTATATAATAAGGAAATAGAGTAATAAATCCGTCTAATCTCATAAGACCATCTAAACGACAATAACAACATTGGGCATAGCCCTACATCAATAAAAGTAAGCCACATATAGGCTTTATACAACTTTTTCTGAAATAGGAAATATAGTCAATACAAAAGTCGTAATAGCTAAGTAAATTCGTAAAGAGAATATCGGCATCATCCTTGGGAAAATGAGGACCTACCACTTGGATGATAGAATATCCAAGTCTTCTTTCCAATCACCTCAAATCAATCTTCAACGACCGGAACCTAAAATGTTTGGAAAAAAGGGAGCAAATGGGGTCAGTACGCCACATGTACTATGTATGAGACCATATGCACAAATACCAACAAAGTATGCTAAAAAGGGACATTTAATGCAATCATGTCATTTTAACAAATCTCTTAAACATGCTAAACAAGTTAAATATATCATATGCATATCCTCATACTTAAACCCACAATCTCGTATAACTCTATCATCAAGTAATAACATCACAAAACATGAACAAGAGTAAATCATGTGGATAGCAAAGCAAACCGACCAACTATAATCCTTATGAAGCCACAAGTGCAATGATCAAGCAAGGCCCCATAACCCTACTAAATCATGTAACTTACTAAAGATTATAATTAGCAATTAACTTCACATAGCATGGTCTTCAATCTCGTAAGATGTTCCTTCTTTTAACAATGATAACCAATTTCATGTTCATAAGCATCTTAATATATATATAGTGATTTACATTATGTCATAAATTATATACATAATATTAACTTCTCAAAGCTCCTATCAAGGCAAACTAGTGCAAGGCATAGGTAGAGTCCCATACCCCTACCTAAGCTAAAGTCAAACCCCTCAAGTCACTTCAATTAGTCTATATTCCGTTCATTCATTTTAGTTGAGGGAACACTTGCCTTAACTGACATAGACCACATGAGCTAATGTGGAAAACGGTGTATTCCTATGGTGGAAACATAGTTATGGAACTTGGGGCATCGTAGGAAATATCACTCTACACCCTATTTGGGTCATGAGGCTATCCAACCCCTGAGAACCTAGTGAACCCTACCTTTCCAATGTGGAAAAGTGTCACCCTCTCACATACAAGATCACTCGTTGCTAAGCTAGTCCCTTTTATTGAAATGTCTTTAAACTTTATTAAACATCATAACTTAGTTTAAGTCATAGGGTATAGCCCTTGTATATTCATCATCATAGCTCAATAAGAAATGCATGAGTAATAGTCCTTTCATCACAAATTCATAGTAGTGAGATTAACACTTTGCATATCACATCATACTAGGGCACAATGATACACATCACCATCCTTATAACATGCACACCCTAAGAAACCTCACAACCAAGGCATAGGCATTTTAATTCGATCATTATGCCATCCTATCATCCTAGACAAGAGTTACTCCAACACAACATCATGACTTGATCACAATTAACCACAATTGAAGTAAGAAATAGGATAATCAAGACTTACCAACTCTCCTTCATAGTTCATCATAAGGGCCTTACCATCAACCCACAACTCAACCTAATTTGGTTCATCACACCAATAAAATGCAATAACCAACATAATAATGATGTTAGAAGAATCACTATACCATAATCCAATACTAAAACAAGGCTTGAAAACATGATATCTAAGTTTATCTTCTAAACGTAGATCAATACTCAAGAACCATCATGAGAAACAACAATTCATCTTAATATGTTTATAATCAGTGTAATATCAACAATTAAAGGTGATTAAACCATTAATAAAGTCAATTGAATCAAACTCAAAAAAACTCATATCAAGATCAAACCTAGGGCTAAGGGTCATAATCTACAATCTAGACCAAACCATCTCAATTCATACCAATTAAGTTACATTACATGATAATCTACTCATTGTATCCTAAGGAAAGTATAAACAACTCAATTCATAACATAGATTTCGTAATTGAATAAAGCCCATATGAAAACTCAACTTTTGGAAAACCTTTGAAGGAGCCCTTTGAGGAAAGAAGTCTCAAAGGTGAATTAGATCCCATACCTTAAGATTTTGATGAAGATTAAAGATGAATTCGCCCTTAATCAGCCCCCAATTCAACTCCGAGGCTAAGCTTCTATGGTGTCTTCCAATTAGAGAGAGAAAATAGAGAGAAGGAAGAGAGTTTATTTTGTGAGTTGTGTTTAGACTAATAAGGGTTGGGGTATTAATATGAGGGGTTAAATTATTTAATTAGACTTACTAATCCCCCAAATAAGCACCAAAACACTTAATAAATTTAAATGGGATCATTTTAAAATTTGGCAGAAAGTTGGGTCCTAACAGACGAGACCTCGACCACGGTCCGTCTGTGAGTCGATGTCCCGTCGTCCCCCCTCCGTCGTCTAGGACAGTACCTGTGCAGGTCCAGAATTCTTGAAATTCTCTAAGTGTGGGACGACGGTAGCATCGACGCCCCGTCGATCCACACATGCCCCGTCAACCCCTCCGTCAATGCACACTGCTAGGCAGTGTTGCATCCTAACTACAAGGGTCCTCCTCTTGGGCCCTTGGTTGGTCCTTGGGGAGTCGTACCCGGAAGTTTTGACTATGAAACATCTCTAACAAGCGTTACAACTATCTTTACTTAATTTTGATCAATTCCAACTCCTAAAAGCTAGTCAAATGGCGAAGACATCCTAGCACTCTTGCTAACCAACTTTCCAAACGTCATGGACGTTCTTGATTGTTTTGATTCTTAAACATCTTAAATAGCCTATATACATCTAAATCAACTTAGAAACAGTGTTTGAATTCATTGAAACCTAGGTTAAGCTTTACAACATGCATTGGGATTTTGAAATGTTACATCCTGAGACTTTGTCTCCTTCAATTCCCTTGGGAAGAACTATCAAGAATGGTTTAGCTGAAGCAATCCCAGTGATAGGAGAGGAATGTATACCCTTATTTTCTTTCCACTGAGTATACCAGATCTGAGCCACATCCTTAAGTTGGTAAGATGGAATTCCCACTTATCACTACCATTCACTTGCATCACTCAAAATATTTTCTTAACCTTATCAATTATATTTTGTGGGTCCTCACCAACTTGCGACCCTAAAAACTCAGGAGGATTCATTCTAAAAAAATCTAGAACTCTAGCTGCCACTAATCCACAATCTCTATTAGTAGAAATTCAAACATGCTCATTGTTTTATTGGTCATACTCTAAGCCAAAGGCTGAATCACATCACGAAATTCTTCATTTGAAACTTCTAGATCTGGGTCTAGAGGAACTACATTAGCGTTGAGTGCATTAGCATTCCATGCGTAAACTCTACAAGAAGGCATGAGCATAAGCGCATAACGATGGATTAGAAAGGAGATCATACCAACAAACAATAAGAATATCAAGAAAGTTAAATTTTCCTAAAACACTTCATAGCCTCCATCTCATTAGATGTGGTGTACTTCACACCCATGAAAGGACTGCATTTTGTGTAGATTTTGAGACATCCTAGGATTCTTAACCTAGTGCTATGATACAAATTTTGTCACGCCTCAACATACCCTCGAGACGCAGACACGGGACCTAGGACCACAAATGATCCCAAGCTAACCCTATTGGCATGATCGTGCATAGTAAATATAAAGTGAATAATAGAAACTGTGTGAAAGATATAACCATAAACAACCTAAAAATATGGGTAATACTCTTATACTACAACCAAGATATATAAAAAACTAATGAGTTTGATACCATGAAGATATTAATTCAATATTAACCTAAATCTATCTATGTATTGAATAAGCCTCTAAACTGACTAGAAATGTTGGTACATGCCCCAACATGATCTAGAAAAAAAAGTAAAACTAAGCACTAAAGTACTAGAAAGAAACTCATGACTATTGTCCTCTGATAATGAGGACTCACCACTGATTCTTCTAAATTGAAGATTGAGAACCAATGTAAGCATGATCTGGATATTGAGAACCTTAACCTACATCATGAGAAGATGTAGCGCACGAATGCGTCAGTACTTGAAAAGTACAGAGCATGCAGGATACAGTAAAACTGAAATAACAAATAACAAAACAAAACAATAAAGCAATGAAATAATTTGAACATGAGATAGATGTTGAAATACTGAACATGAATAATCTGAATGCAATGGCTAAGTTATAACATGCTAAGACTGAAAACGGAAGAATGATCAATGTGATAGAGTTTAAACGAATTGCGGGAGCTACTAATAATTGATAATAAAACCACAGGAGCTAACTGTTGAGTCAGATGTATATGCCCCACCAAGAGGACCCAATATACCCAGCCAAAGGTATAGAGGCATGTTGGTGTGATTACTGAAATGATGCCCATAGAGGGGACTTACAAACTACATATCTAGTATTTGTAGGACTTTTTGGGTAAGCTTAACCCTAGTCCAACTCGGTATTATGCTACTACAAATGAATTAAGTGTTTAACTGATTATGATTGACTTTTGTAAATATTTGAAGCTCAAAACTAAACATGCAAACTAAGAATGAAAATATTTATCTGATAATGATGCATTCAAATGTTGAGGCATGTATATCTAAAATAACTTAAATATCTTACCTAGCAGTTGTAATTCAAGAACTAAGGAAATACATAGCTATCGTTCTGATATTCATCCAATAAACTAAGTAATAACATGGTAATTTGATTTGGGACATATAACTAACTAATCATGATAATCTACTAATTTCTAGACATACTAGGTCTAATCATGATAAGGGAGTCAATACTTTGACTGAAATGTAGGAACCTAATGGGATAAAGGAACCCACTAGTGAAATCTTACATACCTGGTGATGAATTCCATAGAGAAGTCCTTAGATTTAGGGGTTGCAACTAACCTTTCTGAAGTCTTACACTAGGGTTCTTGACCTTTTTCTCCTCTCCTACTTCTAATTTTTTATGTTTTGATTAATGATTTGACTTAGGTAAGTTCAAGTATGTTTCTAGGCATAAACTGAGTAAAACCTCATGATTTAGGGTCTAAACGACGTAGCTTAGGGGAGAAATGAACAAGGAAAAGACGGAAAGACCCTTGACTTAAAAGCTTTTGAAATCACTGAGGGAGTTGACTAAAGGAACGTAAGTCGACTGACGGTCCATACTGGTCGACCTTCGTTCATGACTGTGGACTGACATTTGGCTGGCCCATCGATAGAGCTGACTGACAAACCGTAAGTCGCTTGACAGTCGTAGTTGGCTTTTATCAGTGGAACATGAATGTTCTAAAAATCTGTTTTTTTGTCTCTTTGGGATACGAGGCTTTACATTGCATTTCATTATCCATTCTATAAAGCTAGCAACACATGCTTAATTTCATAAAACTCTTCATTTATAGTACTAATCTCATATTACATGATCATAACTTGGAAACATGGGGATTACATAGGTTCATAGGGAAATCATCATAAAATCATAATATTTCATCAATTAATGATTAAGATATCATAATCAATTAATTAAATCAATAATGAAAAGAACCCATTAACAATTTAAGAAAACCCTAACACAATTCGGGAATTCTAAATTTATAAAAGTGGAATTGGGAAACTCCATGAATGGAAGGAATCCATGGATAAAAACTATCATACCTTAAAGCAAATTTCTAATCTTCAATGGAGTAATTTAGACTTAACCTTAATCCAAGATCTTTTCTTCTTCTTCAATTTTCTAGAGGGAGAAATATTTATGAGAGGGAGAACATAATTTATTTTAGTGAATTTGAGAGAATGCTTTCTATTGGATAATTTGGGGGTTAAAATGCTTATATAAGGATCGTAATTATGGGTAAAATGATAAATCATAAGAGTTTATTAATTATGAAAAAACCCAACTTCCCCTAGTCTTAAATGACGACATCCTACCTAAAGACCTAATCGACAGACCGTATTCTGACCTATGACCCATCCTGGTGGACCACAGATAGTGGTCAGAAAACCACTTTCAAGGATTTGGACCCTGGATCCTTGACCATGGACCGTTGTTCCAACTCTTTGAACCCTAAACTGGGTGACCACCCAAGGACTACACGTACGGGCCGTGGGTGTCCCTCGTGGGTGGCACCTGTAATTTCCCAAAATTTCTTCATTTCCCTTTTTGGAATATAAGGTTTTATAGTGGTATATCCTTTAATTAAATGAATCGACTATTACTCTCTTCAATCTCTAAGAAGAGGTTTGGGAACATAGAGCTCCAACCACTTTCGCCTTCATGAACAAAAAGGAAGGCTTGCGATTGCGGAATGCCAACTTCAAAGACATTGCAAATATGTAAACCTCCTTTTGGTAACACAAACAAACTTGATAGGACTTCAAGAATTCTACTAAGACCTCATGAGTGTGGAAACTAATTCCCTTAGCCTTCACAACTGCGACCAGTCACCCGCGAATAAGAAAGTTAAATTTTACCTATCGTCACGTGGTTTTGGCCAACCCCAGAATCTCGAATGGGGTTCTAGATTTTAGGATTGAGAATCTTCTCCAATTTTATCTTTTCCTATATTTTTAGTTTTTTGTGTTGTTAGACTTAGTAATGACAAATGCGCGCAAGCCAACTCTTCTCTGAAAACTTAATTAAGAAAACAAGTATCTACAAATATGCACTCTCTACATTTTAAGACGTCCTTCATTAATTCATTAACGCGTATGTACAAACTCTGAACTACTGACCGACCAAGTGCATTAGTTTCACAAGTTTTAACAACACAACCGCTCTATAGATTTATCCTTATTGGTAGTAAAGAATTGTGCAAAAATCCACAATATGACAACCCGTGATATCATCCAACACATTAGTTGTTTCCCTCCTAGTAGTTGTCTTTCCAACATGAAGTTTAAGCATTTTTCAAATTAACTCTTGCAATTTGACAACAATTAAGTTTAGCTACTCACTAATTCTTTCTCTAAAGATAGAAGATATGAACTTCGCATCACACAAATAATTTCTAGTTGTGTTATCACAAGTATGTGTTGATATCATGTTTTGTGTTGTAAATAAATACATATGAAACCCGTGGACAACTATCCCTGCACCTTTCTTGTCTCATCCACACTTTTCTCTATTTGAATCCTTTTCTCACAACAGATTTACTTACTAGTCTTCTAATTTTATCCACATCTACAAAGACCATACCCAACTGCCTCACAAATTTCTTAAAAGTAGTATCATTCAAAATTATCTTATTTCTTGTCGTCGTCCTTCTCCATAAGTTTACACATATTGGTAAATTTTCTCTTTGAGAATCAAAAACTTCATCACTATACTCATATACATATATTTCATAACTTTCGTAGTTAGAACTTGAATAATAATTCTCATCCCCTCCTATTCATCCTTCCACACCTATTTTACCTATTTGGGTTTTATCAAAACCTAAATCTTGTCTAGCTTCAACGACTGGTCACTTTTCAATATCAGCTTAAACACTTTCTTTTCTTTTTCTTCTTTTAAAACTCATATTTTCACCCAGCAACTCACTAATATCCTCATGTACATTACTACCCAAATCGAGCTCACCATCTTCAACAAATCAACCTTCAAACTCGACACTATTGTCACTACCGAAAATATACCCTAGACGTGACATGGCGTACAAGTCCCTGAGAGGACCTGTACAAGCCACTTAGCATATATTATACAATACAATAGAAAATACAGAGATTCTAAAAGGCAATTTTGAAATATAGCAATTTATAAAACTGTCACGGCCGAGAAGCACCCCCTATATGTAACCGGCGTCTTCGTCCTCAAAGAGGACTTAGACTAGTCCTTAGCATACATCATTGCGTATCAAAGGTAGACAAATATGTGGAAAAATTTAAAACTTTGCATATGAAGTATACATAGAGTTCTCATTTATACATATATGATGGTTACTTAGACTTGTCATTTAACAACATAGTCTAATGTTGTCTCACACGTAACCATCTATTAGAAAATTAAAAAAAATTGGGACATAGCCCTTACACTATTACAATATGTCTCATATAGGACTTACAACAAAGTCTCAAAAGGTAAGAAATGAACATTGTCTTAGACATAGTCAAAATGTAAAGCTAAAATAGTGGCATTATCCTCGGACTTGAAGAATCACCAAAAACTTGGGAAATATCCAACTCTTCCTTGAAAATTGTCACAACCGGGGAGCACCCCTTAGAAGTAACATGGCGTACTTGACCTCTCGGAGGTCTTATACAAGCCCATAGTTATCATTCATCGCATTGGCATAGGTAAATTAGTGGGAAATTTAAAAATTTTCATAGCACATCATATGCTAGAAACTTCACTTCATACATATAAAATATCATAAGTACATATTAAAACTCTAGTCTCTTTTTGGCATCCTACACTCAACATCATAAGAGAACTTTAGGGACACGGCCCTTACAACAAAATACATAAGTACAATGTTAAAAAACTTTACAGTGAACCATAAGTAGGGAATCCTTGGAACTTAAGGACCCCTTTCCTTGAGCTTGGGAATCACATCTCAAGCTCCTCAATCTTATAGACATCCTTTTAAGCATCCATAACCTACGCTTTGTTTAAAAAGTAGAGAAGAATGAAGTTAGTACAAGAATGCACTAAGTATGACAATCATTCAAAAACATGCATTTAAAAGGGACATTTTACTTGAAATCATACTTCATGCCTTTTTGTGAAATCTTTATAAAACTTTCATACAATAGCATTTATACAATTCACATACTTCATATTGGCATATTCAATAGTCATATATCACATAAAATCATACAATGCATTTAAGGCACCTTTGATGTCACATTACAGTAACCTATTTTCCCTTTACAGTAAGCATATTTCCTTTACAGTGAAGTTCTTTTTTTAACTAATGAACCTCCCAAGTAACCCTCTAGTGATACTTGGTGCAATGCATCACCTCAAGGTCACAAGGAAAAACATACATACAACTTACATAATCCAACACAAACCAACATAGTAGTATAATAAATCACAAGACATATTCAAGTCAAGACTCTATTGGCATTACAGTGAACCATAGTATGATGTTACTCACAATCCTATACTAAGTTTACTAGTGCAATGTACATGTGAAGCCCCATAACCTCACACATACTTAGTAAACCTATCATAAGACCACAAGCCTTAACACTCTAGTTCATACATCAACAAGGCAATATAGAGAACTTCATTTATGCCAACAAGGCCATCATCATATAGTCATTAAGACCAACTTATGCACATAAGGATAAGACCACATCATATAGACTCATACCATATATTTCATCACAACAACTAGACAACACTACAATGTCATGCATAAGGAACATAAACATATTCATATACATTAGAACACCTTCCTAGGACTTCCCTCAAGAGACACTTGTGCAATGCATAGGTGAAGTACCATACCCCCACCTACACTAAGCAACTACCCTTAGGTTATCCTAGTTAGGGTCCTTACTTTACTTCCATTGTCCATTTTACTTTAGGGAAACTATAGCCTCAACCGACACTAAGATAATGGGTGCTACATGGAATTTGGTGTTGTAGATCCTTACACCAAGGGAAGGTGCTCCACTTAGACAAAGTAGAACATTAACATATATGCTAGCATATTAGGTGAAATTCACTTGCCAGATCCTATGTGGCAAGCATAGTTTATGGAGCTAAGAGATATACATCACCCTCTACATGCTCATTAGCATTGGAGACTCATCTCATGAGAAACCATGGGTAAATCTTCCTCAAGGAAAGTCAACACCTCACGTGGAACCATAGGTGAATATTCCTCAAAGGGAAGTGAACACCTTATGAGAACCCAATTGTGAATCTTCCTCCAAGGGAAGCCAACACCTGCAATTGTCAAGTTCACTCGGTGCTAAGCTAAGTTCCCTTTATTAAAAAGCCTCTATTACATTATTTCATAAAACATAGGCTTAGGATATTGACTCCTCATATGCTTATAGCATATTGAAACACCTATCTAGTTTAGGGTACACTTTAGCACACCTTTCAAGGCACCTCCATTGACTAGATTATCATACATGTGTGTATACTTATATATGAGCAACCTTTCAAATAAAAATGTCACACATGTACATATATCAATGCATAAGTCCATAGGAGTAACTATATGAGCAATCCTTTAATATCAACACTTTAGGGACTATACACATTCATATTTCATCATATCATATACTTAACATCATAGCATGTAAGTCATATTCATAACATGTTCATACAATCCTATTCATGTACTTAGAAGACCAACCTAGGAACTATCCTATCAAGGCACACATGTGCAATGCATAGACAAGGTTACATACCCTTGCCAATACTAGTACACCTATCAAGTCATCCTAGTGAATGATATATCACACAACATCATAGAATAGATAGCATAGAACAAGACTCATTTATTCAAGACTTACAACATCTTAAAGTAAGCTCTAGTCTTTATGGACCTATCTTAGCTTTACATCACATATAACATTATAGGACCTCATCATAGGCAGAAATTACACATAAAATTAACATAACCATTTACATGCTCAAGACATTAGCAACACAACCTAGATCATAGCTAGAATAGAAAAGTAGGCATAGGTTTCACATAGGGTGATTCATCACAAACAAACATTCATAGTATAATTGGCTTCAAGGCCATGCTCACCCCCCCCCACACATATATATATATATATATATAAATATATATATATATATATATATATACATATATATATATATATATATATATAAAGTAAACACTGCCACCATAAGTGGGTCATACCACACAATGCCATACAAGACTTCATCAACTAACAATTCTATATAAAAGTAGAAGAGAAGAGTAGAATTTACCAATTCATCAACCTTTTGATCAAAATTGATCAATAAAACTTTTTCGTTAACACTACATGTATAGGGCTGTAGCTAAATATACTTTAATCATGAAAGAAACCATGCACAAGTCGTTACAAGATCATACTATAACCTAATACAATACATAGCATATATACTAGAAAGTAGAGAGTTATAGATCATCAACAAATTTCCCTAGCCTTGATCATCAATCATATTTTATCAATAATATACATATATGTCAGTAGCTAAAAAGATAGAACATCTTAGCTAATCATGTTTCAACTACCCTAGATTATAGATCACATCATATACATCACCATATAAGTCTATAGGCTAGAAGAACCTAAATAAATCCTTACCAATTAAATAGTTATATATTCATATTGGATCAATTATAATTAATTATCATCACATCACACATATAGGCAGTGTCTAAGACAATTCACCATAATCGAGTCACATAACAACCATCCTAACATAAAGATCACAAGTTACTACATGATAGACTAGCCTTATTCAAAACCTTCAAACATGAACCTCATGGATCATTCATACACAAATCATCATCAATACACATACTAGACAGTAGGTATAAGCTTATTAACATAATTGGATCACGATTCGATATACATGAGATCAAGATCATAAAACCATACATAGGCTAAAATCGAGTTTGTGAGAGAGCATGGGTTCATCATGCAATTGGATTGAAAATCACGTCCAAATAAGTAGATAATCCTCAATACATTAATATTATGCTTTTGATATCAATTTGAGAAAGAACCAATGGCTAGATTGAAGAAGAAGAGATTTGATCATGGAACTTCTTTGAAAACTTTGAAGAGGACTCTGTACATGAAAGATTAAATAGAGATTATGGATCACCATACATTTATCAGATGAATAACCCACTAATAATTGGTGAAGAACCCATGGATATACCATCTACAAGCTGACCTTGAACTTCACCTTTAATGGAGGTTTCTACACAAGATATTTTGGCAGAGGGAGGTCTTGATTTTGAATGGAAGATTTGGTATGGTCTATTCACATTTTTAACCAACCTAATATACCCAAAAATAGGTAAATAAACCTCCTAGGGTCAGGTTAGCATGTGGGGTGAATTTACCTTTCACCCCATAATTAGGCAGCGTGCATGGCATGACTAAAAATTTCATTGACAGCCAGCCATCAACGCTACGTTGGCCCATCGACGGGCCATTTGTGGCTTCCTTCATTTGGGTCATAGGCTGTTCTTTGGATGAGCATTCCCCAGGATAAGTGTCCATAGTGTCCTCCCCTTCGACGGGGCGTCGGTAAAATGACGAGGCGTCGCTTGGCTATGTCGATTGACACTGCAGTGTCTCGACAGCCTTTGGGTCCTTCTTGAGGGATTCTTGCGGGGTCCTTGGGGATTCGTACCCGGACGTTTTCAACGTGAATATACACCATAAAATGTTGAAGACCATCCATGCAAGTGTCACCCAAAATGAACACGTAAAACACATCCAAGCATGCAAGGCGTACTCAAGACACACATGAACGTCTCAAGGGCTAACTTTCTAACTTCTTGGACGTTCTTGGACGTTTGACCTCCAAACTTTATGAAACTCAACATACTGCTCATAAACATCATTATAACTCATATAAGTACCATATAAGCTCATGACACACACATAAGCACATAAAACACATAAGGCCCCCTCGTGACTAGTTGTCAAACGTCTTGGTCTTCCCTTGACGTTTGACTTCCAAATCACCTCAAACATTAGACAATGCCTCAATACCACATTATAAGCAATTTTAGGACCTTAGACCCTTATGAAGAACATGTTTGACTCTAGACACTCTAACTCATTTTGGGGGTCTAACAAAAATGGCCTTGAAGCTCTTCAAAGGCCCGAACCTACATATTTGTAGAAATAGAGAGAATATGGGTTAGTACAAACAACACGTAGTAATTATGGAAACATATGCAAGTAAAACCATTGAAAACATTCACAAAAGGACATTTTCTTTAAAAGGCTCCAAGTTACTTTGAAAACCTTTTATGCACGCATAAGAGCATAGACAAGTCAATAGTCACAATAAAATTAAGACATGTTCATATCCATATACAAGAATAACATCATCCTAAAGTCATATGAACATTTCATGTTCTAGAATTCACACTATCAAAGCATACAAGACCCTTACTGACAATCCCAATCAAAGACAACTAGTGCAATGCTCATGTGAAGCCCCACAACCCCACATAAACCAAGTAACTAGTAAAGAGACCATAAGCAATGTCTATACTTAAAATAACATCAAATCATGTGTAGTCAACATTATACATAGCAATTTAGACCAATACCATGTTCATCAAATGAAACCAACATCATATATGAGAAACATTATATAGGAAAACATCATGCATTTCATTCATAACATTTGTGCATAAGAATATCCTCCTAGACCCCTCTAGGTCAACTTGTGTAGTGCATAAGTTCTGTCCTATACCCTTACCTGCACTAAGTAGTACCTCTTAATTCACCCTAGTTAGTGTCCATCTTATTACTTTAATTCATTCATTTAACTTTTGGGAACATTCACCTTAACCGACAGTAGACGATGTGAGCTATACATGGAATCTAGTGTCATTCACCCTACACCGAAAGAAGGTGCTCTACTTTCCAAGGTAGAACCATACATAATTATATCATTCTAGGTGGATTCATTACTAGTCTTCTTATGGGGGCACATAGTAACGAACTAGGAGATTAGTATTGGAAACCCTATTTATGCACATTAGCATTGTAGTCTCCATTTCATGAGAACAATGTGTACTTACCTTTCCCTTTGGGAAGGGACACCTCTCACATCTAGTTTGTTTTGGTGCTAAGCAAAAGTTGCTTTTTGAAATGTCTTTAATCCATCCTTAACATTAGCTTACAATATAGGCTTTAGGGAATAACCCCTTGTATAATCATGATCATAGTACTTTAGGTTTCAGAATGAGAACTTCGTTTCATTACAACCCAACATTTAGTGAGATCATGACATCATAGTCATAATAATAAGGTACACAAGAATCACTTTCAATCTTGCATGATCATACCCTTATCATGATCTAATATTCAACATATTCATAACATGTCGTCATATTAATAATATCATTATCTTTCTTTTCTAATCACACATTCATACATCAATTGAACATCATCATCAATAATAGACCTACATAATTGAAGTAAAGTACTCATGATCATAAAAGTCTTATTAATAGCTTCCAAGAATCCACTTAAAGATCTCATCCTCAATTTCACAAAATTCATAAATAATCCAATCACCATCATCATATAATATTCAATTCAGCAGTAACACATACAATTACCACATCCCTAATCATCTATAAACCTAATTCATATTTAGGGTCAGGGTAAAGGGGTCATTCATGGATATTATAGGAAATTAGGTCAAAGCCTAAGGATCTACAACAATACAACATAAAACAACCATCACCTATCAATATAAATCAAAGCAATACAACATTAAACCAATTTGAAAGATAACCCACGAAATTGGATGAAATTGATAATTTTGAAAAACATTGAAATCGAATATTTGAAAAGCTTCTTGGGAAAAGGAGTCCAAAGAGTGAATAGATTACATACCTTGAGAATCATTGAAGAATGATGGAGGAATAATTGAATCTTGAAGCCCTAGGATGACTTGTTCTTCTTCAATGGGGAGCTATGGACTAGTGAGAGAAACTAGAGAGAAGTGAGTCTGATTTTGATTTCAAATGGGGAATTGATCTAGTCATCCCCTAAATTACCCAGTACACTCCTCACTTTATTGGGTCTTTTTTTGAAGTCAATTTGACTTAAAAACGACGCGATCAAATCTGGAACATGGATGCGCATCACGAGGGCACTTCCAAATCTTTTTTCTGGAATTCTATTTCAGGCTGTGAGCCTCGTGAAGGCCCTGTGTTGTGAGGAATTTTTTTCATTTCAAGTGTGGTATGTGCGACAGGTGACCACCTCCAAAAATAGGACTGGTTGGTCGCTACCTAGGAATCCCCCTTGCCAATGATGGGTCCCTCCTCAAGGACCCTTTGGTCGGTCCTCGTGGAGTCGTAACTGGAAGTTTTGATCCTATAAACATTATTTTATCAATTGAAAGTATTTATACAAGTTTTAGACTTCATACGACACTCCCAAATATTCACAAAACATAAAGACGTCTACTCGTTTAATATTGGTAGTTTCCGGACGTCATGGTCTTCCTTTGACGTTTAGGCTCTAATACTTTCGAACCAAGTTTATTAAGTTAGTCTAGGTCTTGAAACATCACTTTAATCATTATTAAATAGGTGAGGCTCTAATCTAGTTCATCAAACTTCCGGGGTGTTACATTATCCCTTCCCCTAGGAACATTCCTCCCCGAATGACACTTTAATCTTTTAATAGGAAAAGAAAAGCCTCAATACAAGCAGCTCAACCACAACAACAACATGAATGAAATCATCATGAGTCACAACTCATAGGAGGAATACTCAACTCAAAAATCATGGCATTACACATAGCAACTCAATTTACAATTCACCACACATAAGAGCTTACCATTTCATATCACAAAATGAGGAACTACCTTCTCAATCATGTGAGCTCAATATGAAAATGAAAGACATAACATGCAATTCTTCTTTCAAGCAACATCAAACATGCTCAAAACAATTCTCATGAGAGAAAATATACACATTACATATGAGTGCAAGTTAATCATGAGAGCATTTTTCATGAAAGATCATTTTAAAGCATGAACCTTTACAAGGATATGCACATACTTTTGAAAATAGCCAAGTTCACATTATTTATAATTTATTTTAAGAGGAACTACTAACCTCAACTTTGACTAGGAGTGAGAGGAATAGATGAGGGTAGAGGGACTTCATGTATGCCTCGACCTCCTATGTTGCACCCTCAACTAGATGGTTTCTCCATAGGACTTTTACGGAGGCTACCTCTTTATTGCTCAACTTTTTGACTTGAAAATCTAAGATTTCAATCAGAACCTCTTCATAAGAAAGGTTCTTATTCACCCCAACCCTTCAATCGGAAGAATGGACACCAGGTCGCCTATACATTTCTTGAGCATAGATACATGAAATGCCGGGTAAATCGGGGACAATTAACTTTGTAATTTCAAATCATAAGACACTTTCCTGACCCGTTTCAATACCTTATAAGGTCCCACATACCGGGGACTAAGCTTCTCCTTAGTACCAAATCTCATCACCCTTTCATGGTTGAAATCTTCAAGTAGACCCAATCACCTATTTCAAACTCAAGGTCTCTTCTTCTATTATCGGCATAAGATTTTTGCCGACTATATGCTGTTTACAAACTATCCCTTATCATCCAAAAAAAAATTCACGGCCTCATAAATTATTTCAGGACCAAAGAGTGAAGAGTCACCTACCTCAAACCACATAATCGGAGAGCTACATCTCCTACCATAGAGTGCTTCAAATGGTGCCATAGAAATACTCGATGTTTTATACAAAAAAATATTTTAAAAGTTTTTGACTTTTTTAGAGTCGCCATTTAATTTTTAAGAAAAATCAAGAAAACTTTAGCTTTCAAAAGACTTAACAGAATAATCCATTAAAAACATTTAGGGGTTCGGGGATTCCTATTTATATTTTAGGAAGGTGTTTAAGGCACCTAAAATATCCGTTAAATACGTTTTCCGGCAACTAACTTATTTGGCTAAAAACTTAACTTTATATAAAATTTCGTTTGGAGTTGTTTGAAACAAAGTCATTAATTTTACTCTCTAAGTAAGGATTGATTTGCAAATTATTCATTCTTTTAGAATCCGTTTGAAATTAATTTTAAGTCGATAAAATATTTACGGTGTTTGTGGGAACTGGATTATTTTAACTTTAAAACTACCGACAAATAAAAGCAGATAAATAAACGAGAATAAGAGAGAGAGAGAAAAAGAGAGAGAGTTGGGTCCAAATCCGGGTTTTCTGTCCGCCTGGACCGGTATTTGGACCCACCTGTTATGGGCTTTGACCCATTTCAATTTGTACCTGTCCTAAGTTCTAGTAAAATAATAAATACAAAAAGATGAAAGGGACTTATGCCCGAAATAACAACGTGCAACAATTTTGAAGAGAAAAAAAAGCCTTCGACCCCCAACTTCTTCGACTCTTCAACTCAGAATTTCTCAACTTTTGAACATGTTTATTCCCACGACCCCCTTGACTCGGAAAAGAACTTAGAGAGGTGAGAGTTCATAGTGAACTCAGACAAATTTTACATGCAATGAAAGAAGATAAGGATTAGTATGCGAAATAACAATTAATCAATAAACAACAAAATTAGAAGGCCTTAACCAATACAAATTTTTATCTTCATATATGAGCAAGAACAACAAATAGCTCTATTGATCAATAAAAGGAAAGGGAAAACCTCTTGGCCAATTTAAACCACGATATAGTAAATGATGGCTGGCCACGATTAATCAAGGGAGGCACAAAATCAGCTTTAATAAAATGGAGATGATATCACCTAATCATATTCCAAGAAAACTTGCCATATGTCTGCTGGAGATCGAAAGCAGGGAACAATTTTCCTATTTTAATAAACTAAAACAAAGAAATCCTACAATATAAACTAGGCCACTAACGACTCATGTCTAAATGGTGAGATAATTAACATTAGAATGTTATGACCACAACAGCCTAACTTAATAAAACACATAACCCACGATTTGTTTTCTTTTTACGACTTTGAACTTTTTTCCAGAAAGATCAGAATAATGAATCCTAGAAGCTTACTGTCAAGAACCACTTTACTTGAAAAAAGAGAAAATCCGATAAGAAAGATTTAACCTTAGCACGACTTTAACAATATCAGTTCATATTAAAAAAAACATAGATGCCGAGACATCGTTATTAAAAGGAAAATCTGGACTATATGTAAACCAAGAAAATCAATAAATTAACGTAGAAAAATGTCTACATACGAGAAATCTAGTCACGCCAACAAGATAATAGATCGCCAAGCAAAGGATGGAACAACATACAATCTTCATATTAACTTACTTTAAAATCTAGTCCTATTTTGAAATGGAAGAAACATTAACAGACCAAAAGGATGGTCAAACCATCAAACGTAGAGCTTTTACATTTATCTTAATTAGCATTAACCAGACGAGCCCACAAATCGTAGAAATAAACAAATGGGAAAACACAGAAGAGAACTAGAGTACTAAGGTTCATAAAATTTCAGCCTTCAGCTTCTGGGAAAAGCTCGTTAAACTTTAAGTGACTAAGACGCACCGATCCAAACTAAACAACCTTTCGAAAAAAGAACAACCAAGGACTAAGAAAAGACATCTTTGAGAGGAAGAAGACAGACCAACAACCTATTTCATCCCACATCAAACATAACATTATGTAATAGAGTCATAATTTGCAAATGAGCTTACTGTAAGGAAAAACAGAACTCCAAATAATCAAACAGAAAGAAACTTCATCCATGTTAGCTAGCAGGATACCAAGTGGAATCACACTAACAAAATCTCAAAATAATTCTAAGGCAAAATGACGCACTTCCTATAGCAAAGATGTTCTTCTAAAGAACAGTCAAGCAGAGTGTTTGAAAGGAGAAGTAAACCTAAACTTCACAACATCCTTTTCTCAAAGAAAACAAAGCGAGATACACACGACTTCGAAAGATGCTAAAAAATAGATACTCACAATGTCCAAGAAAAAGCATGACTACGAGGAAACAAACAAAACAAAATTTGGAACGAGCTGAAACTTAAAGGGAAAATTTACCTTCTTTTGGGCAGCAAACAGGGACTATACGAACTTGGAGACGACTTCTACCAAATAGACACAGACACAAATGGCATCAAGGAGACCCAAGTGAATTTCCAAGCTTCAAACAAACTCAGGAAACGCTGGCGACGAAAGAGTAGAGGAGCGCAGCTTGAAACCGGCGATCACCCTTTTCTTTCTCGGAGTATTTGTACCTAGTTTAATTACTTAGCTCAAGATATTTTGTGTATTTTTTTATAACTCCAGCCAAAAGAAATCTCCCAACAAAAATTTTCCCCAACCCAAAAAATTCCCCTGTAACAGGAAACCAAAGAAAATATTTATAGGGAACCGCTAGGGTTACGAAATTGGGAGGGAAAAGGGTTGAATAGGCAAACTCAAAATTTTCAATTCAAAATTCTTTCCAGGACGCATGAACAGCTGGATTGTACGAGAAATTCGTCAATTTCAGTCAAAAACAAAAAGAAGAAGGGGACGCGGGCGGACTCGATCAATCGATCTTCCTTGCGGCTTAACATGGCGTCATCTAATGGATCCAAGGACGAAACCGCGTGCTGCAACTGCTGGAAACGTACGAAGATGGACGTTGCAGAAGAGACAAAGAAATCACAGTGTACCAGCGTTCTTCACTTGCTTTCCATATATCCGTCGTCTATTCACGAATGTTGGAGGAGGAAATCGCACACGCCGTCTGTTCCCCATTTGGGTTGTTTTCACGAGTTGGAGAGGATGGAGCGCGTGCGAGGTTGGACTATCGCTACTTACGCCGCTTGCTCTGTAGTTCTCAAAGATTTCTCTAGACTCTTCTAACCGTATTAATTTTCTATGTTATTTTTGACTTTTCACTTCTGTTTTTTTTTATTGGATTAGGTGTTTTTTAGGAAAAATTACAGTAATACATTTCTTAAGATATGATCATGTCTAAAATTTCCCATCATATAAAAATAATTACAAAATTTTCCTCTCGGATTCATCACTATCACCTCCCTGGACATATCCCTCCCATTAAGTAATGTATCATGTGCAATTTATCACACCACCAAAGAATGTATTCGAGAGTAATGAAAAATAGTTTTGTAATTAAGGTAACTTGTAGGATATAAGGTAATTAGTCCCCAAATGTTTGAGATTTCGGTGCATTATACTTTTTTAATAAATAGGCTTAGAACTTTGAGCTCATTCATATAAATATCTATTTGATTGATACATTTGATCTATTGGGTGGGTTTTTTCAATTTCGTGGCTAGTGGTTGATATCGAGATTAACAACATTTGATGAATCCTCATGCTCCGAGGATAGATTCTATTGTTTCAGTTTCTTTCATGTATTTCACATTTTGGACATGATGTATGGTCTAGGCCCAATTTCATTGTATTGTATTAGATGGCTATATTGAGACAAGTGTATTAGACTTACTTTTTTTCTTTTATAAAACTGTTTGACTTGGACTATTGTTTTACACTTATTGTTCTTCTTATGTTATGAAAGTTAATTGGCTTGTATGGGGTCCTTTGAGGTTCTAAACGCCATGTTACATCTACGGGGTACCCCTGGATCGTGACAAATTCAGTAATCAAAGCAAAAAGTTTTGAATGATCCTAGGATTCATAAGTCACGTCAAGTAGAGTCTTGTTCATGTGTTTAAAGCGCGCCACATTTATGAATAAAATGGTACAAGATATTTAGGAAACTTCCCATCTTTCATTAATCTTAAGTCGTTCGATAAAGTTTAAATCTATAAGGTCTATCTCTTAATAAATATCTGATGCTCTACAAGATATGTCTACTCGAAGAGCTTATACTAGAAGAAATGTGAAGGATATTGCGGAACAGGAAGCTCCTCCCAAGATCCTCAAGTTCTGGTCGATCCGTTGGCCAAAAAAGTGACTAATGCGGAATTTAGGGATGCTTTTCAAGTGTTGACTTCAGCTGTAATGACCCAAACCAATAGGGAAGTTGCGGTTCCCGTGAAACCAAATGTGGGTACGACGACTTCTATATTGAGGGACTTCACTAAGATGAATCCTTCAGAGTTTTATGGTTCGAAGGTTGAGGAAGATCCTTAAGAGTTCATAGATGAGGCTTACAAGGTTTTGATGATCATGAGAGTTAAGCGGCTGGAGAAGGCAGGATTTACCGCTTATCAACTTAAAGGTGTGGCTCAGATTTTGTACAAGCAATGGAAAGAAGGGAGACTAGAAGATGCGGGTCCTCTTGATTGGAAGAAATTTAAGGTTGCTCTTCTTGATAGGTTCTTTCCCCTTCAGATGAGGGAAGCTATGGTTTTTGAGTTCATTAACCTTCCTCAAGGAAATATGAGTGTGAGGGAATATGCTCTAAATGTTACTTTTTTTATATCGTTGAAAGAAAGTGAAGAAAGAACAAGTTGAAGTATAATTAAATTTACAAGAAGAAAAGGAAAGGGACATCAGTTGTTTTTTTTAGTAAAAAGGGTCTATTTAATTAGTTTGACTTAGCATATAGTAAAAAACAATGATGAAAATCCTTGGTATTTAGTCAACTATTTGTTGACGAATACCAATAAAATAAAACAAAACAAGTCCTTGACATGGTTCCCAAGTTTCAAAAAGGTTTTATCACACAAAAATAGAAAAAAGAGCTATTTATCTTGTTGAGCCATACATTGTATTTTTTGATATTTAAATAAGTTAGGAATAAAAAATATTAATTTTGTTTAAATAATATATCTAATCCAACATGTATTAGAAGAAATGGATGTAGGTGTTAATCAAATTGGAAAATCATAAAGGAATTAAAAAGATATCATTAAGAAATGGAACTTTAAAAAGGGTCAACATTACTTTTTGTGATCATAGATAAATTACATTATAAACCAAATGGAATTTCGTTTCGATTGCAGTTGTGTCACGCGCTTGATTCTTTTGGACGAAAAGAGTTTGGATCTGGTATATTGAGAGGGTTGGGTCGGAGTTTGTTCTGATGGTGAGGGAAGTTGGGCCTGATCATTTTAGAGGAGTTAAAGGCGATGGGCTGGAAAATTATTCTGTCAAAGAAAGGCCCAGAATCGATTAAATTGATCGTGGGGTAAAATTGGACTTGGGATGGTTAGCTGAAAAGTTGAGAAAGGGGAGTCCTAATTTGGTCCTAAAATTTGGAAAAGGCCTAAGAACTTTAACTATAATCAATCACAAATGAATTTTATCGACTTGATTAATAAATTCAACCAAACTAAGACGAATAGAGAAACTTAATTAAATGAGCTTCTTAAGTTCAACAAGATGAAATAATTAACTCAATTGCAAACTAATGACTCAAAATATTAACCGACAATTTAGCCAAAGCAATTCAATAAAGTATTAAGTACGATCAAAATCTTTTGCAACGACTTTTCGCATAGTAAAAAAAATAAACCAATTATATACGAAATTATAAAACACAATGCATTATTTAAACTACAACAAGATAAACTAATAAATTTCACTATAAACTAAAGATCCGAACTACAAGTTTCTAAAATTAATTAATAAAGCGCTAAGCGAGAGAAAATTTTTTTGAAATGATTTTCGAATATTTCATAAAGATGGGCTAATTATATGAAAATATATAAAATATATATCACTTCAGAACTTAAAAAATGACCAGAGCTACTTTAAAATTACTTTAAAAAATATTTGAATCTTATAAAGTCGACTATTTCACTTGTTGGGAACTTAAGAAACTCGATAATTAACTATTCTTGGGAGGGTCGAAATTAGGTGTCAACAACTGTCCCTCGTTTTACTCGGACTAATGCAAGAAATTCGAGGAAAATGAAATTGACCGTGCCAATTTTGACCGACTAAATATTCGTCTGTAAAAAAGGGATTTGGTATGTACTATAGGAATTATGGATGAACCCCAGAAATGGGTTTCCTACATATCTCAGGCTATGTGAGAAGTCTGGCCACTTGTAGTTCGATACACTTGATTTAACGCACGATTTTGAAAGAATTTAAAAGATATCCCGATACTGAATTATGAAAGGATCGTAATGCTCGAGAATTAGATTTAAGAGAGAATGTTGGAATACAGCCGAGTTTTCAACGTTGAGCCCGCCTACATATCCTTAAACTCTACGAATCAGGATGCTTGTAGTTCTACTCAATCGGTTGAAAAGGAAATCTGTTATGCTAGATAACCTTTGGTTCGGGATGAGTGACAAATTAAGTCGAGTATGAAAAAGAGACTTGTAACCTCTTAAGAATGAATGTGGTGCATTGTCACTCAGATCGGAAACTTTCTTTCGGCAGGCACCAAAATCCGGATGCGAAACTGAAACTGACAAAAGTCAAAGAAAAACCTAACTTTCGAACCCTACATTTGGGGAAATGTAGGCAAGAGTATGTGTTAGTACAAAAAATGTATCAAGTATGATAACTATGCATTTAAAATTTAAATCATGCTAAAAGGATATTTCAATTCATGACATGAAATTTACCCAGCTAAAACATGATACAAGAGAGTTAAAAAACACAAGTCATAAAACCATGATAAATGCAAGCTAACATCATTAAAGCCTTTAGACAAATATGTGATACTTCTTTATGTAACCTTAGTTCATTATAAATGTGGGAAATTAGCCTTAACCGACATAGAGACCATGTGATCTATAACATGATTCACCGGTGTCTCCCACACCGAAAAGGCTTGCAAAGGTAAGGACCATAAATTCTGAGCTAAAGTGAATCCACTCACTAATGTTGATCTAAACAATCATCTTATGGGTACACAAGGTAATAGAAAAGATATTGCTACTAGAAACTTGGCCTCTACTAACGGGAGAACTTTCATGTCAATATCCTCTCGGTGCAAAGCAAAAAATCCCACATAATAGTCATTTCTTCATATTGTTATTATCCATGGAAAGGCACATCATCTTCACAATCCAAGCTAATTCATCATATATGGAAAGGTATCTTTCAATAACCAATCCAACATAGGTTTCATTAGGATAGCTCTTAATCATTGATTAATTTAGGTAAGAAAATCTTTCAACCTTACAATATTTATTATGTGAGAAAACCTTTCACATCTTACTTTTATGTGTAAATTAGAAAATCCTTTCAATAAAACGTCATGATCATCATCATCGATACTTTACTATGAAAGTATCATTAAAACATTTGCATAGATTTCGTAAGAAAATGCCTAAATCCATAATTAAAACCCACTTTGAATCATCAATACATGTAAAAAAGGGTTATCTTGGGATCATTTGTGGTCCTAGGTCCTGTGTCTACGTCTCGAGGGTAGCTCAGGGCGTGAAAACTGATGAGTTTAATACAATGAAGTTATTAACTCAATACTAAGCTGAATCTATCTATGTCTAAAATAAGCCTCTAAAATGACTATAAATGTTGGAACATGCACCAACATGATATAGAAAAAAAATTGAAACTAAAAGACTAAAATTGTCATAGTAGAACGAGGACTCACCACTGATTCGGCTGAACTGATGATCGAGAACCAATCTAAGCATGATCTGGATGCTGAGAATCTGAACCTACATCACGAAAAGATGTAGCGCACGTATGCATCACTACTTGAAAGGTACTAAGCATGCAGGATAGTGTAAAACTACAATAACATTTAACTGAACAAAGCAATAAAGCAATGAAATAATTTGAACATGAGATAGATGCTAAAATACTGAACATGACTAATTTGAATGCAATGACCAATTTATAACATGCTGAGAGTGAAAAATGAAACATGGTCAATGTAATGGAGTCTAACTGCACTATGGGAGCTACTAATAACTGATAATAAAACAACATGAGCCAACGATGGAGTCTGATGTATACGTCCATCGAGAGGACCCAATATACCTGGCCAAAGGTATAGAGCATGCGGGCATGATCATTGAAATGATGCAGACAGAGGGGACATACAACCTACATGGCTAGTAGTTCTTGGACTATTTGGGTACCCGGAACCCTAGTTCAACTTGATATTATGCTACTCCCAATGAATTAAGTGGTAAACTGATTATGACTAAGTTTCTGTAAATATTGGATAGCTCAAAATTGAACATGCATTCTGAGAATGCAACAATTAATCTAATAATGATGCATTCAAATACTGAGGCATGTATATCTAAAATAATTGAAATATCTGACCTAGCATGTGTAATTCAAGAACTAAAGAAATACATAGCTAGGGCTCTAAAATTCATGAAATAAACTAAGTCATAACATGGTAATCTTATTTGGAACATATAACTAACTAATTCATGATAATCTCCTGAAGTTCTAGAAACCCTAGGTATAAGCATGATAAGGGAATCAAGAATCTAACTGAAATGTAGAAACGCAATGGATGAAAGGAACCCACTAGTGAAATCCCACATACCTGATGATGAATTCTACGGAGAAATCCTTAGAATTTGGGGCTAGAACTGATGGAGCCTTTCTGCGTATTTGAACTAGGGTTATTGACCTTTTTCTCTTCTCTTGCTTCTAATTTTCTACGTTTGATTAATGACTTGACTTAGGTAAGTTCTAGTTATGTTTCTAGGCTTAAACTAACTAAAACCTCGTGATCTAGGGTCTAAATGACATAGCTTAGGGGTCAAACTAACAAGGAAAAGACCCCTGATTTAAAAGTTGTTGGAATCACTGACGGAGTTGACTGACGGACCGTAATTCGATTGAAAGTCGGTACTGGTCGACCATCATTCACGACTATGGACTGAAAGCTAGCTTGACCATCGATGGAGCAGACTGCCAGACTGTAAGTCTAATAATGGTCCATATTGATCGCCCCGAGCTACCCCCGAGACGCGAACACCAGATCTAGGACTACAAACGATCCCAAACCAACCCTGATGTCATGATCTTGAGCATACTAAATATAAACTAACAACATGAAAATATAGGTAATGCCCATATACTATAACTGAGATGTATGAAAAACTGATGAGTTCACTATAATGAATATATTAACTGAATACTAAGCTGAATCTATCTATGTCTTACATAAACCTCTAAACTGACTAGAAATGTTCGTACATGCCCCAACATGATATAGAAAAAAACTAAGACTAAAGGACTAAAATACTGGAAAGAAACTCAAGTATTGTCCTCGGAGAATGAGGACTCACCACTGATTCTATTAACTGAAGATCGAGAAACAATCTAAGCATGATCTGGATGTTGAGAACATGAACCTATATGAAGAGAAGATGTAGCGCACGTATGTGGCAGTACTTGAAAGGTAATAACCATGCAGGATATAGTAAAACTGAAATAACATATAACTGAACAAAGCAATAAAGCAATGAAATAATCTAAAATTGTGATAGATGTTGAAATACTAAACAGGACTAATCTTAATGCAATGACCAAGTTATAACATGTTTAGACTAAAACTGAAACATGGTCAATGAAATGGAGTCTAACTGAACTATGGGAGCTACTAATGACCATAATAAAACCACATGAGCTTAATGTGGAGTCTGATGTATACGCCCCATCGAGAGGACCCAATATATCTGGTCAAAGGTGTGAGTTGTGCTAGCGTAATCACTGAAATGATGCCCACATAGGTGACTTACAATCTACGTGGCTAGTAATTTTAGGACTATTTGTGTGTGCTGAACCCTAGTCCAACTCAGTATTATGCTACTCCCAATGAATTAAGTGGTTAATTGGTTATGAAGGAGTTTCTGTAAATATAGGATAGCTCAAAACTGAACATGCAAACTGAGAATGCAAAAATCAATCTGATAATGATGCATTAAAATACTTAGGCATGTATATCTAAAATACTGAAATATCTTACCTAGCATGTGTAATTCAAGAACCAAGGAAATACATAGTTAGGGTTCTAAAATTCTTGGAATAAACTTAGTAATAACATGGTAATATTATTTCGAACATATAACTAACTAATTCATGATAATCTCCTTAAGCTCTAAGAACCCTAGGTATAATCATGATAAGGGAATAATGAATGACTAAAATGTAGAAACCCAATGGGTGAAAGGAACCCACTAGTAAAATCCCACATACCTGGTGATGAATGAGAAATCCTTAGATTTTGGGGCTAGAACTGATAGAGCCTTTTTGCGTTCTTGAACTAGGGTTATTGACCTTTTTCTCCTCTCTTACTTGTAATTTTCTATGTTTTCAAGGCTTAAACTCAGTAAAACCACATAATTTAAGGTCTAAAAGACGTAGCTTAGGGGCCAAACGAACAAGGAAAAGAACAAAAGACCCTTGACTTAAAAGTTGTCGAAGTCACTGACGGAGTTGACTGATGGACCATAAGTTGACTGACGGTTTGTACTAGTCAATCGTCATCCATAACTGAGAACTGAAAGTTGGCTGGACCATCGATGGAGCTAACAGACGGACTGTAAGTTGACTGATGGTCCATACTGTTTGACCGTCATTCACGACTGAGGACTCAAAGTTGGATCACCCATCGACGAGGCTGACTAATGTACCGTAAGTCGACTGACGGTCTGTAGTTGACTTCGTTGGCGGCACCTGAAACTTTTGAAAATCTGTATTTTTGTGTATTTTGGATAGGGGGTGTTACATTATCTCTCCATTTGGAACAATATTCCTCGAATGAAGACTAAACTAGTTGAGTATGGAGGGAAGGAGCTGCAATCCCTACCACCATGTACTATAAATTTATTTCTAACTGAACTAAGTTCCAAGAACATGAAAATACGTTGAAAATTCAAGTACAAACTGAAGGAACATAATACTAATACTGAATATGCGGATGAATGACTGAAAAAATGAGAAGGGACTATTACCTCAAGATGGAATAGAATTGGAAAGAAACCAGTAAGGATACTTGGACTTTATGGCTGCTTCTGCTTCCCAAGTAGCTCCATGTACAGAGGGACTCCTCCATAAAACCTTGACCAAAATGAAATCTCTCTTTCTCAACCTTCTAACCTGATGATCAAGAATCTCAATTGGTACATCCTCATACGAGAGACTATCTTTCACGGACACACTGTCTAATGGAACTATCGATGTGGGATAACCCACACACTTCTTCAAAAGTGAAATGTAAAAATGGGATGCACTGCTTCTAATTCTACTGACAACTCTAATTCATTATCCACTTTACCAATCCTAATCTTGTAAGGTCCTACATATCTGGGATTGAGATTCACTTTCTTAATCACATCACCCCCTTCATAGGTAAAACTTTTAGGAAAACTCAATCATCAACTTGGAACTCTAGCTCCCTTCTCCTTACACCTGCATAAGATTTTTGAGACTCTACGTTGTCTTAACTCTATGTCTAATGAGTTGCACTTTCTCCATAGCATCATGGACTGAATTTGGTCCCATCAATGCTGCTTCACCTACTTTAAACTAACAAGAGATCTGCACCTACGCCCATACAATGCCTTATAAAGGGTCATCTGAATTCTAGAATGGTAGCTATTATTATATGTGAATTTTATAAAAGGAAGGTGATCATCCCAACTACCCTTCAAGTCGATCACACAAGCTCTGAACATGTAAGTTTAAGGTCTGAATTGTACTCTCTGCGTTCCCATCCGTTTGAGAATGAAATGTTGTGCTAAGGTTAACCTGAGTACCAAGACGCTTTTGAAATGACTTCCGAAAATGAGAGGTAAACTGAGGACCTCTATATGAGATAATAGATAAAGGATCCCCATGCAACCTGAATATCTATTAATGTAAAGCTTAGCATAGTCCTTTGACAAATTTGTAGTCTTGGCTGCCAAAAAGCGAGAAGAGTTAGTCATTCTTTCAACTATCACCCAATTGGAGTCATGTCGAGGTAACCATGTAACGAAATCCATGTTGATCTTTTCCCACTTCCAAGTAGGAATGTCAATCTATTGAGTGACACCCTTGTTTATGATGTTCTACCTTCGGATGGTGGCAATTGGGGCACTTACTCATAAAATATGCAATATCCCTCAAATGCCATTACACCAAAAGACTTCCCGCATCGGTATATCTTAGTGGCGTCTGGAACAATAAAATATTTGGAGTTATGCACTTCTGCAAGAATACGTTGTCTCAACTCGTCCACGTCAAGAACACGCAATCTACCTTGGTAGTGAAGACATCATCTCCCCCTTGAGAGAAAGCCTCCACTCTCTGATTGTGGAATGCACCCTTAAGTTCAAGCATGATTTGATCATTGTCATGTTTTTCCTTAACCTCCACTACCAACGAAGATTATGCCCCACTCTGAACTATTACACCACTGTCTAATATGCTCATAAGGTGAACTTCCAACGTTTCTCCTTTCTTTTTCCCCCTTTTTTGTCTTTTTCATTATTATTTTTTGTACGTCTATTCCTTTTAATTTATTTTTAATTTTCATTTTCATTTCATTCCTTTTTTGTTTGTTTGTTCAAACTCAAATTTTCTCTCTTTCTTTTCCTAACAATTTATATGTTATTATTTTTGCTAGCACCCAAAAGATCAAGACAACACACATATTATAGCGTAAAATTAACTTAATATCTTCTTAAACACGATCAAACAATGAATTCATCCAAATAAGTAAGACACGAACATAAAAAACTTTGATAATTACTTAAGGAAAAAGAGCAAGAAAATGGACTCCTAAGCATGTAAGAAATATTCACATGTCATGTAGCATGTTCGGATATATTTTAGTACACAATATTAATAATATTAACAGATTAAATACATACGAAATCTGAACAACTTCAATATATTGGGATTAATTCTTACACAATCATGACATAAAACTAATAAAAAATTAAATTAAATTAAGTGTTACTGCTTGTGAAAATTATTTCACAAGAAGAAGGATTTAGGAACCACGAACTTGAAATCGCGAACAAAACCTCCAAGTCCACCTTTATTTTTGGTTGTGCGTTTATTACTGGTGAATTTAATGAGTATATTGCTATGATTTTTTGTGTGTGTGGAGTGTTTTTTTTTATCTTTCTTTCCTTTTTTTTTTGTATTGTTGTGTGGTTGTAGTATATATAGGTAGGGATGTTGTGGTGTGAGGGTGAGTGGAGTGGTAGTAGAGGGGTAGGTGAGAGGATCATGCGAGGGTGTGTGGGAATGGATGTGCAGGTGGAATAGTGAATTTAGGATTAGAGGTTTTGGATAGTGGGGAGGATAATAGGTAATTATATACAAAATTATAATAATAAAAAAAATTGTTTTAAACTAAATAAAATAATAATAATAATATATGATTAAGAAATACTAGTTATTTATTACATCTAACATAAAAGAAAATATAAATTTTTTGTAGCTTTTAATTTATTTTTTTAACAATTAATAATAAAACTTACCTTAAAAAGTGATTATATTTTTGTTGTTTTCAAATCTTTTTTTAAAAAATAAGATAAAAGTAAAAATATTTAATTTAGATTTATAAAAATATTTAAGCTCTAAAAATAGTATTAAATTTTAGGTTCGGTTAAAACTTACGTGTCAACAGTTTGCCCTTCTTTGACTGGAAACATGAAGAGTTTTCAGACAAAGAAGTAGACAAATTGACATGTTTTGACCGAACTCTTATTTGAAAGACAAAATTTGTGTGACCGAGTCTTGGTTCTAGACATCCTGCATATCCCGAGTTATAAAGGAATCATGTCACGTGTAATTCAAAGAAATGAGTTGATGAGTTGAAAGTAAAGCGAGGCTCCATAGAGGCTCCAGGTCGCGGCTATTATCCTTTACATAAAAAAATGAAATCTAATAGTTAAAAGGATAATAAAAGTTCAAGCTCCAATCTATGCAGCTTCTCTTGAGTCTCGGTTGTGTAACACTTCGAAAGTCTAAGACGTGTTTTAAAGCCTAACATAAGTGTCAAAAGGCTTAGACATTGTTTTAAGGTCAATTTTAATGAATATAAGTCATATAGGAAGCTTAGAAATCAAAACGTCCAAGAACGTCCATGACGTCTGGGAACTAGTTCAATGAGGTACCAGCGTGCCTTAGCCTATTTGACTAGTTTTTCGGAGTCGGAAATTGATGAAAATTCGTGGAAGGGTGTCTAACACGTATTAGAGTTATTTCTATACGAAACGTCCGGGAAAGACTTTCCAAGGACAACTAAGGGCCCTTTAGGAGGACCCTTGCAAAAGTGACTAAAAGTTGTCAATAGAGAGTGTCACAAACGAATGCCACAGATGGCTCGTGGTCCAATCGACAGGACGTCGATTGCCTCCGTCGATGGACACTTAGAAATTTTAGCCAAGGGACTGTTTTTACAAGTCTCTGAACTCATCGACGAGTGTGCATCACAGAGGGAACAGTGCCCGTCGATAGACACACGATCCGTCGATCGTGGTCTCGTCCGTGAAGGCTGTCTTTTGCTGCACGTTTGTAATAGTTCATTTAATTATTTGGCTTAGTTAGGAGGTTAATTAGGGTTAGGGAGGTCTAATTAAGTTAATTAACAACCTATATAAAGACCCTAACCTAATTAGACTAACCTAAGCTCTCAATAATTCCAAAACTCAAACTCTCTTCCTTCTCTCTTCTTTCTCTCTCAAATTGAAGAACTCCATAGAATACAAGGTCAAGGTGGGCTTTAGGGATGCAATCACCAAGTTTTGTCCATCAATCTTCATCAGATAATAAGGTATGGGATTTCTTTCACCTTTGGGACTTCTTTCCCCAAAGGGTTCCATCAAATTGATTTCAAAAGTATGAAATTCAAGTGGGTCTTTTCCAATTTCGAAATTGATCTTTCAAATTGATTTGTTTATGGTTTCTTTGGATTTTACTGATTAAATTATGATGAATTGTGACTATATTACACTACTTATTGATGGATTGGTCTAGCTTGTAGAAGATGACCTATTCCCCTTAACCCTAGGTTGTGATCTTGATATGAATTGTGTAATGTTGGTTCAATTGAATTGGTTATCGGTTGAATTACTACTAGATCATGTTATTGTATTAATTATAAATAAATTAGGATGAATTATAGTCCTATAACTCTATTTCTTGAGTAATGAATCTAGATTATGACTTTGACCTAAATCTCTTATCTTAAGCTATGAACTAGTGATGGATTGAGATGTAGTGGTTCAATTGGTTTTGTTATCATGATGGGTTATTGTTTTATGATGATATTAAACCCTTATTGTGTTAAGTTAAGGGATGATGGTAAGACCTCTATGATGGATTATGAAGGAGACTCGATAAGTCTTCTGATCTCTATTCTTTATTTCAATTGTGGTTAATTGTGATGTAAGTGATGATGTTGTATTGAAGTATACCTTGTATTAAGATTTATAGGGTTGGTATGATGTTGAATTGAAATTTATTGACTATGGTTTGTGAAGTGTTTGCTAATATGTAAATGTTATAAGGATGGTGATAACTTACAACCGTGCCTTATTATGATGTGACTATGTAAATGTGCTAACCTCACATGTATAATTGTAATGAAAGAACAATACTAATGCAATTCTTATTGAGATATGATGATTATACAAGGTATATGTCGCATCCCAAGACCATACCCTAGAATATATGGCACTCTTGGAGTGCAAACGGCATACTCGACCTCTCAGAGGTCTTATACAATCCCTTACATATCGCTCATCGCATATACATAGTGAAAAGTAGTGCTGAATTAAAACTTTTCTCAAAACATTTTATAAGTCTTTAAAATCTCTTTCATATAAAATAATAGAAAATACTAAGTCTCAATATCATCAATCTTAGACACAGGAGTACTTGGGACACGGCCTATACGAAAATACGAATATAGTACTACTAAGTCTATTACAATACTTCATTACGAAACATAAAAGACATATATGCCCTCGAGTCAAATGAGGACATACTTCAACTTAACTTGAACGGTGATACGATCCAAGTCTTGCTTCCCAAATGCTCCTCACCTACCAATCACTATAGAGATAGATAAAAGCATGGAGTTAGTACAACCACATATACTACGTATGGCAGGATGCATAAAAATCATGAAAACGGACATTTATTGGAAATATGTATCTTTTAATTTAAATATCATAATATAATCATATTAACAACATTTATCAACTTAGAAACACATAAGATAACATTTAGACCAATTATCATAATTTTAGAAGCACCTTACACTGACTTCACTTCACTGTACAGTGAGTTCCTTCACTGTTACAGTGAAGTTACTTCCTTCTTCCTTAGACACTTTATAGCATATAGTCTTCTCACTAAAGCTATCCTAAGGTTCACTTAAGTCACACAAAGAGAGACCGCCCATACACCCTCTCTAAATGTGCCTAAACGATCCCCAAGATTACTCATAATGAGACACATACACACTTTCAATACACCAACATACATAATATATAGGACATGACATTCTCTAAACCAAGAAGTACTTCTAGAAGAGAACGCCTATACACCCTCTTCAAGGTTACCTAAATAATCCTTAAGACTTCCTAAGTTTAGATCATGCCTAAAGAATTAACCAACTTTCCTAACTAGAGTCATTCTCAAGACTTCCATAGATAAGATATGAAGAGATCATCCCTTATGCCCTCTCCACAATTTAACTAAGGAATCCTTAAGTCACTCTAGATTAGGTACTCATTCACTTACATACTTTCTAACGTAAATCATCAATTCATTAGTTCATTAAGGCACATTCATCACATAAAGGACATTCAAGTAATGGTCTTAGATAAGACCTAGGGACTCTTACTAACATCTTCAAATCCTATTGTGTAATGTCCAGATAGCATCCCATACCACTACCTAAACTTAATAGAACTTCTCTAATGCTAATAGGTATCTAACATGATGAGAATAGGCAATAACCGACATATACCATGATAGCAAAACATGGAATCCGGAGTTCTAACCTACTCCGATGGGGGTGTTCTACTTGCCAATGGTAGAACTTGAAACAGCCCATGTAGGCACAAGGATAAGGAATATGAAGGGATTACTTTGTATTCTAGCCTCATACTTTAAACTAGAACTACTTACCTTACCATACTCACTCGGTGCTAGACTTTGTTCTTATAGATTAGTTCACATTAAAGTTCATACAAAGGGGTTCCATATCAAGTTCATAACCCAACTACATTTACCCAACAAAAGAGGTCCTCTAGGGGCTGCGTTAAATTGGCGACAAGAAGTTCATCATGACTTTCCAAAGGATTGATATGATGCCCTTCCACCCAATCAACCTTAAGTCCATCATTCATTACAAGAAAGACACCATTACGACTTTCTACTTAGAGGTTCATAACTTTATCACTAGGTTCAAGGTTTCACATAAAGGAACCTTTTATCATCATTCAAGGTCTCACATCATTCATTCATACAAGACTAAGATCTCTAGCATTCTGAGTCAAGACTTCACTTTCATACATACATCAAGTAAGGCACTTAAGTCAACCTAGACAAGACACAACATTACTTCACTTTAGCACATATTACATGTCATTCTAGAAGCACATAGGAACAACCATTATCATCTTCTAAGTCATCATATACACTACAATATCATCATCAATTTAACCATAATAGACTTATATAGTCAAGTAGGAATAACCATTCATCAACTCTAAGACTACACACATGAACACATAGTCATAGTCTAACATGATCACCTAACATCTTCAATATAAGAACACATACTTTCACATTAGTTCACATATGGGTAGATATGATCATACTTCACATAATCACTACACAAAACATCACATTACTTCACATAGTTGCCGACAAGGCCATGATTATCATACTTAAAATAATGCCGACAAGGCCACATCAATTCACATAACACCGCCATCATAAGTCGACCAAACCAATCACAACATAATTGAAGTCTAATTAATAATAAATAAAAGGGAAATAGGGCAGCGTACCACCACTTCATCCTCAATACTTCAGTCCAATACTAAATCATCCAATTCAATATCATAAGGCCCTTACCCATTTCGATGAACATCATTTCAATGTATAAATCATAATACTCAATGAATCTAAGTCAATTCAATATAGACTTATCAATATAAGACCAATTATATATCAATTGAATACAATTCTTACATTATTAAATAGCCCATAAGAAACTACACCATAATTCATAAACATTAAAGCCATATCAAGTAACCCATAATGTAGTCAAAAACTAGGGTTCATCAATTACATGGGTTCATAGGTTAATTAAGTTAAAATCATCTTAATAACAACAATTCAATCACTATTCAATAATTAAAAACCTTTCATGCAAGAATCCATGGTAGATCATGAAATAGGTCAAGTTCATCTTTGAAAACCATAGAAAACATCTTTGAAAGTTGGGCTCCTTGATGAAACGAGTTTCAAGGATCAAAATTCATACCTCAATGAAGCTAATACTCCAATTTGATGAAGAATCACCACTCAAATCTCCAATCCAAGCTCTTCCTGAGTTTTAACTTTAATGGGCCTTAAGGAATTTCTAAGGGATTTTGGGGTTTTGATTTTGAAGAATGAAATCTTCTAAGTGTTAAAGACATATACATATATAAAATACCCAATAAACCCTTAAGGAACCGCCAAATTTTCTATTTGGACGTGGGGTGAATTTACAAATTCACCACTCACTTGGCAGTGAACTGCACGCAGGGACAGTGCCCATCGATGGTTGGAAGTCTACGGACCGTTTGTCCACAAATGGACCGTCCTGTCCTTCCTTCGTTGTGTTCAGAGACTCAAAAATGGTCTCTCCTCTCCTCAGGATAAGTCCCAAACGATGACACCCTACCAACGGGGCGTCGACTGACCCACTGGGCGTCGATTGTCTCCGTGGTTTGGGCTGTCTTGGGCAGCCTTGGCACCAACTTTTGGGTCCTTCCTCAAGGACCCTTGGATGGTCCTTGGGGATGTTTGACCTGACTTTTCCAACCCAAACATGATAGTATACGAGTTTAGGACCCCTCACATGAATTTCTCCCTAAACAAATATGTAAAACTCGACGAAACATGCTTAGACACACAAGGTCATTTCAAGGCACATCTTTCGAACGCCATGGACATTTTTGGACGTTTGACCTCCAAACTTCTCGAAACTTGACACATTGCATATATATACCATAATAACTCATTTAAGTACCTTATAAACTCATGAATCACACATAAACACATAAAACCACATATGAGGCACATAGGTGACTTAGTCGTCGAACGTCTTAGTCGTCCCTTACGTTTGACTTCCAATGCACCTAATACTTTAGACACTGCCTCAATAACACATAATAGACCATTTTAGGACCTTATACCACCATTAAAACCATGCTATATTCTAGTTCACCTAAGTCATTTTCGGGATCTTACATTCTCCCCCACTTGGACAACATTCGTCCTCAAATGACACTTGCCATTCTCCAAACACTTCCAAGAATAGGGATTCAATCTTAACAGCTCATAACAATACCATATATCACATAACCAAGAAGAAAACATCTAATTCACATAGTGAAGAGATTTACAACACAACAAGAAACTAGAAGACAATTCTATAACTCATCATGCTACAAAACTCACATTCTTCATTCCAAATAGAAAAAAACTCATTGTATATTCATTATTATACTCATACACATCAGTTCTAACCAATTACAACAATTTTAGACCAAAGAATCACTTAGTCAAATTCTCCAAATTCTTACTGTGAGCAGTCCAATGCTACAGTGAATTAGGCAACTTTTTCAAAAATGCTACTTCTAGGCAATTCATGATATAGAAATGCTAATATGCAAGGTAACATTATATACACACCTTTTACAACATGATCATAGATTCATAAAACACACAATGCAAGAAGTTAATAGAATTCAATTTCAACCAAACTCCTAAACACCATGCACATGCAACAAACTTCTAGGACTTTCTATCCCATCTACTAACCATACTCCCCCACTTAGAAGGAACTCATATCACTAAAATAGAAAAAGGACTTACCAACATCATCATCACTCTCATCCGGCTTTTCCCCTCTAGAACAGAGTGCATAGAAACGCCTCTTTGTTGGACAATCATCCTTTGGAACACTAGGAGCAGCTTTCTTACCCTCTCTATTAGGACAATCTCTCACTTTTGTGCCCATCTTTTCCACATCCAAAACAAATTCCGGTACCCAATAGACACTCACCATAATGTTTCTTGCCACAAGTGACACATATAGGTTTGTTATTTTGGGAACTACCTCCTTTCTCAATATTGAACTTAGCACCCCTAGATTCTTCTTGATCTTGAGCCCTGTTTTTGAACCTAGGTTGCTCTTGATCACTTGCACCACTTCTTTTCAAGTTTCTAGCAATCCTCTTAAGTTTAGACTCTTCAATAGAATGTGCATACACCATGAGTCTAGGTAGGGTCATATCATCATGTAGCATAGTCGTACGACATTCTTCCATCACTAAGTCGTCAACCCCGGTCATAAAGCGACTCATTGCATCCCTTGGATTTGAAATTAAGGACGGTGAATATCTAGACAATGTTGAGAACTTCAAAGATTATTCCTCAACACTCATATTACCTTGCTTGAGATTGATAAACTCCTCTACCTTAACCTCTCTCCTCTCACAGGGAAAGTACTTCCCTAGAAAAGCTTCCTTAAATTCTTTCCACTCAATAGGACCCGACTCAATCGGCCTATTATCCTTCCATTGAGTGTACCATATTTGAGAAACATCCCTCAATTGATACGAAGCCAACTCCGCCTTCTCCATAGATGTAACCCCCATAGCACTCAACACCTTGTACACACAATCAAGGAACTCTTGGGGATCCTCTCCCACGTTAGAGCCAAGAAAGATAGGAGGATTCATCCTCACAAAATCTCTCAACCTAGAGGTCATAGTGCTCTCCAAAACATTCACCCTAGGCACCATACTTAAATTCACTTGAGTAGTCACGGCTTGGGCTAAAGCAATCAAAGCCTCTCTAATCTCCCTATTAGTCAACTCCGGATGAACCTCCGGAACCTCATTATCTCCTTCAACATTAGGGACATGATCACCTTAGGGAGTGACTTGAGCACCTTGATCACCTTGGATTCCTTGCCCGTCTTGAGGAACTTGCTCAACTTGCTCAACTTGAGGAGGAATCTCTCATTCACCCTCTCCTCTTCCAACCTTCTAGCAGCCATCTTTCTAGTATTCATCTCCTAGAAACACAAGGAAACACATTAAGAAGGATACTCATGACATTTACTTTACCACACGACATAAAAGTAGAAAAGAAGGGAAACTATATCGTCCTATAGTCTCTCGCCCATAGATGTGTAGCGACTCACACCGATGGTCGAGCCTCTACTAGACATGACTTGATGATACTTTTTGATTCCTAAGACTACTTTCACAATCTATGCTCTGATACCAAGCTTGTCACATCCAAGACCATACCCTAGAAGATATGGCACTCTTGGAGTGCAACAGCATACTCGACCTCTCGGAGGTCTTATACAAGCCCTTACATATCGTTCATCACATATACATAGTGAAAAGTAGTGTGAAATTAAAACTTTTCACAAAACATTCTATAAGTCTTCAAAATCTCTTTCATATAAAATCATAGGATATACTAAGTCTCAATCTCATCAATCTTAGACACAAGAATACTTGGGACACGGCCCATACAAAAATACGAATATAGTACTACTAAGTCTATTATAATACTTCAATATGAAACATAAAAGACATATATGCCTTCGAATCAAATGAGGAAAAACTTCAACTTCACTTGAACGGTACCACGATCCAAGTGTTGCTTCTAAAATGCTCTTCACCTACCAAGCACTATTGATATAGATAAAAGCATGGAGTTAGTACAACCACCTGTACTAAGTATGCCATGATGCATAAAAATCATGAAAACAAAAATTTATTAGAAATATGAATCTTTTCATTTAAATATCATAATATAATCATAAGAACAACATTTATCAACTTAGAAACACATAAGATAACATTTAGACCAATTATCATAATTTAGAAGCACCTTACATTGACTTCCTTCCCTGTACAGTGAGTTCCTTCACTGTTACAGTGAAGTTACTTCCTTCTTCCTTAGACACTTTATAGCATGTAGTCTTCTAATTAAAGTTATCCTAAGGTTAACTTAAGTCACACAAAGAGAGACCGCCCATACACCCTCTCTAAATGTGCCTAAACGATCCCCAAAATTACTCATAATGAGACACATACACAATTTCAATACACCAACATACATAACATATAGGACATGACATTCTCTTAACCAAGGCTATCAAAAGACTTACTTAAGTACTTCTAGAAGAGAACGCCTATACACCCTCTTCAAGGTTACCTAAATAATCCTTAAGACTTCCTATGTTTAGATCATGCCTAAAGAATTAACCAACTTTCCTAACTAGAGTCATTCTCAAAACTTCCATAGATAAGATATGAAGAGATCATCCCTTATGCCCTCTCCACAATTTAACTAAGGAATCCTTAAGTCACTCTAGATTAGGTACTTATTCACTGACATACTTTCTAACGTAAGTCATCAATTCATTAGTTCATTAAGGCACATTCATCACATAAAGGACATTCAAGTAATGCTCTTAGACAAGACTTAGGGAATCTTACTAACATCTTCGAAGCCTATTGTGCAATGTCTAGATAGCGTCCCATACCACTACCTAAACTTCATAGAACTTCTCTAATGCTAATATGTATCCCACATGATGAGAATGGGCAATAACCTACATAGACCATGGTAGCAAAACATGGAACACGGAGTTCTAACCTACTCCGATGAGGGTTTTCTACTTGCCAATGGTAGAACTTGGACACATCTCATGTAGGCACATGGTTAAGGAATATGAAGGGATTACTTTGTATTCTAGCCTCATACTTTAACTAGAAATACTTCCCTTACCATACTCACTCGGTGCTAGACTTTGTTCTCATAGATTAGTTCATATTAAGGTTCATACAAAGGGGTTCCATATCAAGTTCATAACCCAATTACATTAACCCTACCAAAGAGGTTCTCTATTGGCCGCCTTACAATGGCGACAAGAAGATCATCAGGACTTTCCTAAGGATTGATATGATGCCGTTCCAGCCAATCAATCTTAAGTCATCATTCATTACAAAAAGGACACCATTACGACTTTCTACTTCATGGTTCATAACTTTACCACTAGGTTTAAGGTTTCACATAAAGGACCCTCTTATCATCATTCAAGGTCTCACATCATTCATTCATACAAGACTAAGATCTCTAGCATTCTAAGTCAAGACATCACTATTCACTTTCATACATACATCAAGTAAGGCACTTAAGTCAACCTAGACAAGACACAACATTACTTCACTTTAGCACATATTACATGTCATTCTAGAAGCACATAGGAACAACCATTATCATCTTATAAGTCATCATATAAACTACTATATCATCAACAATATAACCATAATAGACTCATATAGTAAAGTAGGAATAACCATGCATCAACTCTAACACTACACACATGAACACATAGTCATAGTCTAACATGATCACCTAGCATCTTCAATATAAGAACCCATACTTTCACATTAGTTCACATATGGGTAGATATGATCATAATTCACATAATCACTACACAAAACATCACATTACTTCACATAGTTGACGACAAGGCCATGATCATCATAATACTTAAAATAACGCCGACAAACCACACAATTCACATAACAACGCCACCATAAGTCGACCAAACCAATCACAACATAATTGAAGTCTAATTAATCATAAATTAAAAGGAAATAGAGCAGTTGTAACGTTCCGAAAAATCATATGTCTAATGAAGAGCCTAGTATGCCCTTATGATAGCCTATTAGGGGTACATAAGCACCCCAATGCCGAATATTGGGAAATATTGGGCATAGTATAAAAAAATTGGCTAAGAGATATTAGCCAATTTTCTATATACAAATATGAGATATACTTTTTGGGTTGTCATACCCCAATCCAAGATTGATGTTTAAGAAATGCACATGCAATGAAGACCCTAAGCTAAAAACATAGATTTCCAAGTATTCACTAAGGTATGAGACATCCAAGTGTCAAGCCTAGATATCATTCCACATGACCATCTAAAATGATCATGTAAGTTAAGCAGTGCACAAGGACATTGTGAGGGTCTTTGGGACAATAATTAAATATTCCCAAAGGAGCCATCAAGATAATTTAGTTAGGAAAGTGCAAGAAACCCATGTGCAGGCACATGGGAATCACACGTGAAGGAGCCGGCCAAGGGGGACCACGGAACCACCCTGACCGAATTCGGTTAGGGCGGTTAGGAATGACACGCACGGGCGGGTCCCTCCATGTGGGACCAGCCAACCTAACAAACTGTAAGTCCTAACCAACTATCCTAACTAGACAACTAACCTAGGACTAACCAAATTGGACCCCCTAATGCACCCCACAACCTAGGACTTAGTCGGGTGGCACCTAACTAACTTAGGGACAACCTAGTACCTAACCTAGGATGGTCCAAAGTTTTTAGTTGTGGTCCTAGTAACTTATGGGAGTTGTCCCATATTTAATTAATTAAGCCATCAAATTAATTAAATTATGTCTTGGTCAGCCGAGACACTTAGTCAAAATTGCAATTGGCTAATTCAATGGTCCTCCTATTTCTAGTCAACTTAGGAAGGGTATTTTAGTAATTAACTAATTAGTTATTTAATTAAGTTAATTAAGTCTTAAGTTGCTTAACTGAAGATCAGTTCCTAAACCTAGAATTCATTATCAAACCTTGAGAACTCACGACGCTAAGGCAGTAGAATGCAAACCGCAAAACGTAAGAACGCTAGAGGCAATTCTTGGGCGATTTCAAATTACTTTTCAAGGATTTCGTGTGGAGTGATCGTCGTAGATTCGAATCTACATAAGGTATGGGTTTCTCTCCTGGACTTCTTTCTCCAAGAGAACTTTATTTCCAATGATTCAAAGATTTTGAAAACTAGGGTTGTTCCCATTCGTCGAACTCCTTGTTCCTAGTATCCTTTTCGATTCAATGTTGAATAAGTTAGAGATAATGTTTTTGGTATGTGGTGCTGGCTGTTCTTAACATGTATTGTTCTTGAATTATGAATCTCGAATGAGCCTATGAACTTGTAGTCGTGTAAAGTTAATGTTATCATGTAAATTAAGAACCGATGATATGTTAAATTACGTCGATAATGTGTTAAGTGATTTATGTGTCCTGGCCGAATGTTGACTTGATGTCTTTGTGATGTTATGAAGATGCTAAGTTCATCGAATACTAATATGATGTGTCCAAGAGGTTCAAAAATGTTATCACTAAAAGCCATAAGCTAAGTTTGGCTTAAAAGACATCCTATGAAATCACATCTTGAATGAATTGACTATCTGATGCCAATAAAGTTGGCTAACACTACTTGGTCAAAATGAATGTATGCTAATGGCTAGGAGCTTATGTAAATGATTGAAAGATTGGCTAAAGGTTCATACATATTCAATTTAAATATGAACATACGTCAAATTGGCTTATACCAATAAAGATGATTTGTTAGTATAACATCCCAAATGTTGAGGCCAACACTAATCATATGTCAATCTTGAGTAGTTAGAATATTAAATTATAATATAAGCACTTTTAAAGTAATTCAATGAATCCATAACCAAGGGCATGCCATTCATTGGGACAACTCTCAAATTGCTCTAAAAGAATGAACTATGAACACATGAAACTCATTTAACGAAGTGCTCATCGTCCATAAACGATGATATGAAGCTACTACACTAAAGTAAAAAAGTAACGTGAGTTATAACATAAATAAAGGGGTCTAAATTAAATAAGTGACCAGAATAGGGTGTTAAAGAAAGTGAGACAAGTCTTACTTACACCTAAGCTACTATGTTAAAAGAATACTCACGAATGAAGGTGTTAGAATGTGTGAGACTAGTCTCATTAACACCTAAGGATGATATGTAAGGACAATTCACATTTCATCAATGTAAAGTAAGGATGATATGTAAGGACAATTCACATTTCATCAATGTAAAGTAAGGATGATATGTAAGGACAATTCACATTTCATCAATGTAAAGTAAGGATGTATGTAAGGACAATTCACATTTCATCAATGTAAAGTAAGGATGACAAGTCATCAAAAGAGTAAGTAAATCTCAATCTAGAAGTAAGCTTCCATAATGCTTGAGTCAACTCTAAAAGATAAAGAAGATAATGAAAGTGAGCACAGCACCGATAGACTAGTTATGAGCATGTGCTTGCACGTGTAAGTCTCATGCGACGAGGCTACCACCGAGGTGGATAAGTAGTCTCATTAAGTCCCTAGTCTTCGAACTATGTCTAGCCAACATAGGAACTAGCCAGTGGTTTCCACCTAAGCGAGCTAGGCATGTACGGTTTCACCTTGGCCGGTGATTCCACCCCTTTTCGGTGTGGGGCAGACACAGGATTTCATGTTTAGCTCACATGATCTATGTCGGTTAATGCTCACGATATGTTCTTGGTTCACTATAGCCGTGAGCCACTCCTTTTCGGTGTGGATGAACACTTGAGATGGATTCGCCTTAGCCGGGGATCACCCTTTCCATGTGGGGCAGACACTGGATTCCATGAGTAGCTCACATGGTCTAGATTCATTTTAACCGGTGAATCACCCTTTTGTGTGGGGCAGACACTGGATTTCATGTTAGCTCGCATGATCTTATTCCCTATGATGTCTCTATGAAAGTGAGAATGAATGATGATGATGGAACGTATGTTCAAAGTGAGCAATGATGAAGAGCTTAAGAATGTCAATTGCCAATATCACTCATGAAGTTTCAGCAAATAATGGGCAAAGCCAAATAAGATTGGCTTATAATGACTTCTTATATGATGCCAATAAAGGAAGTAGAAACATAAGGTTAACTAAATACCTCATAACTTCCCTAACATGAAAGTAATGAAATAAATGGCATGACCAATAGGAATGGCTTATGAAATGTAATGAAATATAGAGTGTAAAGAATGACTCACTATAAGGTAGGAAATCATTCCTTAGTCCTTGGATTACTTACATCGATTCATTGTGGGTATGGGACTACAATGAATCATTGCACTTGTAAGTAAAATATAGGACTAAAGGAATTATTGAACTACACAACAAGAAGAAGAAAAAGACTGAAAATAAAACTAAGTGTGAGAAATGAGCTCTCGGGTTGGGGTTAGCAAATTTTCAAATCTCGCCCGAGTGGTTCTAAAATTATGTTGATGATACTAATGTCTTGTAATCATATAGAAAATGAGTTTGTGTTTAATGCATTAAAATACATCATATTCATACCACAATTCACAACTAACGAATTAGGAAAGTCTAATGACTAGACTTTCCAGAAATGACATGTTGCTTAGGAAGAGCTTTCATTGATCATGCATAGCTTTATGTGTATGTGTGCATACACCCATACTTAGTACAAGTGGTGTACTAACCCCCTACTATTTACTATTTTATAGGTGCAGGTCAGAGGGCAGATTGACGTCACTTGCAGCGGTTTGGACTTCAGCGTTTCTCCAGACCATTTGGTAGGTCCTCTTGATTTCGAGGATGCTACACGTATTAGTCTAGCCTTAGTTTTAGTCATAGCTAGTGGATGTTGTCCCTAGCATTTCTTTCGTACTTTCATTTCGAAGCTTTTAATAAGGCCGTGTTTGGCAAATATTTATGATATATTCATCTTCAGTTTCGAATTGATTCTTTATGATAGATGGTTGTTTCTTTATGTTGAGCTTAGTATATGATGTAAATATGTAATGACTATATGAAGTCTAAGTAAACTTCATACATATAAAAAGTTTTAAATTTTCCGCAAATTTAACTAGATGAATGTGATGAATGCAAGATGAGGCTTGTCTGCGACCTCTGAGAGGTCAACGACGCCGTGGTGATTCGATTCAAGAATCTGGGTCGTGACAAACTTGGTATCAGAGCATGAGGTTAAATTACCTAGGATCTAAAGCTCAAACAACCACATTACGTAGTTTCTAGCTTATGGTTGTGAAGCGCGCCACAATCATGACTTAGAGACTACGCTGATAGGAAATTCTCCCTTCTTCTACTCTTTATCGTGCCATGTAGAGTTGTGACATTTTATGTCATTTTGAGGATCTAACTCTCTTCTTGTGTATACGTGTAGAAAATGAACACAAGGAGGAATGCGCGAGAGAGTTGAGGAAGCAGCTGCGGAAGGGAATCAAGCTCCTCCTCAAGCCCCAGCTGCTGCTGAACAAGTGCCTGTCAACCCAGATGGCTGACAGATGGTGAAGTGAGGAATGCTTTGCTGCAGATGGCACAGCCATCACGACTCAGGCTCAAGCCATCACGGTCAAGCCCGAGAGAGGGTTCTCCAGAGAGAACCCGCATGCTAGTACCATGGCTAGCAGGCTGAGGGACTTCACCAGGATGAATCCCCAGTGTACTACGGGTCCAAGGCCAGCGAGGATCCTCAGGAGTTCGTAGATGAGGTCCACAAGATTATGTGTGCCATGGGAGTTGATGAGGAGGCAAAGGCTGAGTTGACTGCATATCAACTCAAGGATGTGGCACAGTTTGGTACCGGATGTGGCTGATGGCGAGCTAGAGGAGATGTTCCCATCACTTGGGATGTTCTCAAGACTGCTTTCTGGAGAGGTTCTTCCCAAGGGAGCAGAGAGAATCCAAGGTTGAAGAGTTCATCAACCTAAGACAAGGAGGTATGTCCGTCAAGGAGTATTCCTTGAAATTTGTGAAATTGTCAAAGTATGCTTCTTCTCTGGTGGCAAATAGCAGGGATGAGATGAGCAGATTTGTTACTGGCGTATCTGAGGATCTGGTGGAAGATTGTCGGGCGGCCATGCTGCATGACAATATGGATCTGGGCAGGTTGATGGTACATGCTCAGCAAATAGAGGAGAGCCGCCGCAAGAGGCGAATTCACAAAGGCAAGAAGCCTAAGGCCGCGGACCAGCCTAGTTCGAGCTCAGGTAGGGGCTCATTTGGAGTACAAAACAAGTCTAAGTTCAAGTGGCACTCAGGTAACTCCGCTCCTTTAGGTAATTCAAGATCTAAGGTGAGTACGTCTGGCCCCAGAAAGGGTAATGACCGTAACGTCCAGCGAACCAACAGGCCGTGTGGTAAGTGTGGGCGTCCGCATGGAGGTGCATGTTTGGTAGGTACTAACACCCGTTTCGGGTGCACCAAAAGTGGACACATGGTCCGAGACTGTCCTCAAGTGACTAATCAAGCCCAGGTAAATGCTCAGCCTCGTCCGAATACAAATGTTGCAATCGAACCTCCCAAGAGGAACAGGTTCTATGCACTGAAAGGTAGAGAAGAGCAAGAGAAGTCAGCTGATGTTGTCACGGGTACGTTGCATGTCTTTACTTTTCCTGTGTATGCATTGTTAGATCCAGGATCCACTCTATCATTTGTCACTCTATTGATAGCTAGTAGATTTGATGTGCTTCCTGAAATCTTGCATGATCCAATTTTAGTAAGTACTTCCATAGGGGACGGCATTAGAGCTTAGAAAGTGTACAAAAATTGCCCAATTCACACCCTTGATATAGTCACTCACACTGATCTAGTGGAGTTAACCATGCTCGATTTTGACATAATCTTGGGTATGGATTGGCTTCACAAGTGTTATGCCACAATAGACTGTCGAAACAGGGTAGTGGGGTTTCAGTTTCCAAATGAGTTAGGACTGGAATGGGAAGAAGGGTGTGGTTCAAGTCCAGTCGGCCAAATTGTTTCAAACATAGAGGCCAATAAGACGATAGCTAAGGGGTATTTATACCACTTAGTTAGAGTCAATGACTTAGATCAAGAAGTCCCGTCCATAGATTCTATGTCAATAGTGAATGAGTTCTCAGATGTCTTTCTTGAGGATTTACCAGGAGTCCCTCCTGAACGTGAGATTGACTTTGGTGTTGATTTAGATCCCAACACCAAGCCAACTTCTATTCCCCCGTATAGGATGGCACCAGCTGAACTCAAAGAGTTGAAGTTTCAGTTAAATGATCTACTTGATAAACGCTTCATCCAGCCGAGCATATCCCCATGGGGTGCTCCAGTGTTGTTCGTAAAGAAAAAGGATGGAACCCTTAGAATGTGCATCGATTATCGGCAACTCAACAAAGTCACTATAAAGAATAAGTACCCTCTTCCCAGAATCGACGATCTGTTTGACCAACTCCAAGGTTCAAGTTTCTTTTGCAAGATAGACCTTCGGTCAGGCTACAATCAGCTTAGAGTGAGGCGAGAAGACGTCCCTAAGATGGCTTTTCGTACAAGATATGGGCCCTATGATTTTTTGGTCATGTCATTCGGTCTCGCTAATGCACCAGCCGCATTTATGGACCTTATGAATAGGGTCTTCCGTGAGTACCTTGATTCCTTCGTCATAGTATTCATAGATGAAATTCTCATATACTATAAGTCTAAAGAATAGCATGAGGTACACTTAAGAAAGACATTGCAAGTACTCAGAGAACATCAGTTGTATGCAAAGTTCAGCAAATGTGAATTCTGGCTGAGATGAGTGACCTTTCTTGGTCATGTTGTGACCGACCAAGGTGTTGAAGTTGATCCTAAGAAGGTTGAGGCGGTGAAGAATTGGCCGAGACCCCTTACTCGTATAGATATTCGGAGTTTTATGGGTTTAGCCAATTATTATCGCAGGTTTGTGGAAGGTTTTCCACTATTGCTGCACCATTGACCGCATTGACAAATAAGAAGGCGAATTTTGAGTGGTCCGAGAAATGTGAAAAGAGTTTTCAAGAACTCAAGCACCGACTCACTTCAGCTCCAGTATTGACGTTGTCGAGAAGTGGTGAGGGGTACGTGGTATATTGTGATGCTCCTCAAGTAAGTTTGGGATGTGTTCTCATGCAAAATGGTAAGGTGATTGCATACGCATTAAGACAATTGAAAATCCACGAAAAGAACTACCCTACTCACGATCTTGAACTAGCCGCGGTTGTCTTTGCATTGAAGCTGTGGAGACATTATTTATATGGTGTACATGTTGATGTGTATACTGACCATAAGAGTCTTCAGTATGTATTCACGCAGAGGGAGTTGAATCTTCGTCAGAGGAGATGGCTAAAACTTCTGAAGGATTATGACATGAGTGTGTACTATCACCCAGGTAAGGCCAATGTGGTGTCCGATGCATTGAGCAGACTGAGCATGGAAGTGTTTCACATATTGATGATGAGAAGAAGGAGCTGGTTAAAGAGGTGCACCAATTGGAAAGATTGGGTGTACAGCTGACAGATGCACCAAGTGGGGGTGTTTCGGTTCACTCAAGTTCCGAATCCTCATTTTTTGTAGATGTTAAAGCCAATCAACACCTTGAACCAGTACCCATGGAGTTGAAAGACTCGGTATTGAGTAAGTTGAATGAGTCATTCTCTTTAGGTGGAGATGGCGTACTCAGATATCGAAATAGATTATGTGTGCCCAATGTGAATGATTTGAGGTTAAGTATTTTGGCAGAAGCTCATGGTTCCCGATATTCCATCCATCCAAGTGCCACCAAAATGTACCAAGACCTTAAAGAGGTCCATTGGTGGGATCATGAAGAGAAATATCTCTAAGTTCGTGGAGAAGTGTCCGAACTGCCAACAGGTTCAGGCCGAACACCTTAAGCCTAGAGGTCTCACTCAGACGATTGAAATCCCAATGTGGAAGTGGGAGGCTATCAATATGGATTTTATGGTTGGTCTGCCAAAGACTAGGAAACTACATGATTCCATTTGGGTTATTGTTGACAGAATGACCAAGTCCGCTCACTTCATACCTGTGAAGTCTACCTTCAAGGCCGAAGACTATGCCAAGATTTATATAGATGAGATAGTGAGATGGCATGGGATTCCTCTATCTATCATTTCGGACAGAGGGGCACAATTCACTTCTCCTTTTTGGAAATATTTCCAGAAAAGTTTGGGTACACAGGTGAAGCTTAGTACTGCTTTCCATCTGCAGACAGATGGGCAAGCAGAGAATACCATCCAGACCCTTGAAGACATGTTGAGAGCATGTGTTATTGACTTCAAGGGGAGTTGGGATGATCACTTGCCGCTGATAGAGTTCTCTTACAATAATAGTTACCATTCCAGTATTAGAATGGAATCTTTCGAAGCATTATATGGCCTAAGATGTAGATCTCAGATTGGCTGGTTCGAGGTAGGAGAATCGGCCATCCTTGTTCCCAAGATCGTGCATGAGGCAGTGGAGAAGGTGAAGATGATTAGGGATAGATTGGCTACTGCTTACAGTCGTCAGAAATCCTAAGCAGATAACCAAAAGAGAGTTTTTGAGTTTGAGGTGGGTGATCAAGTCTGTCTGAAGATATCACCCATGAAAGGGGTGATGAGGTTTGGTAAGAAAGGCAAGTTAGTTCTGAGGTATATAGGTCCTTATGAGATCTTGCAGCGAGTGGGAAACGTTGCATACGAGCTGAAATTACCTCAAGACTTGGCTTCTGTTCATCCAGTGTTTCACATTTCTATGCTTCAGAAATGTCTAGGTGATCCAGCATCCATCCTGCCTGTTGAGGGGTTAGGAGTTGATGAGAACCTTTCTTACGAAGAGGTTCCAGTCGAAATTTTAGATCGCCAAGTGAAGCGGATGAGGAACAAGAAGGTTTCCACCGTTAAGGTCCAATGGCAGAACCATCTTGTTGAGGGAGCAACGTGGGAGGCCGAGGCCGATATAAGATCCCGCTACCCTCATTTGTTCAGTTCTTAAGGTTAGATATTCTCTTCCTAAGTCTGGTTTATGTTTAAGAGACCTCTAAGTATAAGTTCTTTAGTCAATTAGGTGTGATAGGCCACTAATTTTATGTCCTATAATAGCACAATGTGAGTTAAAATTTAGTCATGTTTGCATTTCATGTTGTTGTTTTTGTGTAGCATAGACATGCTTTTTGTATTGCATGAGTTGTGATGTGCATTAAGTTAAGTGTGATTGAGAAAGAAATTCCTCAATCTCAAATATGAAGCTTCAGATAAGCTTGAATGTTATGCATCATCCAAATAAGTGTGAACCATATATTCACAAAAGAGAAAAGTTTAAGCATGATAAAGTAACTTTCGGAAATCACCCTCTTTGTTTAAATTATGTGTAAGTGTCATTCGGGGATGAATGTTCCTAAGGGGGGAATAATGTAACATTCCAGAAAATCATATGTCTAATGAAGAGCCCAGTATGCCCTTAGGATAGCCTATTAGGGGTATATAGGCACCAAATGCCCAATATTGGGAAATATTGGGCATAGTATAGAAAAATTGGCTAAGAGATATTAGACAATTTTCTATATACAAATATGAGATATACTTTTTGGGTTATCATACCCAATACAAGATTGATGTTTAAGAAATGTACCCGCAATGAAGACTCTAAGCTAAAAACATAGATTTCCAAGTATTCACTAAGGTATGAGGCATCCAAGTGTCAAACCTAGATACCATTCCACATTACCATCTAAAATGATCATGTAAGTTAAGCAATGCACAAGGACATTGTGGGGTCCTTGGGACAATAATTAAACATCCCCAAAGAAGCTATCAAAATAAATTAGTTAGGGAAGTGCAAAAAACCCATGTGCAAGCACATGGGCATCACACGTGAAGGAGCCGGCCAAGAGGGACCACGGAACCACCCTAATCGAATTCGTTTAGGGCGGTTAGGCATGACGCGCACGGGCGGGTCCCTCGAGGTGGGACTAGCCAACCTAACTAACTCTAAGTCCTAAACAACTATCCTAACTAGACAACTAACCTAGGACTAACCGAATTGGACCCCCTAATGCACCCGACAACCTATGACTTGGTCAGGTGGCACCTAACTAACTTAGGGACAACCTAGTACCTAACCTAGAATGGTCCAAAGTTTTTAGTTGTGGTCTTAGTAACTTAGGGTATTGTGGTAATTTACTTAAGTCCCATATTTAATTAATTAAGCCATAAAATTAATTAAATAAGGCCTTGGTCAGCCGAGACACTTAGTCAAAATTGCAATTGGCTAAGTCAATGGTCCTTCTATGTCTAGTAAACTTAGGGAGGGTATTTTAGTAGTTAACTAATTATTTATTTAATTAAGTTAATTAAGTCTTAAGTTGCTTAACTTAAAATCAGTTCCTAAACCTAGAATTCACGATCAAACCTTGAGAACTCACGATGCTAAGTCAGTAGAATGCAAACCACAATACGTAAGAACGCTAGAGGCAATTCTTGGGCGATTTCAGAGTACTTTTCAAGGATTTCGTGTGGAGTGATCGTCGTAGATTTGAATCTTCATAAGGTATGGGTTTCTCTCCTGGACTTCTTTCTCCAAGAGAACTTTCTTTCCAACGATTCAAAGATCTTGAAAACTAGGGTTGTTCCCGTTCGTCGAACTCCTTGTCCCTACTATCCTTTTCGATTGAATGTTGAATAGGTTAGAGATCATGTTGTTGGTATGTGGTGCTGGATGTTCTTAACATGTATTGTTCTTGAATGATGAATCTGTTATTATCCTATGAACTTGTAGTCGTGTAAAGTTGATGTTATCATTTAAATTAAGAACCGATGATATGTTAAGTTACGTCTGTAATGTGTTAAGTGATTTATGTGTCTTGGCCGAATGTTGACTTGATGTCTTGTGATGTTATGAAGATGCTAAGTTCATAGAATACTAATATGATGCGGTCCAAGAGGTTTAAAAATGCTATCACTAAAACAAATATGCTAAGTTTGGCTTAAAAGACATCCTATGAAATCACATCTTGAATGAATTGACTATCTGATACCAATAAAGTTGGCTAACACTACTTGGTCAAAATGAATGTATGCTAATGGCTAGGAGCTTATGTAATTGATTGAAAGATTGGATAAAGGTTCATACATATTCAATTTAAATATGAACATACGTAAAATTGGCTTTTGCCAATAAAGATAATTTGCTAGTAAAGCATCCCAAATGTTGAGGCCAATACTAATCATATTCCAATCTTGTGTAGTTAGAATATCAAATGATATTATAAGCACTTCTAAAATAATTCAATGAATCCATAACCAAGGGCGTGCCATTCATTGGTACAACTCTTAACATGCTCTAAAAGAATGAACTATGAACACATGAAACTCATTGAACAAAGTGCTCATCGTCCATAAATGATGATATGAAGCTACTACACTAAAGTAAAGAAGTAACGTGAGTTATAACATAATTAAAGGGTTCTAAATTAAATAAGTAAGCAGAATAGGGTGTTAAAGAAAGTGAGACAAGTCTTACTTACACCTAAGCTTCTATGTTAAAAGAATACTAACGAATGAAGGTGTTAGAATGTGTGAGACTAGTCTCATTAACACCTAAGGATGATATGTAAGGACAATTCACATTTCATCAATGTAATGTAAGGATGATATGTAAGGACAATTCACATTTCATCAATTTAAAGTAAGGATGTTATGTAAGGACAATTCACATTTAATCAATGTAAAGTAAGGATGTTATGTAAGGACAATTCACATTTCATCAATGTAAAGTAAGGATGACAAGTCATCAAAAGAGTAAGTAAATCTCAATCTAGAAGTAAGCTTCCATAATTCTTGAGTCAACTCTAAAAGATAAAAAAGATAATGAAAGTGAGCACAGCACCGATAGACTAGTTATGAGCATGTGCTTGCACGTGTAAGTCTCATCCGATGAGGCTACCACCGAGGTGGATAAGTAGTCTCATTAAGTCCCTAGTCTTTGAACTATGTCTAGCCAACATGGGAACTAGCCAATGGTTTCCACCTAAGAGAGCTAGGCATGTACGGTTTCACCTTGGCCGGTGATTCCACCCCTTTTCGGTGTGGGGAAGACACATGATTTCATGTTTATCTCACATGATCTATGTCAGTTAATGCTCACGATATGTTCTTGCTTCACTATAGCCGTAAGCCACTCCTTTTTGGTGTGGAGTGAACACTTGAGATGGATTCGCCTTAGCCGGGGATCACCCCTTACCATGTGTGGGGTAGACACTGGATTCCATGAGTTGCTCACATGGTCTAGATTCATTTTAACCTGTGAATCAACCCTTTTCGGTGTGGGGAAGACACTGAATTTCATGTTAGCTCGCATGATCTTATTCCCTATGATGTCTCTATGAAAGTGAGAATTAATGATGATGATGGAATGTATTTCAAAGTGAGCAATGATGAAGAGCATAAGAATGTCAAGTGCCAATATCACTCTCATGAAGTTTGAGCAAATAATGGGCACGGCCAAATAAAATTGGCTTATAATGACTTATTATATAATGCGAATAAAGGGAAGTAGAAACATAAGGTTAACTACATACCTCACAACTTCCCTAAGATGAAAGTAATGAAATAAATGGCATGATCAATTGGGAATGGCTTATGAAACGTAATGAATATAGAGTGTGAAGAATGACTCACTATAAGGTAAGAAATATAGTCCTTGGATTACTTACATCGATTCATTGTGGGTATGGGACTACAATGAATCATTGCACTTGTAAGTAAAACATTGGACTAAAGGAATTATTGAACTACACAACAACAAGAAGAAAAAGACTGAAAATAAAACTAAGTATGAGAATATGAGCTCTCGGGTTGGGGGTTAGCAAATTTTCAAATCCTCGCCCGAGTGGTTCTAAAATTATGTTGGTGATACTAATGTCTTGTAATCATATAGAAAATGAGTTGTGTGCTTTGAATGCATTAAAATACATCATATTCATACCACAATTCACAACTAACGAATTAGGAAAGTCTAATGACTAGAATTTCCAGAAATGGCATGTTGCTTAGGAAGAGCTTTCATTGATCATGAATAGCTTTATGTATATGTGTGCATACACCCATACTTAGTACAAGCGGTGTACTAACCCCCTACTATTTACTATTTTTATAGGTGCAGTTCAGAGGGCAGATTGATGTCACTTGCAGCGGTTTGGACTTCAGCGTTTCTCCAGACCATTTGGTAGGTCCTCTTGATTTCGAGGATGCTACACGTATTTGTCTAGCCTTATGTTTAGTCATAGCTAGTAGATGTTGTCCCTAGCGTTTCTTTCGTACTTTCATTTCAAAGCTTTGTAATAAGGCCGTGTTTGGCAAATTATTTATGATATATTCATCTTCAGTTTCGAATTGATTCATTATGATAGATGGTTATTTTTCTTTATGTTGAGCTTAGTATATGATGTAAATATGTAATGACTATATGAAGTCTAAGTAAACTTCATACGTATAAAAAGTTTAAAATTTTCTTCAAATTTAACTATATGAATGTGATGAATGCAAGGTGAGGCTTGTCTGCGGCCTCTGAGAGGTCAACAACGCCGGTGGCGGTTCGGATTCAAGAATCCGGGTCGTTACATCAGCGTACCACCACTTCATCCTCAACACTTCAATCCAATGCTAAATCATCCAATTCAATATCATAAGGCCCTTATCCATGGCCATGAACATCAATTCAATGCATAAATCATAATACTCAATGCATCTAAGTCAATTCAATATAGAATTATCAATCTAAGATCAATTGTATATCAGTTGAATACAATTCTTACATTATTAAATAGCCCAAAAGAAACTACACCATAATTCATAAACATTAAAGCCATATCAAGTAACCCATAAAGTAGTCAAAAATTAGGGTGCATCAATTACATGGGTTCATTGGTTAATTAAGTTAAAATCATCTTAAGAACAACAATTCAATCACTATTCAATTATTAAAAAACTTTAATGCAAGAACCCATGGTAGATCATGAAATAGGTCAAGTTCGTCTTTGAAAACTTTAGAAAACATCTTTGAAAGTTGGGCTCTTTGATGAAACGAGTTTCAAGGATCAAAAGTCATACCTCAATGAAGCTAATCCTCCAATTTGATGAAGAATCACCAGTTATATCTCCAATCCAAGCTCTTCCTTGAGTTTTAGCGTTAATCGAACCTTAAGGAATTTCTAAGGAATTTTGGGGTTTTGATTTTGAAGAATGAAATCTTCTAAGTGTTAAAGACATATACATATATAAAATACCCAATAAACCCGTAAGGAACCTCCAAACTTTCTATTTGGACGTGGGCTGAATTTACAAGTTCACCCCTCACTTGGTAGTGAACTGCACGCAGGGACAGTGCCCATCGACGGTTGGCAGTCAACGGACCGTTTGTCCACAAACGGACCGTCCTGTCCTTCCATCATTGGGTTCAGAGACTCAACAATTGTATATCCTCCCCTCAGGATAACTACCAAACGACTATACCATACCAACGGGGCGTCGACTGACCTACTGGGCGTCGATCGCCTCCGCGTTTTGGGCTGTCTTGGGTAGCCTTGGCACCAACTTTTGGGTCCTTCCTCAAGGACCCTTGGATGGTCCTTGGGGATGTTTGCCCGGACTTTTACAACCAAAACATGATAGTATACGAGTTTAGGACCCGTAACATGAATTTCACCCTAAACGAACATGTAAAACTCGACGAAACATGCTTAGACACACAAGGTCATTTCAAGGCACATCTTTCGAACGCCATGGACATTCTTGGACGTTTGACCTCCAAACTTCTCGAAACTTGACACATTTCCTATATATACCATAATAACTCATTTAAGGACCTTATAACCTCATGAATCACACATAAAAACATAAAACCACATATGAGGCACATAGGTGACTTAGTCGTCGAACGTCTTAGTCGTCCCTTGACGTTTGACTTCCAATGCACCTAATACTTTAGACACTACCTCAATAACACATAATAGACCATTTTAAGACCTTATACCACCATTACAACCATGTTAGTCTCTAGTTCACCTAAGTCATTTCCGGGATCTTACAGGATAGACCCTATTACCTATATTAAGCTATAATGATTAATAAAGACATTAAAGACATTTCAAAAGGGACTTGGCTTAGCATCGAGTGAACTTGACAATGGGAGGTGTTGACTTCCATAGAAGAAGATTCACCCTATAGTTCCACATGAGGTGTTGACTTCCCTATGAGGGATACTCATCCTATGGATTCCCATGAGATGAGGCTCCAATTGCCAAGTGGCATGTAGAGGGTTTACGTATATCTTAGTTCTTGAACTATGTTGCCCCCGTAGTAAGACTAGCTAGTTGATCCACCTAGAAAGGTCCGCTTATGTTTGGTTTTACTTTGGCCGGTAGACCACCTTCCATCGATGTAAGGTTCTACAACACCGAATTCCACATTTAGATCTTGTAGTCTTTGTCGGTTAAGGTAAGTGTTCCCTAAATGAAAATGAAGTAATGAAGTACAAACCAACTAGGGTGACCTAAGAGTTTTGACTTAGCCTAGGTAGGGGTATGGGCCTCTACCTATGCCTTGCACTAGTTTGCCTTGAAGGAAACTTTAGAAGGTTGTTCTTATATATGTAAATGCTTATAATGGTACATGATAGGTATATAATGATCTTGCATATTGTTGATACTACATGATGATTTGTTGCACTTATGAATATGGGTTGGTCTTCATTGTTAAAGTATGATGATATGTACTCTTAATGATATGCTATGAGAAGTAGGATGTTGGTCATGATTCTTGTTGGATTATTTGATTGAGTAAGGTTATGGGGCTTTGCTTGGGAATTGCACTTGTTGATTCAATAGGGGTTCATGAGTAATTATCTTGCTTTGGTTATGTTGTAATGAACTCTTATTCATGCTTGTAGCTATTATAACTTGATGATAGTGTTGCTTTGACTATGTGTCCAATTATGTGATATGCATGTTGACTTAACTAGACTTAGTATTGTTGGTGTTGTGATGTACATGCTTTAGACATAATGAATATGCCTTATTGATTGGTATGGTCTTCTTGAATATGCATAAGGCTTTCTAAAGGTAAAATAGCATGTTTTAATGAAATGTCCCTTTTTAGCATGATTTAATACTATATGTGCATATGGTCTCATACTTAGTACAAGTGGTGTACTAACCCCATTTTCTCTCTTTTTCCCCAACATTTTATGTTTTGGTCGTTGAAGGGCTTTGAGACGACTTTGAAGAAGACTTGGAATTCTCAATCATACAAGTTGGGTAGGTCCTCACTTTTCAAGGGAAAGGCCACTATAAAGCTTATGAAATTGTTTTAGTTTTAAGACTTTTATGTTTTTTCCTTTTCATTTGGATACTAAACATTGTATAGCCTATATGCGGCTCAATTACATTGATGTATGGGCTAGGCCCAAATTGTTATACTCTTGTTAGATGGTTATGAGATGAGACATCCATTTGAGACCATGTTATATTTTATATATCTATGTGCAATAAAAGTAGAAGACTATGTAAACTTCCTATACAAAGGGTCTATGTATACTCGATATGCGTATTATGTGTATGTAGAGGTCTATGTAAACCTCAATGTAGAAGTAATGAAAAAGTTTTTAAAATTTCCGTAGTTTTGACTTATGAATGTAAAAATGTAAGCTAAGAGGCTAGTCAAAGTCTTCAAAGAGGACGAAGACGCCGGTTACGTCTAGGGGGTGCTCCCCAGATATGATAAACTTGGTATCAGAGCATGAGGTTGAATATCCTTGAGTCAATGTCTCTCTCAACCACGTCTATGTATATTTGGATTTATAATTTTGAAGCGCGCCACACTTATGAATAGGAACCTATGTGATGCTTAGGAAACTCTCACTTTCTTGGAAGTCCAATATTGTGCCTCTAGAGTGTTGACTCTACGTGCTTTTAGCATCTAATCCTTTTATTGTGATTATAGGCAATGAATACTTCAAGGAACGCAGAACGAAGACTTGAGAAAGAGATTTCCAATGCGGGAGTTCCTCCACGTGGTGATCAAGTTCATCCTCTTGAAAAAGATGCTAATGATGACCAAGCTCCGGTCAATCCTTCTCCTTTGACGGATGGTGACATAAGGGCTCCTCTTTTCCAAACGGCCCAAGCCATTACTACTCAAGCACAAGCCGTCACTACACAAGTTAAATTCATGAAGGCCCAAGCTAATAGGGAGGTTATACCCCGAGCCGACCAACATGTTGGTACCATGGCCTCCCGCTTGAAGGATTTCACTAGGATGAATCCCCCTACTTTCTATGGGTCCAAAGTTGAAAAAGACCCCCAAGAGTTCATTAATGAAATCTAAAAGATCCTCTATGCTATGGGTCGACTACTAATGAGAAGGCCGAGTTAGAAACTTACCAACTCAAAGATGTGGCCCGAACTTGGTACGTCCAATGGAAAGACAATAGGCCTTTAAGGGGTGGACCGGTGACTTGGGAGGTTTTCAAGAAGGATTTTCTTGATAGATTTTTTGCTAGGGAGAAGCGGTAAGCTAAAGTGGTGGAGTTCATCAACCTTCTTCAAGGAGGTATGAGTGTGCTTGAATACTCCTTGAAATTCACTAATTTGTCAAAGTATGCTCCTTCTTTTGTTTCCGATCCTAGGGATGAAATGAACCGCTTTATGACGGGAGTGTCGGATGAATTTCAAGAGGAATGTCATCCGGCTACGATACATGACAATCTGAACATTTCTCGTCTCATGGTTCATGCTCAATAAGTGGAAGAGGCAAGGGCTAAGATAAAATGTAAAGATGTCAAGAGGGCAAAGTCTTTTGATGGTGGTTCGTCAAAGGGTAGGCTTGATATCCAAGACAAGCCTAGGTTCAGAAAGATGTTTTCTAATCAAGTTCCTTCCAAGTTCCCTAAGGCTCGTGATGATAGGGTTTCTAACCCTAAGCCTAAGAAGGGAAGGAATACTAGTTCACCGAACAAGAAGCCTACTTGTGCAAAGTGTGGAAAGGGTCATTTAGAAGAATGCTTAGTTAGAACGGGCAATTATTTTGGTTGTGGCAAGAGTGGCCACAAGGTTAGGGATTGACCTAATGTGAAGGGTCAAGACAAGGGTAGTGGTCAAGCTCAAGCAAGTGGTTCTAATGATGCTCCAAAGAAGAATCGCTTTTATGTTATCCGCTCTAGGGATGAGCAAGAGACTTCCCCCAATGTGGTGACCCAAATGTTGAAATTCTTTTCTATTGATGTATATGCTTTACTTGATCCCGGTGATACACTATCTTTTGTTACTCCTCTAGTAGCTAATAAGTTTGATATTTTTTCCAATATCTTGAATGAACCTTTTATGATGTCTACCCCGGTGGTGAGTCGGTGGTTGCAAAGAGGGTGTATAAAAATTGTCCTATAATGTTGCCTAATAGGGTTACTTATGTTGAACTAGTAGAACTTGATATGCTTGATTTTGATGTCATATTGGGTATGGATTGGTTGCATGCTTGCTTTGCCTCTATAGATTTTAGAACAAGGGTGGTGAAGTTTAACTTTCCAAAGGAGCCCGTTTTAGAGTGGAAGGGGGAAAATTCTATTCCTAGAGGTCGTATCATTTCTTGTTTAAAAGCTTGTAGGATGATCTCTAAAGGGTGTTTATACCATATAGTAAGAATCCAAGATTTAGATTTCGAAATTCCTCCCATTGAGTCGGTCCCCCTAGTGAGGGAATTTCCGGAGGTCTTTCATAATGATCTTCCTGGTATTCCTCTCAAATGGAAAATTGATTTAAATCCCATTTTAATTCCTCCTGATCGGATGGCTCCAGCCAAATTGAAACAGCTGAAGGCTCAACTCAAAGATCTTCTGGACAAAGGCTTCATTAGACCTAGTATTTCTCCATGGGGTGCTCCGGTTTTATTTGTGAAGAAGAAGGATGGATCCCTTAGAATGTGCATCGATTATCTCCAACCCAATTAAGTCACTATTAAGAACAAATATCCTCTCCCTCGGATTGACGACTTGTTTGATAAACTCCAAGGGGCAAGCTACTTTTCTAAGATTGACTTGAGACTAGGTATCACCAACTTAGGGTGAGAGGTGAGGATATACCAAAAATAGTATTTCGGACTTGATATGGTCATTATGAGTTCTTACTAATGTCCTTTGGTCTCACTAAATTAATAATAACAAAATAATTTAATAATATTTTTTATAAATCATGGATACTAAAATATTTATTTTTTAGAAAAAATTGGTTAAAATTTTGAACTCAAAATATATTTCAAAAAATCGTACTTAATAGAATAGCACTCCCTGAAGGGTTATAGTTTGGTCAAAATTAGGTATCAACAACTACGCCTTGGTTGCTTGAGAATGAAGGATAAATTATCGGGAAACCAACGTTGACTTAGTAGACGATTTTTTCTTATCAATGAGAGATGTTAGTGGGATCAATTGAAATGATATAGAGTTGGAGAAGGGTACCCTCGAGACTTTGGTATTAAGTCTCCTACATATCTCTGGTTATACGAGAATCAGGTCTTGTTTAGTTCAAGATTTAGGAACAAACCAGACTCCTAAAATTTGATGTATTGCTAAGGCATTAGAACGGTAACGGTAACGGCAACGACTTGAATATATAAGGTTCGAGTAGCAAGAAGAGAATGACAATGCGATTTCCAGCTTAAGCAAGGATCGGATGAAAAGAAGTAATACAAGTAGCAAAGAATCAAATGAAAAAGGGTAATGCAAGTGGTAAGGAGTTGAAAGGGACTTTGTTGCGATAAATACGTAAGGTTGACAATCGTAGCTGCGAGGGAGATTGATCTCGTCTGCAATATATCAGTCTCTACAAGTATGTAGCTTGTAATATGACTAAATAAAGTGATTAGAGCAGATATACAAAATGAAAGTCAAATGTAAACATGATGTAATTTCACATATACTTCATGATATTTGCCTTAAAACTATGAAAATGATGTCTTAAACTATGACGTCTAGGGCCATAATACGCAAAATTAATTTTTCAGGTCATGAAAATGTTGTCTGTGGGACATGAAAAATGATGTCTTTAGACAATGACATCTTCGGATCATGATAGATAGAAATAAATCTTTAGTTCATGATATGATGTCTGCAGGACATGGATGATGATGCCTTTAGACCATGACACCTTCAAAACATGATAAGCATGAAGTAAATCATCTAGCCATGAAATGATGTCCGTAGGCAATGGTAGATGATGCCTTTCAACGATGAAACTTTCAGAATAAAATTAATGAGTAGAAAAAGCGTATTTTATTGTGTAATTCGATCATCTTCTGGCTTGATTTTAAAGTGAATATGTACATATGTATTCGTGCACAATACAATTTTTGGGCACAAGCAACTATTGGCCACATGTAATGTTCGGACACAATGAAATCTCGGGCTCAATAAAATATCAAGCACATGCAGTATCGAGAACATGAAAGCTTCGAGCACAATGCAATTCGAGCACATGCAATATCTGGACCCAATGCAATTCTCAGGCATAATGCAATTCTCAGGAACAATGCAATCTTCGGGCACAATGCAATATTAGGGACATGAAATATTCTGGCACAATGAAATTCTGGGGCAGTATTTAATCTCGAGCACAATGCAATATCGAGCACATGCAAACTTTGGGCACAATGCAATTTGAGGATGTGCAATCTTCGGGAATAATTCAATTTTGGGATCAATGTAGTATCGGGCACATTCAATATTTGGGGACGATACAATTTTGTGCTCAATATAGTTCTTGAGTAGTTGATTGAGGGTGTAGACCTTTGCCTTCTTGGAAGGATTGAGTGTCTTTTATTGATAAATGTTGATCTCGGAATATTGTAGCTTGACTCTTGTCCTATTATACAGAGTCTGTATAGTTGAATGTCGATTTAAGGGTCTTAATATAAAGTAGTTTTATCCTTCCTTCTAATTTGGAGGATAGGGCGCCCTTTATTGGCAATTTGTAAATCTTAATAGTTGACAGGGGATGTTGAAATTTCTTCTTTATATGTACCTGTATTTTTTCATTCGTAGAAAAATAGTTAGCTTAAGGGGTGGTTGATCTGTATACCTGATTTGACACAACACTCTCCTTGATGTCTGCTCGAAAGTCGATCTTTGCGGTGTTGTCAGAAAATTTGTGATCCCTCCAAAAATCTTCCCTAGTGTAGAACTTTAGACTTCTGATACTCTTTTTGTAGACCAGAAGTAGTCCTCTTGAATTTTTTAGAAGATCTCAAAAATTATGCCATAGTCTCATTATTTGTAAATGAATGGTATTGTTGGGGTCGTTTCTTTAGATAAAAAATATAACATTATGATGGATTTTTTTAGACACTCCCAAAAAGTTTGTCCCATATTGTACCTTGCAGAAAAATGCTCTTTTGATGGAATTTTTGAGACCTTCTCAAAAATGTTCCCCAGTGTTTACTTGCAAGAAAAATGCTCTTTTGATGGAATTCTTGAGTCATTCTCAAGTAGTTTACCCCAGTTACAAAATAGAAGGGAAAATGAATTTTTTTATCAGGATAAGACCGAACTCCATAGGAGCGCCTATGTATCCCAACATAAACGGGAATTAGGTCTAACATATTTCAAATAAAAAGAGTATAATTCAAGATACAAAAAGGAACACTCTTAAGCAACAACTAAAATTATAGATTCTGACCAACTTTATTGTCCACATGCTAACATGGGTACTTTCCTTGTCAGAAATTAATGGAACCTGAAATGTAGAAAGTTGTAACTTAAATTGCGCAAACCCTTATTGGAACTGCTTCAAATGGACTTCGGCATGCTCACTGTTGGTACTCAGTGTATGACATTAGCCCTATCAGTTGGTGAATCTTGTCTCTTAGAGCACGACATGTTTCGATAGTATGTCCCTCCATCCCTGAATAATAGTCACAAATCTTGTTTGGGTAGTACCGCTTGGATTGAGTGTCTGCATTCTTAGCAGGGATAGGTGTCACACAGCCAACCATTTTAAGCCTATCGTATAATTGGTCAAAGGATTCGGCTAAAGAAACGTAAATTTTGATGGGCTTCATCTCATCATTGAATAAGTTTTTGCTAATATGAGGTTAAGTGAGGGTTTTGACATTGTGGACGGGATCGGTTGGTTGTTGTATGGTAGAGGAGAAGAAATTTTATATGGAGTAATTTGTAATGGAATGAGAGGCGCGCGATACCAAGGGACTTGGTGCAGCGTTTCATACAGAGGAGCTGCATGGTGGGATTCAGCGGGAGCGGAGTGAGGTATGGAGGTCTAGAAGCACGGGAGAGATTTTGGGGAGTATATCGGTAATTTGGCAAGTGAGTGTTATTTCGAGTAATTTGAATGTAGCTTAGTTGATTTTGAAGTTGAGAAGTAGGGTGAACTGGTGGAGGATTATTTTGAACAGTGGCTTGACTTGTGACTTATCCATGTTTGTCTCCAAAGTGAGATTGATAGAGAGTAAAAACTTAGCCCACTCACGCATATCAGATATCTCTTCTTCTAAATCCTTTATTTTCTATTCCAAACTTAGGATCGACTTGTCCGGATGATGCTCCTTCTCAATAGGTTTACCCATAATCTTATAATTAGTCACCTTCATCTTTCCTTTGAAATTCTCATCTTAGGAGAGAAGAAGTAGTGCCCTTTGATCATGTATAGTAAACCATGGTCTACAGATCAACCATAGGGGAGGGGTAAAATAAAATTAAGAGCAAAATAAAACCCAAGTAAGAACATTGCATATATTGATATAACGAGAACACTGTTTTAAGATAAACTCCCTAAATGAAAGAGGCATCATTGAGCCAGAGTTAGGCCTAAGACGACACATAAGTGATGCACAATAATTAATTCAGACCTTATTCGTCAATTTGGAGTTTAAATTAGAGAAATTCTAAATCTCATTTTGGCATGACTTGGATTAGGTTACTTATGGTGATCACATCAACACATATTATGTAATTAGTGTCAAGGGTGTTGGGGCCTTTAGACGGTAGAGTGGATACTAATAGTGTGAATTGATACAAAGGGTCAAAACACCTTAGGTTTATGCAACATATATGACCTAATTAAGATTTCTAAGAGTTGGGTAAATACGAACTTGAAGAGGTTCTATGCGAGAAGGCACGTGGTTTTATAGTAGTAAAATTATCTACATCTGCCATGCTTCAGTTATCTTTCTAATATATGGTGTTTGAAGAGAATTGGAGTATTTTGTGGTTCAAAGTCACAAACCATCACGAAAAAAAAAACAAAAAAAAAAAGGTCTCAATTGGGGGAAGTACGAGCAGAATGTCAGTTTATCAAGACAGTAAATATCTAGCATGTAGATGAAAAACAGTAACACGTAGTCAATTTTAAGGAAAGTAATAAATAAATAAATACATGAATAAAAAGAAATATACATGCAAACACATAAAGGAATTAAGCAAATAAGGAAAGGGGACAAGGATTAAACATGGAGGTAAGAAAATATGCAATTTAGACATGGAACTAGCAAAACAAAAAAGGAAAACATTCAAAAACAAATAAACCCCACATTAAGCATGAAACATGTAATAGTAAGAACCTAAAATCCCCAGAAAAGATGTCATTACGTCGCACCCCATTTTTCGCAATACAGGTTTTGGTGCACGAACTAACAACTCTTTTGGGTTTGGGTTGAAGTGACGAAAGAGTGATCGTTTATTTTTTAAGTCTTCCACCGTCATAGAAAGAATGATAAACGGTTTGTTTATATAGCAGGTAGAGGGATAGGCGGAAAGGGTAAACGAGATTATTTTGATTCCGTTCAAATTGTTTCCTTAAATGAAGAGACATATCAATCCTATTTTTACGAAATATCAACAAGTAAGAATAAATCTACTATTAATTAAGGTAAGGAAAAACAATCACAATTTTACCATTTTAAAAGCTAAGTAAGAAAGTGTACCCCAAAATATAAAGAACGGAAAGAAAACTTTAATTACATACATAACGGCAACTCAATCTTAGTGAACCAAAATTATATTAGAATATACCATAAAAGAGTTAACAAATAACATATATGCACAATGAACCACTAATACCACGGACCTAAATAATGGCAAGCATTAACAATACGGAAAAAATTTCAATAGTTATTTAAGGAAATCATCACAAAAGAAGAAATTTAAGAAGTATAGTAATTTCAACATTCAAATCTGCGTACTTTAATCCAAAATCAACAATTTTAGCAAGGAAGCGGATTACATTCACATAGATATCATAACACACTAATGTCTTTTAAGAGAAACAAAGCTCACAAAATTCTCACAATGATTAATGGCCTCCGCACAGAGCAAACATGCAACTAAAGAACATGAACTTCATAATCAAGCAAAAAAAATTCAAATAATCAATCAAAATGGAAAGAAAACCTGGACGGATCTGACAAGTTCTGTCTTAAATAAATTTGCAATTTATGGGAAAAAAGGGGCTTCGCCGGAGGGAGCACCATTGTTTCTGCCTCTTTTCGGGGCAATTGTTTTTGTTGACTTTTTTATCTACTGGGTTTCACCAGTATTTTTGGCCGGAACCAGAGAAAAGGGTGGAATTTGGAGTTTCCACCAGCACAGTCGGTTACATGGTGGTTTGTCGTTGCTGCTGGCTTCGCGTTCTCGCCAGAGTTTGTTGTTGTTGTTCATCGCTGCTAGCCAGAGTAGTTGAGGGAGACAGAGAGCAGCAAGCTTTTGCTGCCTGTGCTCACTGGTGGTCTGCTCAGCGGCTTTCACCGGAGCTGCTGGTTTCCAGGGGGAGAGGGAGAAGTGACAGGAGAGAGGAGGCTGCCACCGGACTTTGTGGTGGCCATCCTCGCCAGTGAACTAGAGGCAGAGAGGTAGATGAGGCGGCGGACTTTTTGGGAGAGAGGAGAAAAGAATGATGTATTAGGGGTTTGGGTCTTTTGATATTTAAAGGAAAGAAAGAATTAAAGGATCTTGGCTGTTGGATAATTCGGATGAAAGGCTGAGATAGGTTCTTAGAGGTGGATGAATTAGGTTGGACGAATGAGGTTGAATGAGTATTTCGAGTCTTGAAAATTGGAATAAGAATAGGCTACAGTTGAAATCAATAAATGGCTATAATTAAAATTAGGGGTGTCAAATTGGAGGGTTAGGTTGAAATGAAAATATTAAAATGGATTGAATAGAAATAGGGTTGGGTCTTGACCCATCCAATTTGACCGATTAATCTCAATAATTTAACATATTGATATTTAACTTTTCTAATCACAATTTGAATTTCCGCTCAAGAACTTTTGTTAAAAAAGTAACAAATGGATAGATAAATCGTAAAAGATGTTAAATAGATAATAATTCATACCTTCAATATAGGAACATATCTTAATAAAAAGATTTAAAAAGGGTTGAAATTGGAGATTGAATTGGGCTTAATTGAGCATTTCTTCAAATGGGTTAAGCTTGAATGGGTTGAGATTGAACCCAATTCAAATTATCTTGAACCCAACCCTTAAAATTCTGGGCGGGTTGGGCGGGTTACCTATGTTTGGGTTCATTTTTGACACCCCTAATTGAAATAAACTGAATATACTAGCTATTATTTAATGATTTAGGAGGAAATAAAGGAGAGACTATTCAGTTAATAAAATACTACATATATTAAAATACTTTCATATCACTTAAACACATCTAGATGTTAAAACAATTGAGTATAGTAATTATCTCGAGTTTAATTATTGATAAATACAATAATTTAATTAACAAATTATTAATAATTTTTTATAAATTATACGTACTAAAATATGTAATTTTTGGACAAAATCGATTAAAATTTTAAGCTCGAAATATGTTTTTAAATATAAGTACTTAATCGAATAGCACTCTTGAAAGGGTTGTAGGTCGGTCCAAATTGGGTGTCATCATTATTTTCAGGTACATGGACCTCCTTTGTGGTGTCATCATTTATTATGTCTCGGAGCTCTTCATGAGCAATTGCCTCTATATTATGATTATCATCTTGATCATTTATTCCTTTCTTTTTTTGAGGATTTTTAGGGTTTACTGTGCAATGATCAAGAATAACCTAGTGTCATTACTTGAGTCTAACTCATCTCTTGATTATCCTATCCTAACACCTTTGGTATCATTCATTTCATTATGTGCATCATTTGAGGCTGGCCTCATTCATTTATTGGGAACTTTAACTTTAACCGACATAGATCATGTGAGCATCATGAAATCCAGTGTCTCCCCCACACCGAAAAGAGGTGGAATCACTGGCCAAAGTGACCCAAAACATGCTAGCGTACATGGGAATTTAACACCGCCAGATCCCTATATTGGTAGTATAGGTTCGAAGACTAAGAGATATAAGGAGACCCATACCCAGCATGCTGGACAGTCTCATCTCATGAGAGTTACGTGAACCTCCGCCCTTCCCGAAAGAAGACATCACCGCTCATAGCTAGTCTATCGATGCTCAGTATAAAGTTCCATTACATTCAACTCATACGTCATGGAAGTTGGTTTCTAGTATGAGGACATCATAGCTCAATAGATGATTTCTCATCTCATCATTAGTATTAAGTGTGTTAATCTCAATACTTTCATTAGAGTGTTCATAGAGATTGGTCTCTTCATTAACTTTACACTCTCATAGGTGAGTACATTTTGGTAACATTTACTTAAGCTCATTTGAGATTGATCTCATCTTTTACATTAACCTCATATCATGTTGTCACCACATTCATTAACTTTAGCACAATTGCTCTTCATAATTACTCACCCCATTTTACGTGAATGTTCATTTCATCATATGCCAATGAACTTGGCCATTTGTGTGTTTCACACTCTTACTTAACCTTCTAGGGTTTCTTCATTTCATTACATAATAATCATTTCATCGTATGCCAATGCACTTGGCCATTTAGTGTGTTTTACACTCGTACTTAACCCTTATAGAGTTACTTCATTTCATTACATACATCTTAGGTTCACTTATTTTTAAACGTATGCTAGACTTATGGGTCTATACATACAAGCCATGAGGCTTCATTCGTAGTTCGTTAAGTGACTCATATCTTCCTAATATTATGTAGTACAAGACTTATGTATCTTGTATGTATGCCAGGATCTCGATTTCGATCTAAGTAGGTGGCATTATTCTTGAACATTTAATTCACGTATGACTTATGTATCAATACGGAAATTTGGGCAAGGGAACCCAAGTTCGAATCCCTTGGTCAACACTTACATTTTTCCTTGATTTTATTTTTAGTCCTCACGACATTGGGACCCTAGATCGAGCCCCAACATCATGATTCTCTCTTTATTTTTCTCCTTGGAATCTCCTCTTATTTGGCCGAAGGGTTGTGGGATCGAACCCCCACAGCCCCTTTTATATTTTTTTTTCATTTAGTTCTCTTGTCTCATTAGCATAGACCATGAGGTTGTGGGATCAAACCCCCACAGCCTATCTTTATTTTTCTTTAATTTCGCAGCCTGCCTAGAGGTCGTGGGTTCAATTCCCACGCCTCATAATTCTATTATTTTCATTTTTTCTCCTTAACTCCTTCACTGCCTTGAGGTCGTGGGTTCAATTCCCACGCCTCACCTTTCTTTTCTTTTTATTTTCCCTTTTTCCTTTACTCTCCTTCACAGCCTTGAGGTTGTGGGTTCGATTCCCACGCCTCACATTTCTTTTCTTTTATTTTTCCTTTACTTCACTCACTGCCTTGAGGTCGTGGGTTCGATTCCCACGTCTCCCATTTTATTTTATTAACTTTCTTGTTCCTTACATTTTCATCCAGTACAGCCAGTATCGATACCCCTTGACCCCTTTTCCCTTTTCGCGATTTTAAGGCATTATATGGGTGAGGTCACAGGTTCGAATCCGGGTGGCCTTATTCCTTTATACTCAAATAAATTTCCAGATTTTTTCCTCTACATTTAGTCTAAACTAAACTTGTAAGTTTGCTGGAAATTTAGTCATTTTTTAGCTTATTTTCACAAACATTTTCACTTGAATTCTTAGGGAAATTCATAGATCATTTAACACTTTTTGGGGTGCATTTTTCAGAGATTCGTTTAGCCAAAAGATTGATACTCAAATCAGCCACACTTCCATTTTAATGAACATCACGATTTACATAGGTTTATGCACGTAAAATGACAACCAAAACATTATCAAATTTGAAGCCTTAACCCGAGAACCTTATTCACAGTAACATACTTGCACACGCACACACTTGCACATAAATTCGAATACATGGTTGTCTTTCATACGATTTCAAGTACACAAACATAATCATATTCATCACGAAAAAATAACATACACCTAAATCTACCAGCAATCATACCTAACCTACGATTTATTGGGAGCTAGTGACAGGGGCATGAAAAAGGGGAAACAATCCTAGTTTTTGGATGAATAATATGAACCTTAAAGGGTCTCTTGGGAAAGGGACCAAGAGAGAAGAAAACCCATACCTTTTTGACGTTAAACCCTTGACTTTCTGCCCTAAAACTTCACCCAAGAACACATCTAAGCCTCCTCAATGTCAACTCCACTCGAATATCAAGTGTGAAGAACTTGGTTTGTTTTTATGCTTTTGTATCTTGTTTTGGCAGAGAATTTTCGTGAGAAAGAAGAAGAGAGATTGAGCGTGAGAGTGGAGAGATAAACGTGAGAGAGTGGGAGTTGTAGGAGGCTTAGGAGTCTAATTTTAGGACTTAGTCAATAGGGTTTTGTTTATTTAATAAAAATATGATTTTTATTTTATTTTAGATCAGCTAATGAATAATAATTATTAATTAATTACATTAATTCAATAGCTTAAATAAAATTCACATTAATTCATTGCTTCCACCAAGGTTCGAACCCGGGTGGAGCAAGACTTCACTTCAAGAGCCCAATTTCGGCCCTCTCTCCCCAAATTGCCCCTCCACCTTATTAATTAAATAATTAATTATATATTTAGGGTAATTACGATACTACCCTTAGACAGGAAAAAGACTATTTTACCCCTAGACCCTTCAAACCTAAGATTTCCTCTTTTTAAGTCCGGTAAAGACTCCTTCGAGTAAATCTTTGTATTCGAGAGCCCTACATGGTTGGACCCAACCTTTCCAAGATCAACTAACTCACCAAGTTAGTTGGCTTGGCTGTAGCAAGGGTTCCGAGGTCTGGTTCTACGCGCATCAATCCGTGTGAACCCTAGTCTAATCGTAGGCATTCTTGACACATTAAGCATTACTTATCTTATCCAGTTTTAGGGTTGTTACAAGTTTACTGGGTTTATTCTTACTCTTTGGAGTGTTTTCCTGTATACTTGTACTAGGATTATTGCCCACTTCCTTTGCCTTAGAAACTGAATTTGTTGACCTATGTGACCTGCTTCCTTATGTTGGTTTTCCTTGCTTTTTGCAGCCTTGTCTTGTTGTTGTTTGGATTGCTGTTGTTGAACATGTTCTTGTTTAGATTATTGTTGCTTGCTTTTTGGACTGTCTGTGGATCTAAGGTCTCTATTGAGGTCATTGTGTACCCCCTCATGCAAAACATGAGGCAAATTCCTCCCTTTGGTCACCCCTTCCAGTAGGTTAGTAAGGCTCTCTTGACATCCCCCATCCATCCCTCCATCAGCTTCACCAGATAAATGCTCAGACACATAAACATTATTAAAGTTAGGTTTTACAGATGTGATACCAGGGTTTCTGTTTCTGTCTTCCTTTTGCATTGTCATACCTTGCTTTTCTGTATTGTTTCTCATTGTATATCTTTTTTGTGTTTCTGCATCCATATGCTCCCTGTTACTTGTTTCCTCTCCTATTGTATTGTGTTCTTCCTGCAATTCCAAGTTACTAAAAATATTTTGTTGTGAGTTATTAGGCATACATGTATGTTGGTTCTCTTTTGATGTCTGATTTGTAGTTGAGGTAGGTTCCATGATGTCTTTTGAGTTGCATGCTCATGTTGTCTCATATTTTTCCTTCTTTGAGTTTGCCAATCATCCTCCTTTTGTTGTGCTGTTTGTTTCTTCTTGTTAATTTCCTTACTGTGTTGTTGTTGTTGTTCTCTACTCTCTTTTGGTTTGTCCTGTCTGTCTTCCTGTTCTTTTAGGCTTGGGTTCTCTTTGTTTTTGTTTTTCTTCTCATTTTCTTTTTCCTTCCTCTCTCTGTAATCCTCATCCCTCATTTTGGATTTGCATTCATCAATTTAGTGTCCCTGGTGTCTACAGTACTAACAGTAAGGAGGAATATTTTCATACTCCACTGGTTGCCACATGCTTATGGTGTCATCATCATTGTGCAACCCAATCCATACATGTCTAGGTCTAGGTTTAGTCAAATCTATTTGCATCTTTACCTTGGCCATTCCATCCCTTAACCTTTTAATCAAGAATGTATCCAGGTATAAAACGTTACCTACTGTTTCCAGTAAAGGAGTGAGGAATGGTTTTTTAAAACAATGTCAAGGTAATCTTGGTAGTAGAATCCATACAGGAATAATTGGTGTTTCCTCTTCCGGAGTAAAAAATGATGTCCAAGCTTGTATCCTCATAAGTTTACCCTTAATTTTAATTCTTTGTTCTGTCCAAAAAGTGTTGTAGTCTAGCTCATTTTGAAGGTCAATGAACACATGTTTAGCATTATGGTGGGCAATGTTGACCCCCCACTCAATTGAGTCTGTTGGATAAAACTCTACTTGATAAGCTCAACCTTAGGCATAGTAGTACTAAACTTCCCAACCAGTGTGAATTTGCAGTCTACAGTAAGCGTGTGCATGTAATCATGCATATCGAAAATCACAAGAGGTTGACCCTGTTTAGTAGTTTGTTTGGGAGTTGTTTTCAACACAATGGCAGGACTTTCATCAGCATGGATGTGCCTGAGTCTTGTAGCCAAGGTTTGGACGACTATACATGGAGCTGGTTCAGGGACATGCTCTTGTTTGTTAGCTGGGAGACTCTTAGGATTGCTGGACTCAAAGGTTTGGGGTTGGGAGCATTTTGGGTAATATTTTGGATTGGTGGGACTCGTTTATCAAAGTTGCTAGAGATTTTAGGAAACTCTCTATGGTAATGGTTCTGATCACTGTTTTCCCTCAGATCCTCCTGTTAATTGTGCCCCAGATTTGTCTCTTCATTTTTTGGTTTCGATCCCGTTGGTTCATACCACTATTGACAGCCTCCCCCGTACCTGTAACACTAGACATAGCAGCTAATTTTCCCATGGCATTATCATGCACATGGCCAATATTATCCCTTTGGTTAACAACATGATTGACTGCCTCCCTCTGTACATGTACACTAGGCATAACAGCTGATTTTCCCATTGCATTATCATGCACATGGCCAATATTAACACTATTGGTAACTTGAGTATGACTATAGTTGGATTTAGTATGCGTACCTACCTGGTTTTCCTCCCCTGTTTTCTCCTTTAATATATGTTGTTGGTCCTGTCTTCGATCACCTGCAGATTCCTCAATGCCATTAGAGCTCATGTCTGTGTTTGATTTTTGATTTTTCGACCATGTGTATAGCTTTAACATTAGGCTTGAACCCAAATGAGGAGTTTGATCAACTCTCCACATCAATAACATCTTTTTTAGGAGATATTGCCTTGTGTTGTTGAACCTTGGGAGCTAGACTTTCCTCCATAACCTCATCTCTTACTGTTTCTCCGTTGAGGTGTTTCTCCACGTTATAATGCTCAGAATTTTCAGTTGGAGTATGTTCTTGAGCTAAACGATTAGAGATGTTAGTGAGATGGATTTTGTAATCATTTTAAGGAGCTGTGTTAGCTTCGCCGGTATCAGTATTCCTTCGACTGACATTTGACCACCTGAATTCCTGTTGCCGGCGACTTGGACTTCCATTTCACTAGAAATTGTTGTAAGATGGACGTCTTCCCCCTGTGAGTAAACCCAGTAGGTAGGGCATCACGAATCATTTGGGAAGATGCTCAATTTTGAGATCGACCTCTTCGCGATTTTCCCAGAAATTGCACCTTCATATTTTTTTCAGTTGGCAAGATGGAATTCTGTCAAATTTGAGTATGTTGTAGCTTTTGATGGTAAGAATCGTTCCCTAAACCATTATACTCTTGACTCAATCTGATAAAGTCTGGGCAAATAATTTTTCGGTTTCCATCTTCTTCACTCCGAAAAAATGCACTGTTCATCGCTTCTTTGGATTGCAAATTCTTGGAGTTATACAACGAATTGGAGGGAGATTCATGGATGGGTGTGTTCGTCTTATCCAGGCGCCCCTTTTGGGGCTAGTCCGGCGGTCTAGAAAATACCGCCTACGGCTCACCCGCCATGTTAGCCAGGCCAAACTAGTCATTAGGAGCGTGCCTTTTAGTTAATTTTAGGGAGCGTTTGGCTTAGTGAGATAAGTTAGAGAGAGAAAAAATTTGGGAATTCGAGAAGCGATTTTAGGTTTTTTTAGGTTTTAGGGTTTGTGGTTTAGGATTTGAGGTTTAAAATCTATGGTTTAGTGTTCAATGTCTGGGTTTTCATATTTTGGACTTAGTTTTTTTTTGGACTTAGGGTTTAGTGTTAGGGTGTAGGTATTTTTCAGGTTTTCTGGTTCAGGGTTTAGCATTTGAGGTTTAAAATCTATTATTTACTATTTGATGTTTGGGTTTTGGTATTTTTGGCTTAGGGTTTCGGGTTTATTATTAAGAATTAGGGTTAGGGTTAAGGTTAGGGTTAGGGTTAGGGTTAAGGTTAGGGATAGGGTTTTGGGTTCTTTTAGATTGTTGGGTTTAGGGTGTAGAATTTGAGGTTTAATATCAAAGGTTTAGTTTTTATTGTTTAAGTTTTGGTATTTCGGGCTTGGGGTTTAAGATTTATGGTAGAGTTAAGGTTACGGTTAATGTTAGGGTTAGGGTTGGGGTTTTGGTTGTTTAGGTTTTAGGGTTTGGGGTTAAGGATTTGAGTTGTAATATCTACTGTTTACTATTTAACGTTAGGGTTTTTGTATTTTTGTCTTTGAGTTTAGGGTATAAGATTTAGGGTTACGGTTAAGGATAGGGTTAGGGTTAGGGTTTAGTTTTTTTTTTGGTTTTAGGTGTAAGACCCCAAAATGAGATAGGGTGTCTAGAGCCTAAAATGTTCGTCTTAAGATTATAAGGTCCTAAAATGACTTATAATATGGTTTATAGGCAGTGTATAATGTTTGAGGTGATTTGGAAGTCAAACGTCAAGGGACGACCAAAACGTTCGACGACTAAGTCATCTAAATGCCTCGTATGTGGTTCTATGTGATTATGTGTGATGCATGATATTATGAAGTCTTAAAATGGTTTATAATGATATTAAATGATAGTAAATGAAGTTTTGTGAAGTTTGGAGGTCAAACGACCAAGAACGTCCAAGGCGTTCGAAAGATAGCCCTTAAGACATTCAACGTGTGTCTTGATGGGGCTTGGCCTGTTTGGACGAGTTACAGGTGGTTGTTTTGGATGAAACTTTTTTGTAATGTCCAAAACTTGTAAAGGGTTGTATTTACGTTGGAAACGTCCGGGTATGACTTGTAAAGGGACACACAAGAGGCCACAAAAGAAGGACCCAAGGCTGGTCGAAGACACTGCCTGGGGAGTGTCCATTGACGGACTAAACGACAGCTTGTTGGTCTACCAACGGCCCGTTGTCCCGGTCTCTTCGACTGGTACTTGCCTTGGGCATGTCGCAAGACAATATTTGGCTAAGTACAAATCGACGGAGCCCTAGGCACGGTCCGTTGGCTGGACGACGCCCCGTAGGTGCCTCTGTCGATGGTGCACTGTAATTTGCGGGCAACGTCTGTTTCATTAAAGGGGTGAATAGGAAATGTACCCCACGTCCTAACCTGACTCTAATGGGTTAATTTAGATAATTTTAGGTTTATATAAGTCTTTGAAAACGTGAACCACCCATTCCAAAATCGGCTCACATGATTTAACCTCTTCCCTCCAAAAATGTTCTCTCTAAAACCACAATTGTTGGTGAAGCTCAAGAACTGCTTGGAGATGAGTTTTCCATGGATGAATCATCAAGTCTTAGAGGTTTTCATGTAGAAAAATGTATGGTGATCTTCATCTCTAGTTATCTTTTCATCTAGAGAGCCATTCTCAAAGATTTCAAAGAAGAAAAATATGATCAAACCATGGCTTCTTCAATCTGCCATGGGTTCTTTTTAAAAAGTTTTTGAACGATTGAATAATTATTATTTGAAGTTAATACAGTGGTTTTAACGTGAGTTTTACTCCAATTGCATTATGAACCCATGCTCCTTCACTCAAATGTTTTAGACTTGCATGGGCTTTGTGATCTTGAATTGCTATCGATGAAATTATGATTCTATTATGTTGAAGTGATTGTATATGCTGTTATTTACATGAATTTATGTTGAATTGATGTTGAATGATCCATGAGTATCAATGTATGAAGATTTGAGCATGTTTAGCCTAGTTTCCATAGTTCACTGTAACATTGGGTTTTAAACGAATTAACGTGGATTTTGATCATGTTAAGTTGGTTGTATCTACTGTTCTAGGTTAATATCATGTTTGAATTATGAATATGAATCTTGTATGATTGAAATAAATATGGCTTATGTGAATTGTTTTAGTCTCTTCTAGCCTATCGATTGATAATACTATATATATGATGATGTCTTGAATTGTGGATAGATGAAGCATGATTCCTTTGATGTAGTGATCTATCTAGCTGCTGCCTAGCATGTACATTGTTGTTAAAATATGATTGATGATCAATGTCTTAGAGAATCAATAGTGTTGGTTAATTCCCTCTCTCTACTCTAGCGACATTGACACGTCTAATGCCTATGTTGTAGCTTGATCAAAGTGCTTTAAGCATGATTTCTTTATGATTAAATGTATGATTAGATACTTCCTTAGAGTGATATTATTGTAGTAACTTATGCCTGACTTCGTATATGAATATTATGTTTTAGCTATTTCCTTATACTTGAATTATTGATGAAAGAGTAGTAAAGGTCAGTGATGATCAAAGGTTAAAGCATTGGTAAGAATTGCTCTACTCTTCTACTTCTCTATTTTTCTATAGTAATGTTGATGAAGCCTTGTATGGCATTGTGTGGTATGGTCCACATATGGTGGCGGTGTTTACTTTATGTCATTATATATGTGTTGACCATGGCCTTGAAGACAATTTGATGAATATATGAAGGGGTGGTTATGATGACTACTTTATGTGTAATTTTTGCCTAGTCTTCTATTTGAGTTGTGAATCTAGGTTATGTTACCATTGTTATGAGCATGTGAAGGGTTCTGTAATATCATGTGTAGGTGCTGCCATGTATTAGGTGATAATGGTTGATGATCCCTACCCATGTACCCCTATGTGAATGTGTGAATAGTTAATGATAGGAGTCTTAAAGTGTTCTATGACGTTAACTTGTCTCCTATGCTATTGTGTGTTGTGTTGTCTAAGCTTGAAGAGTATTGTGGTCTAAGAGGGTGGCTGCCTCTATATATTGTTGATAGCCATTATGTGATCATGTGACCAATGTACACACACTCACCCTTTATGCATGCTTATATGTAGTAAAGGTTCATAGTGTCTAATGTAAGGTAGTTCTCATATTCACTAGTGTCTACTACTATGCATGTTATGATGACGTTTATGAAAGTACAATATGTGTTTCCTTAACTAGGATTACTTGATAGGTGTACTAGTATAGGCACGGGTATGGGACCTTGTCTATGCATTGCACATGTGTACCTAGATAGGATAGTTCCTAGGTTTGGTTTCAATGTGCATGAATTTGATGTATGAACATGTGTGACTTAATGTGTTACGTGAAATGTTTGCTCACATATATGTATACACTCACACACATGGATGATGATTTAGTAAATGAGATGGGCCTTGGAAGGTATGCCCAAGAATACTCTAAAACTAGATAGGTACTTGAATATGCTATAAGCATATATATACATATGAATATCTTAAGCCTATGTTTTATGAAAATATAATTAAAGGCTTTTCAATAAAGGGAATTTAGCTTAGCACCGAATGAACTTGACATTGAGAGGTGTTGACTTTCCCTTGAGGAAATATTCACCTTTTGTCCCTTGTAGAGTGTTGACTTCCCTTTGAGGAATATTCATCTATTGACCCACATGAGGTGTTGACTTTCCTTTGAGGAATATTCACCCATGTTTTCTCATGAGATGAGGCCCCAATTACCAAATGGTATGTATAGGGAATACCTATCTCTTAGTTCCATAAACTATGCTTGCCACATAGGATCTATCAAAGTGAATTCACTTAGGATGCTAGGATGTATGTTAATGTTCTACCTTGGCTAGGTAGGAACACCTTCCATTGGTGTAAGGCTCTACAACACCAAATTCCATGTTTAGCACCATGGTCTTAGTGTCGGTTGAGGCTATAGTTTCCCTAAAGTAAAATGAACAATGGAAGAAATGGAATAGGATCCTAACTAGGATGACTTAAGGAAGGTTACTTTGTATAGGTGGAAGTAATGAACCCATCTAGACATTTCACAACTAGCTCCTTACGAAGTCTTAGGAAGGTGACCTAATGTATATGATTATGTTTATGTCCATATGCATGACTTAGTAGTGCTTGTCTACTTGTTATGAAGATATGCATGGTATGAATCTATATGATGTAATCTTATCCTTATGTGCACTATGTTGATCTATATGACTATATGATGAAGGTCTTGTATTGACATGAATGAAGTTAGCTTTACTTGTCATATTGATGTATGAGGTGGTAAGGCCTGTGGTCTCATGATGGGTCTATTAAGTAGATGTGAGGTTATGGGGTTTCACATGTACATTGCGCTAGTAGATTAAGATTGGGATTATGAGTAAGGTGTTATAAGGTATCATGTGAACTAAAATAAGTATATGTGCATAATGACTAAGAGTTCACTGGAATGTTCTTTATAGTTTGGCTTAAATGTGCATATGTTGTACTATACTTCTATGATGGTATGTGTTGTCTTGTATAGATGATATGTATGTTTGCTTGTGGACTTAAGGTGATGCATTGCACCAAATATCACTAGAGGGTTACTTGGGAAGTTAATGAATAAAAGGGAAATTTGCTCACTGTTAAGGTAAAGGTGGCTCACCGTAATGTGACTTAAGAATGTAATAAATCCTATATGTGATCTTATGTAATTTTTGGCCTTTGAATATGTTTATATGATGTATGTGAATGATATAAATGTTGTTGGTTAAAGGTTTTATGAAGATTTACTCAAAAAGCATGAAGTATGACTTTCAAGAAAATGTCCCTTTTAAATGCATGTTTTTGCATGGTTGCCATACTTAGTACATTCTTGTGCTAATTCCATTCTTCTCTACTTTTTGCACAAAGTGTAGGTTATGGATGCTTAAAGGATGTCTTGAATGGTGAAGAGTTTGATAGATGTTTCCCAAGCTCAATGAAAGGAATCCTTAAAGTTCAAGGATGTCCTACTTATGTTTTAATGTAAAGTCTTTAAATATTGTATAGTTATGTAATGTGTCTTATGGGCCGTTTCCCTAATGTACAATAAAGTTGTTGAGTCTAAGATAGCAAAGAGACTTAAGGTCTATAAATGTATTACGGCTTATGTTTTATCTATATATGAGATGATGTTTCTAGCATATGATGTGCTATGAAAAGTTTTAAATTTTTCGCCAAATTTACTATGTCAATGCGATGAATGATAACTATGGGCTTGTATAAGACCTTCGAGAGGTCAAGTACGCCGTGTTACATCTAGGGGGGTGCTCCCCGGATGTGACAAATGTGGTATCAGAGCATCAGGTTTATAAATTGGTCTTAGGTTCTAAGAGTCTCATATTGCCACGTCTAGTAGAGTCTCGTAGCATTGGTGGTGAGTCGCGACACATCAAATGGTACGAGAGGCTATAGGACGATAGAGTTTCCCTTCTTCATCATTCTAATGACGTGCCATAGAACTTAATGCTATAAGGTCTCTCTCTTATGTTTTCTTGTCCGGTGGTCTTTTAGATGTGATTGCTTGGATGAGATTTTTCTCTATGCTTGAGGGAGAAAAAGGTGAGTTAATGCTTATCTTGGTTTTATGGTTGAATGAGTATGTGTGAAGGTGAATTTTTGAAATGTTTTGAGGATATGATGCCAATTATGGCTATGTATGAGAATTAAGTGAAATAGCATGTTATGTTAAGGAATGCATGGCATGATATAGTTAAAGCATGATTAGAAGTTATTATGGTTGACATGAGTTTCTTTTGAAATAATGTGTTACTATATTGTGTTGTGAGTCTCCTTATTGTATTCCCCTAATGATGTATGACCTTGGTGTCTATTGTATTGTATGAACACCTTATGTGGCTGAATGAGATGACCTAACTTGATAATTGAGGATAAGTTGCCTAGGTGATAAGGTTTAGAGTACCTTGGTGTTCCTATGTTAACTTACTGTAAATCTTTAGAAAGTTGTAATCACTTGTAAGTGATGAAAAAATGAAGGTTGTTAAGTTAAGATCCTCTTAAGTTTGGGTTAAGTTACTCTTAATTGGGTTTACCCTAAGTGGGGGATGGTGATTGAGTAGTAAGGTTGTAGATGTGTCTACCTTGTCCTTCTATACTTACTTGAACTTGAAAATGATGAATTCTTAGAAAGCTTGTTCATGAATATAGTCTTGCAAAAAGTATGAATTGCATGACCTTTATATGTTTGGTGTCTATTGATTGGCATCATCTTGAAGACATTATGAATGTTCCAAATACTATGAAAGAAAATTTAGGATAAAAATCCATGTTTCCTCATGTTGAATTACATCTTGATACACTAGTTGTGCATTTGAATTCATGAGATAAGACAAGGAACTTGGTAATAGTCACTTGTGAGGTAAAATTGTTTAGCCTTATAATGGAAATTGAGTCTCTTTTACAATGAAATATGTGGACTCTCTTGAAAACTATGTGACTCTTATAATCTGGAATGCATAATTGTAGGCTCATTTTTTTAAATGAAAACATGTTTAGCTAAGTGTTCATGTGTGTGCCTATAATTTGTGTTATTTTTATAAAATGATTCCTACTGTGAAGGTGAGTACTATGCAAGAAAATCAAACTTTGTGAAATGGCTTCCTAATTGTTGTGATGTATTTGGTGTGATCTACCATTTAGACTTCACTAGGAAGAATACATGCTCATGTCTTGGTTTCAAAAGCTGAGAATTTCTCATTTTTAGAAGAATTGACCTTGTACCTTGATAAGGTGTGAACTCATGATACATGTAAGTGTGTTGAGTAGAAGAACATTCCTCCATGGACACAACTAAGAATGGTATGGTTGAGTACGACCTTAATTGCACTGGGTCTAACTACCAAAGATCTTTATGATTCAACTAACTCAAGTTTATGTGCATTGAAGCATGAGTGCTTAAGTAACTTTGAGTATATGTTGTAATCTGCCTATGTGTGGTCTTTCAAGATTATCTCTTAATGAATTAAGGTGTAATGACCGTGTTATGATAGGGAGAAGGATGTTCTCCTATGAACATGAAAAGAGTCTTTGTGTTTGATGTATTAAAGAGTGAGTGAATTTAAATTTTGCTTGCTTGTGTACATTGAATGCTAAATGATGTGAAGTTCTATTCCTTGTAATGTATGGTACATTAACTTCTATGGGATGATGTTATGATTTATGATGAACTGCTCTATGATGATTTGAAGTCCTTGTTGTGGTTAAAGTGTTCTAAGTGTCATTCGAGGACGAATGTTTCCAAGTGGGGGATATTGTAAGACCCCAAAATGAGATAGGGTGTCTAGAGACTAACATGTTCGTCTTAAGGTTCTAAGGTCATAAAATGACTTATAATATGGTTTATAGGCATTTTATAAAGTTTGAGGTGATTTGGAAGTCAAATGTCTAGGGACGACCAAAACGTTCGACGACTAAGTCACCTAAATGCCTCGTATGTGGTTCTATGTGATTCTATGTGATGCATGAGATTATGAAGTCTTAAAATGGTTTATAATGATATAAAATTATAGTATATGAAGTTTCGTGATGTTTGGAGGTCAAACGACCAAGAACGTCCAAGGCGTTCGAAAGATAGCCCTTAAGACGTTCAACGTGTGTCTTGATGGGGCTTGGCCGGTATGGACGAGTTACAGGTAGTTGTTTTGGATGAAACTTGTGTGTAATGTGTAAAAATTGTGAAGGGTTGTATTTACATTGGAAACGTCCGGGTACGACTTCTAAAGGGCCCCACAAGAGGCCCCAAAAGAAGGACCCAAGGCTGGTCGAAGACACTGCCTGGGCAGTGTCCATTAACGGAACAAACGACGGCTCGTTGGTCTACCAACGGCCTGTTGACCAGGTCTCGTCCACTTTCACTTGCCTTGGGCAAGTCTCAAGCCAATATTTGTCTAAGTACCAATCGACGGAGCCCTAGGCACGGTCCGCTGGCTGGACGACGCCCCATAGGTGCCTCCGTCGATGGTGCAGTGTAATTTGCAGGCAGCGTCTGTTTCATTAAAGGGGTGAATGGGAAATTCACCCCACGTCCTAACCTGACTCTAATGGGTTTATTTAGATAATTTTAGGTGTATATAAGTCTTTGAAAACGTGAACCACCCATTCCAAAATCCGGTCACACGATTTAACCTCTTCCCTCCAAAAGTGTTCTCTCTAAAACCACCATTGTTGGTGAAGCTCAAGAACTTCTTGGAGCTGGGTTTTCCATGGATGAATCATCAAGTCTTAGAAGTTTTCATGTAGATAAAGGTATGGTGATCTTCCTCTCTAGTTATCTTTTCATCTAGAGAGCCATTCTCAAAGATTTCAAAGAAGAAAAGTATGATCAAACCATGTCTTCTTCAATCTGCCATGGGTTCTTTCTAAAAAGGTTTTGAACGATTGAATCATGATTTATTGAAGTTAATACAGTGGTTTTAATGTGAGTTTTACTCCAATTGAATGATGAACCCATGCTCCTTCACTCAAACGTTTAAGCCTTGCATGGGCTTTGTGATCTTGAATTGCTATCGATGAAATTATGATTCTATTACGTTGAAGTGATTGTATATGATGTTATTTACATGAATATATGTTGAATTTATGTTGAAGGATCCATGAGGATCAATTTATGAAGATTTGAGCATGTTTAGCCTAGTTTCCATAGTTCACTGTAACATTGGTTTCTAAACGAATTAACGTGGATTTTGATCATGTTAAGTTGGTTGTATCTACTGTTCTAGGTTAATATCATGTTTGAATTATGAATATGAATCTTGTATGATTGAATTAAGTATGGCTTATGTAAATTGTTCTAGTCTCTTCTAGCCTATCGATTGATAATACTATATATATGATGATATCTTGAATTGTGGATAGATGAAGCAGGATTCCTTTGATGTAGTGATCTATCTAGCTGCTTCCTAGAATGTACATTATTGTTAAAATATGATTGATGATCAAGGTCTTATAGAATCAATATTGTTGGTTAATTCCCTCTCTATACTCTAGCGAAATTGACAAGTCTAATGCCTATGTTGTAGCTTGATTTTGAAGTGATTTAAGCATGATTTCTTTATGATTAAATGTATGATTAGCTACTGCCTTAGATTGATATTATTGGTGAAATATGATCTTTAATTCATGTAATGAAATTGGCTAATGGTCATTGTTCTTCTACCTTCTAGTATGCTAAGGTGTTGTGCTAGTTTGTAGTATGGACTTGTAGTAGCTTATGCATGACTTCGTATATGATTATTATGTTTTATCTAATTCCCTATACTTGAATTATTGATGAAAAGTTGTAAAGGTCAGTGATGATCAAAGGTTAAAGCATTGGTAAGAATTGCTCTACTCTTCTACTTCTCTATTTTTCTATAGTAATGTTGATGAAGCCTTGAATGGCATTGTGTGGTATGGTACACATATGGTGGCGGTGTTTACTTAATGTCATTATATATGTGTTGACCATGTACTTGAAGACAATTTGATGAATATATGAAGGGGTTGTTATGATGACTACCTTATGTGTAATATTTGCCTAGTCTTCTATTTGAGTTGTGAATCTAGGTTATGTTTCCATTGTTATGAGCATGTGAAGGGTTGTGTAATATCATGTGTAGGTGCTTCCATGTCTTAGGTGATAATGGTTGATGATCCCTACCCATGTACCCCTATGTGAATGTGTGAATAGTTAATGATAGGAGTCTTAAAGTGTTCTATGAAGTTAACTTGTCTCCTATGCTATTGTGTGTTGTGTTGTCTAAGATTGAAGAGTATTGTGGTCTAAGAGGGTGGCTGCCTCTATATGTTGTTGATAGCAATTATGTGATCATGTGATCAATGTACACACACTCACCCTTTATGCATGCTTATATGTAGTAAAGGTTCATAGTGTCTAATGAAAGGTAGTTCTCATATTCACTAGTGTCTACTACTATGCATGTTAAGATGACGTTTATGAAAGTATGATATGTGTTTCCTTAACTAGGATTACTTGATAGGTGTACTAGTATAGGCACGGGTATGGGACCTTGTCTATGCATTGCACATGTGTACCTAGATAGGATAGTCCCTAGGTTTGGTTTCAATGTGCATGAATATGATGTATGAACATGTGTGACTTAATGTGTTACGTGAAATGTTTGCTCACATATATGTATACACTCACACACATGGATGATGATCTAGTAAATGAGAGGGGCCTTGAAAGGTGTGCCCAAGAATACTCTAAAACTAGATAGGTGCTTGAATATGCTATAAGCATATATATACATATGAATATCTTAAGCCTATGTTTTATGAAAATATAATTAAAGGCTTTTCAATAAAGGGAATTTAGCTTAGCACCGAGTGAACTTGACATTGAGAGGTGTTGACTTTCGCTTGAGGAAATATTCACCTTTTGTCCCTTGTAGAGTGTTGACTTCCCTTTGAGGAATATTCATCAATGGACCCACATGAGGTGTTGACTTTCCTTTGAGGAATATTCACCCATGTTTTCTCATGAGATGAGGCCCCAATTACCAAATGGTATGTAGAGGGAATACCTATCTCTTAGTTCCATAAACTATGCTTGCCACATAGGATCTAGCAAAGTGAATTCACTTAGGATGCTAGGATATATGTTAATGTTCTACCTTGGCTAGGTAGGAACACCTTCCATTGGTGTAAGGCTCTACAACACCAAATTCCATGTTTAGCACCCATGGTCTTAGTGTCGGTTCGAGGCTATAGTTTCCCTAAAGTAAAATGGACAATGGAAGAAATGGAATAGGATCCTAACTAGGATGACTTAAGGAAGGTTACTTAGTATAGGTGGATGTAATGAACCCATCTAGACATTGCACAACTATCTCCTTAGGAAGTCTTAGGAAGGTGACCTAATGTATATGATTATGTTTATGTCCATATGCATGACTTAGTAGTGCTTGTCTACTTATTATGGAGATATGCATGGTATGAATCTATATGATGTACTCTTATCCTTATGTGCACTATGTTGGTCTATATGACTATATGATGAAGGTCTTGTATTGACGTGAATGAAGTTGGCTTTACTTGAGATATTGATGTATGAGGTGGTAAGGCTTGTGGTCTCATGATGGGTCTATTAAGTAGATGTGAGGTTATGGGGTTTCACATGTACATTGCACTAGTAGATTAAGAATGGGATTATGAGTAAGGTCTTATAAGGTATCATGTTAAGTAAAATAAGTATATGTGCATAATGACTAAGAGTTCACTGTAATGTTCTTTATAGTTTGGCTTAAATGTGTATATGTTGTACTATACTTCTATGATGGTATGTCTTGTCTTGTATAGATATGTATGTTTCCTTGTGGCCTTAAGATGATGCATTGCACCAAGTATCACTAGAGGGTTACTTGGGAAGTTAATGATTAAAAGGGAAATTTGCTCACTGTTAAGGTAAAGGTGGCTCACGGTAATGTGACTTAAGAATGTAGTAAATCCGATATGTGATCTTATGTAATGTTTGGCCTTTGAATATGTTTATATGATGTCTTTTAATGATATAAATTCTATTGGTTAAAGGTTTTATGAAGATTTACTCAAAAAGCATGAAGTATGACTTTCAAGAAAATGTCCCTTTTAAATGCATGTTTTTGCATGGTTGCCATACTTAGTACATTCTTGTGCTAATTCCATTCTTCTCAACTTTTTACACAAAGTGTAGGTTATGGATGCTTAAAGGATGTCTTGAATGGTGAAGAATTTGATAGATGTTTCCCAAGCTCAATGAAAGGAATCCTTAAAGTTCAAGGATGTCCCACTTATATCTTTAATGTAAAGTCTTTAAATATTGTATAGTTATGTAATGTGTCTTATGGGCCGTGTCCCTAATGTACTCTAAAGTTGTTGAGTCTAAGATGTCAAAGAGATTTAAGGTCTATAAATGTATTACGGCTTATGTTTTATCTATATATGAGATGAAGTTTTAGCATATGATGTGCTATGAAAAGTTTTAAATTTTCCGCTAAATTTACTATGTCAATACGATGAATGATAAATATGGGCTTGTATAAGACCTCCGAGAGGTCAAGTACGCCGTGTTACATCTAGGGGGTGCTCCCGGATGTGACATTAGGTTTTGGGGTTTAGGATTTGTTTTTAAAATTTATGGTTAAGTGTTTAATGTTTGGGTTTTGGTATTTTGGGCTTGGGGTTTCTGGTTAATGGTATAGGGTTGGGTTAGGGTTAAGTTAGGTTTTGGGTTTGGGTTAGGGTTAGGATTAGTGTTTAGTTTTTTTTTAGGTTTTAGGGGTTGTGGTTTAGGATTTGATATTTAAAATCTATAGTTTATTGTTTTATGTTTGGGTTTTCCTTAGGGTTTTTTTGGACTTAGGGTTTAGGGTTTAGGGTTAGGGTTAGGGTTAGGGTGTAGGTTTTATTTTAGGTTTAATGTTTCAGGGTGTAGCAAATGAGGTTTAAAATCTATGGTTTATTATTTAATGTTTGGGTTTTGATATTTTGGGCTTAGGGTTTTGGGTTTATGGTTTAGAGTTAGGGTTAGGTTTAAGTTTACGTTTTTTTTTTTTTAGGTTTTTGGGTTTAGGGTTTAGGAATTGAGATTTAATATGAATGGTTTAGGGTTTATGGTTTAGGGTTATGTTTAAGGTTAGGGTTAGGGTTTGGGTTTGGGTTAGAGTTAGGGATTAAGTTTTTTTTAGTTTTTAGGGTTTGTGGTTTAGGATTCTAGGTTTAAAATCTATGGTTTAGTTTTTAATATTTTGATTTTTGTATTTTGGACTTAGGGTTTAGAGTTTAGAGTTTTGGGTTAGGGTTAAGGTTAGGTTTAGGGTGTAGTTTTTTTTTAGGTTTTCTGGTTCAGGTTTTAAGCATTTGAGGTTTAAAATCTATGGTTTAATAGTTAATGTTTGAGTTTTAGTATTTTGGGCTTAGGGTTTTGGGTTTATGGTTTAGAGATAGAGTTAGAGTTAAGGTTAGGGTTAGGGTTAGGGTTAGGGTTAGTGTTTTGGGTTTTTAGATTTTTGGGTTTAGGTTTAGGATTTAAGGTTTAATATCAATGGTTTAGTGTTTAATGTTTGGGTTTTGGTATTTTGGTCTTGGGGTTTAGCTTTTAATGTACGGTTAGGGTTAGGGTTAGGGTTTAGGGTTAGGGTTAGGGTTTGGGATAGGGTTTTGTTTTTTTTTAGGTTTTAGGTTTTGGGGTTAAGGATTTTTGGTTTAAAATCTATAGTTTAGTGTTTAATGTCTTGGTGTTGGTATTTCGGGCTTGGGGTTTCGGGTTATTGGTATAGGGTTAGGGTTAGGGTTAAGGATAGGGTTAGAATTAGGGTTTTGGTTTTTTTAGGTATTAGGGTTTGTTTTTTAGGATTTGAGATATTAAATCTATTGTTTAGTGTTTAATGTTTGTTTTTTCGTATTTTGGACTTAGGGTTTTTTTGGACTAGGGTTTAGGGTTTAGGGTTTAGGGTTAGGGTTGGCGTTATGGTTAGGGTTAGGGTTTTTTTTATTTTTTTTATTTTTTTGGGTTTAGGGTTTAGGATTTGAGGTTTAATATCAGTGGTTTATAGTCTTTAATGTTTGGGTTTTGGTATTTTGGGCTTGGTGTTTAGGGTTTATGATAGGTTTAGGTTTAGGGTTATTGTTAGGGTTATGTTTTAGGTGTTTTTTTAGATTTTAGGGTTTGGGGTTAAGGATTTGAGTAGTAATATCTATGGTTTAGTGTTTAATTTTGGGTTTTGGTATTTTGGGTTTTGGGTTTAGGGTTTAGGGTTAGGGTTAATGATAGGGTTAGGATTAGGGTTAATGTTAGATACGGTTAGGGTTAGGGTTTAGGTTTTTTTTAGGTTTTAGGTTTTGGGGTTTAGGAATTTTGGTCTAAAATCTGTGGTTTAGTGTTTAATGTTTGGGTTTCTGTATTTTTGACTTAGGGTTTAGGGTTTAGGGTTAGGGTTAGGGTTAGGTTAGGATTAGGATTAGGGTGTAGTTTTTTTAGGTTTTATGGTTCGGGGTTTAGCATTTGAGGTTTAAAATCTATGGTTTAGTATTTAATGTTTCGATTTTTATATTTTGGGCTTGGGGATTAGTCTTATGGTTGGGTTAGGGGTAGGGTTAATTATAGGGTTAGGGTTAGGGTTTCGGTTGTTTTTTAGGTTTTATTGTTTGGGGTTAAAGATTTTAGTTATAACCTCTATGGTTTAGTATTTAATGTTAAGGTTTTGGTATTTTGGGCTTGGGGTTTGGTATTTATGGTAGGGTTAGGGTTAGGGTTAATGTTAGGGTTAAGGTTTGGGTTTAGGTTGTTTTTTAGGTTTTAGGGTTTAGGGTTAAGGATTTGAGTAGTATTATCTATGGTTTAGTTTTGAATGTTAGGGTTTTGTTATTTTTTTACTTTAGGTTTGGTGTTTAGGGTATAGGGTTAGGGTTAAGGATAGGGTTAGGGTTAGGGTTCGTGTTAGGCATAGGGTTAGTCTTAAGGTTTAAGTTTTTTTTTTAGCTTTTAGGTTTTGGGGTTAAGGATTTTTGGTTTAAAATCTATGGTTTAGTGTTTAATTTTTAGGTTTTGGTATTTTGGGCATGGGGTTTGGTTAATGGTTTAGGGTTAGAGTTAGGGTTAAGGTTAGGGTTAGGGTTAGGGTTAAAGTTTTTTTTTTAGGTTTTATGGTTTGTGGTTTAGGATTTGAGGTATAAAATATATGATTTAGTGTTTAATGTTTGGGTTTTCGTATTTTGGACTTAGTTTTTTTTTGGGACTTAGGGTTTAGGGTTTAAGGTATTGGGTTAGGGTTAGGTTTAGGATTAGGGTTAGGGTGTAGTTTTTTTTTTAAGTTTTATGGTTTAGGGTTTAGACTTTGAGGTTTAAAATCTATGGTTTAGTATTTAATGTTGGAGTTTTGGTATTTTGGGCTTAGGGTTTTGGGTTTATGATTTAGAGTTAGGGTTAGGGTTAAGGTTAAGGTTACGATTAGGGTTAGGTTTTTTTTAGGTTTTCTTAGGTTTTTGGGTTTAGGGTTTAGGATTTGAGGTTCAATATTAATGTTTAGTGTTTAATGTTTGGATTTTGGTATTTTGGGCTTGGGGTTTAGGATTTATGGTAGGGTTAGGGTTAGGGTTTAGGTTGTTTTTAGGTTTTAGGGTTTGGGTTAAGGATTGAGTTTTAATATCTATGGTTTAGTGTTGAATGTTAGGATTTTGGTATTTTGGGCTTTGGGTTCAGGGTAAGGGTTAAGGATAGGGTTAGAGTTAGGGGTCGTGTTAGGGATATGGTTAGGGTTAGAATTTAGTGTTTTATCTTAGGTTTTATGTTTTGGGGTTTAGGATTTTCGGTTTAAAATCTATGCTTTAGTGTTTAATGTTTGGGTTTTTGTGTTTTGGGCTTGGGGTTTTGGGTTAATGGTGTAGGGTTATGGTTAGGGTTAAGGTTAGGATTAGGGTTTGTGTTAGGGTTATGGTTATGGTTTAGTTTTTTTTAGGTTTTAGGGTTTGTGGTTTAGGATTGGAGGTTTAAAATCTATGGTTTAGGTTTAAAATCTATGGTTTTTGTATTTTGGACTAAGGTTTTCTTTGGACTTAGGGTTTAGGGTTAAGGTGTATTTTTTTTAGGTTTTATGGTTTAGGGTTTAGCATTTGAGGTTTAAAATCTATGGTTTAGTACTTAATTTTTGGGTTTTGGTATTTTGGGCTTAGGGTTTTGGGTTTATGGTTTAGAGTTAGGGTTAGGGTTTAGGTTAGGGTTAGGGTTAGGGTTAAGGTTTTTTAGGTTTTCTTAGGTTTTTGGGTTTAGGGTTTAGGATTTGAGGTTCAATATCAATGGTTTAGTGTTTAATGTTTTGATATTGGTATTTTGGGCTTGGGGTTTAGGATTTATGGTAGGGTTAGGGTTAGGGTTAATATTAGGGTTACGGTTAGGGTTTAGGTTGTTTTTTAGGTTTTAGGGTTTGGGTTAAGGATTTTAATTTTAATATCTATGGTTTATTGTTCAATGTTAGTGTTTTGGTATTTTGGGCTTTGGGTTTAGAGTTTAGGGTTTCGGGTTAGGGATAAGGATATTGTTAGAGTTAGAGTTCGTGTTAGGGATATGATTAGGGTTAGGGTTAAGTGTTTTATTTTTGGTTTTCGGTTTTGGGGTTTAGGATTTTCGGTTGAAAATCTATGCTTTAGTGTTTAATTTTTGGATTTTTTTCGTATTTTGTGCTTGGAGTTTTTTTTTAATGGTTTAGGGTTAGGGTTAAGGTTAGTATTAGGGTTTGGCTTAGGGTTAGAGTTAGGGTTTAGGTTTTTTTAGGTTTTACGGTTTGTGGTTTAGGATTTGAGGTGTAAAATCTCAGGTTTAGTGTTTAATGTCTGGATATTCGTATTTTTTACTTAGGTTTTTTTTACTTAGGGTTTAGTGTTAGGGTGTAGGTTTTTTTAGGTTATATGGTTCAGGTTTTAGCATTCGAGGTTTAAAATCTATTATTTAGTATTTGATGTTTGGGGTTTGGTATTTTGGTCTTAGGATTTCGGGTTTATTGTTAAAAATTAGGGTTAGGGTAAGGTTAGGGTTAGGGTTTTGGTTTTTTTAGATTGTTGGGTTTAGAGTGTAGAATTTGAGGTTTTATACAAATTGATTAGTGTTTATTGTTTAGGTTTTGGTATTATAGGCTTTAGGTTTAGGGTTCAGGGTAGGGTTAGGGTTAGGGTTAATGTTAGGGTTAGGGTTAGGGTTTTGGTTGTTTTTAGGTTTTACAGTTTGGGGTTAAGGATTTGAGTTGTAATATATATGGTTTAGTGTTTAATGTTAGGGTTTTGGTATTTTTGGGTTTTGGTTTAGGGTTTAGTGTTTAGGGTTAGGATTAAGGATAGGCTTAGGGTTAGGGTTTGTTTAGGGATAGGGTTAGGGTTTGTGTAGGGATAGGGTTAGGGTTAGGTTTTAGGTTTTGAGATTTAGGATATTTGGTTTAAAATCAATGTTTTAGTGTTTAATGTTTGGGATTTTTTATCTTGGTCTTGGGGTTTAGGGTTAATGGTTTAGGGTTAGAGTTAGGGTTAAGGTTAGGGTTAGGGTTAGGGTTAGGCTTAGGGTTTAAGTTTAGGGTTTGTGGTTTATGATTTGAGGTTTAAAATTTCTGGTTTAGTGTTTAATGTTTGGGTTTTTGTATTTTGGACTTAGGGTTTACGATTAGGATTAGGGTTAGGGTGTACTTTTATTTAGGTATTATGATTCAGGTTTAGTATTTGAGATTAAAAATCTATGGTTCAGTATTTAATGTTTGGGTTACGGTTAGGGTAAAGCTTAGGGTTATGGTTAGGGTTAGGGTTAGAGTTTTGGTTCTTTTAGATTTTTGGGGTTAGGTTTAAGATTTGAGGTTTAATATAAATGGTTTAGTGTTTAATGTTTGGGTTTTGGTATTTTGGGCTTGACATTTAGGGTTGATGGTAGAGTTAGGGTTTAGGTTGTTTTTTTAGGTTTAAGGGTTTGGAGTTAAGGATTTGAGTTGTAATATCTATGGTTTAGTGTTGAATGTTAGGGTTTTTGTATTTTTTGCTTCGGGTTTGGGGTTTAGGGTTTAGGGTTAGGGTTAAGGATAGGGTTAGGGTTCATGTTAGGGATAGGGTTACTGTTAGGGTTTAGTTTTTTTTTTTAGGTTTTAGGTTTTGGGGTTAAGGATTTTTCGTTTAAAATTTATCATTTAGTTTTTAATGTATGGGTTTTGGTATTTTGGGCTAAGGGTTTCGGTCTAAGGGTTTTGGATTAGGGTTAGGTTTAAGGTTAGGGTTAGGGTTAGGGTTAGGGTTTTGGTTTTTTGTAGGTTTTTGGGTTAAGGGTTTAGAATTTGAGGTTTAAAATTTATGGTTTAGTGTTTAATATTTGGGTTTCATATTTTAGACTTAGGTTTTTTTTTGGACTTAGGGTTAAGGGTTAGGGTATAGGGTTAGGGTTAGAGTTAGGATTAGGGTTAGGGTGTAGGTTTTTTTAGGTTATATGGTTCAGGGTTTAGCATTTGAGGTTTAAAATCTATGGTTTTGTATTTAATGTTTGGGTTTCGGTATTTTAGTGTCACGAACCGGATTCTGGAATTCGAATAGCAACCGGCGTCGTTGACCTCTCACAGGTCGCAGACAAGCCTACTTACGTCGTCATTACATTCGGCAGGTTAATTTTAGCGGAAAATTTGAAACTTTTTGTTTTGTTTGAAGTATACATAGACCTCATAATTATAACATGCATATGCGTATAAAGAAGTTTATTGTTCATGTGTATCAACCATCTAATAAAGAATCATTCAATCTGGAAATATATAATCTTATAGCATAAGTAACAATTGCAAAAATGGCACCATTACATAAGTCTGAACAAAATAGGAAAGAGATACTAGTGGAACATACTCCATTAGCCTAAACCTATTACTAAGCTAGAAACATAACGGCAGGCGTCCTCGAATGCATGAGAACCTACCAAGTCGGGATGAAAAGCTCTGATGTCCGAACAGCTGCAATGAATGTCTTCAACACCCTCCTGAACCTGCACCTAAAATAGTATAATGTATGGGATTACTACACACTTGTACTAAGTATGGGTGTATGCAAGTACACACCAAGGACATGCATGATTAAGAAGAGCTCTCTCCTAACGATATGAATTATGGAATGCCAAGTCAGTTGGACTTGCCAAATCACATTAGGAAAGTCATGCTATGAGAGTAACATGCATCATCATTCTTTTCATATTGCACAAATCACATAACATATTTCATATAGCACATGCATATATTACATATCATTCGTTCATATGCCATGAGACCTTGGAATCATAATCTTAACATTAGGACTTCCCAAAATGAGGGCTCAACATATGGGACCTCAACTAGGGAGCCTTCTTTAGCAAACACAGAGTCTGCTTCATTCATTCATACTTACTTCATTTTCATTCGTTCGTAGGCTGGTGTGAACATCAGCTATACCTAGGATATTTTTTAAGACTCTCATCGGGTTCATTGTTCAATGTGACCAAGAATGACCTAGTGTCATTACTTGAGTCTAGTTCACCTCTTGATTATCCTATCCAAACACCTTTGGTATCATTCATTTCATTAGCTTTCACACTTTGAGGATCTTCAACTTTAACCGACGTAGATCATGTGAGCATCAATAAATATGGTGTCTTCCCCACACCAAAAAGAGGTAGAGTCATTGGCCAAGGTGAAACCAAAACATCCCTAGCTCTCTTAGGTGGAAAACCACTGGCTAGTTCCCTATGTTGGCAGCATAGTTCAAAGACTAGGAGATTTAGGGAGACCCATACCCACCTTGATGGACAGTCTCATCTCATGAGAATTACGTGAACCTCCACCCTTCCCGAAAGAAGGCATCACCACTCATAGCTAGCCTATCGGTGCTCCGGTAAAGTTCCTATTTACATTCAACTCATACATCGTCGAAGCTTTCTTCTAGCATGAGGTAGTCATAGATCATTAGATGATTTATCATCTCTTTTTTACGTATTAAGTGTGAGTTGTCCTTACACTTACATATAGAGTGTGATTGAGACTTGTCTCTTAATATTCAACACTCTCTTAGGTGAGTACTTTTGGTGACCTTATATTGGCGTAGGTATAGCTTGTCTCACTTGCACTAGCCTCATATTGTGATGCCACCCTGTTCTTTCTTAACATCTTTTCGTTTCATCTTTACTCACCTTTCATTATTTGTTCATCGTATAACATACATATGCTCTCTTGGAATTTACTTTGAGGGACATTGATTCTAGGCGTAGATACAACTTGTCTCACTTGTACTAGCCTATCCTCATGTAGCCACTCTTTCTTGATTTATTCATCGTTTAGCATAAATATACTCTCTTACAAAGTTCATTTAGTTACATTGATTTTTAGGCGTAGATGAAGCTTGTCTCACTTGCACTAGCCGCTTATCATGTTGTCACTATTTTCATTAGCATCATAGTATAACATAATTACTCACCTTATTACGTGAATGTTTATTTCGTCATATGCCAATGCACTTGGCCTTTTTTAGTGTGTTTCACATTCTTACTTAACCCTCCGGGGGTCACATCATTTCATCACATACATCTTAGGTTCATTTATTTTTAAACGTACGCTGGACTTATGAACCCATACGTACAAGCCATGAGGCTTCGTTCATAATTCATCTAAGTGACTCATACTTACCCAAGATTATGTGGTACAAGACTTATGCATCTTGTAAGTATGCCAAGGTATCGATTTCGATTCCTATAGGCAGCTTTCATTAAGTATTTATTAACGTAAGAATTATGCATCAATACGGAATTGGGCAAGGGAACCCGATTTCAAATCCCTTGAGCAACACTTAGTCTTATATTAAATTTTGATTTAAAATTTCAGCTTGGGGACCCAAGTTCGAATCCCAACACCTACATTTCTTTTCTTACTTTTCTCTCCTTGACTTTTCTATATTTAGACCGAGAGGTTGTGGGTTCGATCCCCACACACCTCATTTTATTTTTATTTTATTTTTCTCCTCTCTCCCTCACCTATCCGAGAGGTTGTGGGTTCGATCCCCACACCACTCATTTTATTTTTCTTTCATTTTTCTCCTAACTCTTCACTTGAGCCTTACCCCATTTCGAATCCCCCTTACCTCATTTTTATTATTGAATTTTTTATAGCTTGCATATGGTGAGGTCTTGGGTTCAATCCCTAATGACCTCACACCTTAAAAAAATTTAAATATCAGCATCCTTAGCCGAGACCAAATTTCCAGATTTTTGGAATTTGGTCACGTTTTTGGTCCAATTTTCTCAACATTTGTACGTTAGATTATTAAGCAATTCGCTGGATATTTCGTACATTATTATGTGTATTTTTCGTGGTTACATTTGGCCAAGTGTTTTCACTCAGTTCATCAACAACACGCCTCATATGAACATAACGATTTCTACGTATAATTACATACAAAACGCAAGAATTTAACATGCCATTTTCACATAGTTTCGGAAAACATAATTAATAACCACATAAATCCGAACATACATAAAGAACATAATCATCACGAAAACACATTACATCCCTAAATTCTACCAGCAACTATACCCAACCTACAACAATTGATGGGAGCTAGTGATAGGGACATACAAAGGGGAACATTCCTAGTTTTCGGATTAGAATTCGACTAAAACTTAGGGGTCTCTTGGGAAAGGGACCAAGAGGAAGAAAACCCATACCTTTTCTCGTCGTTTAACACCTTTCAAATCTGATCTCAAGTGCTTCCAACTCCCACAAAAAACAAATGCTACTCCAACAAAACTCACGCGCAAACCGTTTGAAATATTCTTTCGCTTTTCGTTTTTTGTTTAGTTTTTCTTTTGAGTTTTGTGTGCAAGTTCTTCAAGTGATGAACTTTGATTTTTTTGTTCTTTTTTCTGATATATAACGTGAGAAGATAGTGGAGAAAGTCGTGAGAATGAGAGTGGAAAGAGATGAGAGTAAGTGTAGGAGTTTTAGTTGAAGACTTAGTCAAACTAGGACTCCTTGTTATTTATTAATTAAAAATCTGATTTTTTTAAGGTTTAGGTGAAATGACTCATCATGCCCTTAATTAAATCATATAATTAATATTAATTAATTAAATATGTAGGGTAATTACAATACTACCCCTAGATTGGAAAAGACCATTTTACCCCTAGACCCTCCAAACCTAAGATTACCCCTTTCAAGTCCGGTAAAAACTCATCCGGGTGAATCTCTTCAATTCGGGTGCCCTACATGGTTGGTCCCAACCTTGCCTAGCTCAACTAACTCACAAAGTTGGTTGGCTTGGCTAGTGCATGGGTTCTGAGGTCTGGTTCAACGCGCATCAAGCCGTGTGAACTCGGTCTACTCTAGGCATTCTAGGTACGTGTAGGCATTACTTCGCATGGTTATTTTCGGGTTGTTACATTATCCCCCCCTTAGGAACATTCGTCCCCAAATGATACTACTCTTTACTAGCAACAAGAAAGTCATCTATAGAACATATGCATACATAGGCAATTCAATACTCATAATTGCTGAATATCTGATTCACATATTAACATTATGGTGCACATCCTTGAAACCTACTAGCAACTTCACATTAATAGACTAAGGAACTCTTTCCTTAACTAGTCTCATCAAAGCATACAACATAAGTAAACATATGTCATACAAATCAGCAACCAACATGATGAATCAAACATATTAACCTCACACTAGTGCATAAACACCATACACAATCAAATACATGAAAGACTAATTAAGGCTACGCACCCGAGACTTCACCAGAAGTGTCTTCCCCTGCACCCCTAGACTTGAGTGCGAAGAATCGTTGCCTCCTTGGAGCCTATTCACTTGGACCATTCGACTGAACTCTCTCCTTCCCTTTTTCTTGACCTCTCCTATTCGGACAATCCTTCATCATGTGACCCGGTTTGCCATAACTGTAACAAGCGTTAGAGCCAATCATACACTCTCCTCCATGCAGTTTGTCACACTTCCTACAAGGTGGCCTCTTCTGAGGTGTATCTACTTCATTGTTTCTCTTAACTCTTGGCTCGAAATCCCTATCATAGCGACCCTTGGAACTCTTAACACCATGAAATCAAAATTTCATAAGTCACGATAAGGTTTGAAGAAGGAAAATTTTCCTAAGCATTATGCAGTCTCTAATTCATAATAGTGGTGCACTTCACTACCATAACTTAGAAACTACTTAACGAGGTTGATATAAGTCTGATGTCTTGGATATTTAACCTAATGCTCTGATACCAAGTTTGTCACGACCGGATTCTGGAATCTGAATCGCAACCGGCATCATTGACCTCTCAGAGGTCGCAGACAAGCCTACTTACGTCGTCATTACATTCGTTAGGTTAATTTTAGCAGAAAATTTGAAACTTTTTGTTTTGTTTGAAGTATACATAGACTTCATAATTATAACATGTATATGCATATAAAGAAGATCATTGCTCATGTGTATCAACCATTTAATAAAGAATCATTCAATCTTGAAATAAATAGTCTTATAGCATAGTAACAATTGCCAAAATGGCACCATTACATAAGTCTGAACAAATTAGGAAAGAGATACTAGTGGAACATACTCCATTAGCCTAAACCTATTACTAAGATAGAAATATAACGGCAGATATCCTCGAATGCATGAGAACCTACCAAGTCCGGATGAAAAGCTCTGATGTCCGAACAGCTGTAATGAATGTCTTCAACACCCTCCTGAACCTGCACCTAATATAGTATAATGTATGGGATTAGTACACACTTGTACTAAGTATGGGTGTATGCAAGTACAGACCAAGGACATGCATGATTAAGAAGAGCTCTCTCCTAACGATATGAATTATGGAAAGCCAAGTCAGTTGGACTTGCCAAATCATATTAGGAAACTCATGCTATGAGAGTAACATGCATCATAATTCTTTTCATATTGCACACAGCACATAACATATTTCATATAGCACATGCATATATTACATATCATTCTTTCATATGCCGTGAGACCTTGGAATCACGGACTTAACATTAGGACTTCCCAAAATGAGGGCTCAACATATGGGACCTCAACTAGGGAGCCTTCTTTAGCAAACACAAAGTCTGCTTCATTCATTCATACTTACTTCATTTTCATTCGTTCATAGGCTGGTGTGAACACCAGCTATACCTAGGATGTTGTTTAAGACTCTCATCGAGTTCACTGTGCAATGACCAAGAATGACCTAGTGTCATTACTTGAGTCTAGTTCACCTCTTGATTATCCTATCCAAACACCTTTGGTATCATTCATTTCATTATCTTTCATACTTTGAGGAACTTCAACTTTAACCGACATAGATCATGTGAGCATCATGAAATCCGGTGTCTTCCCCACACCGAAAAGAGGTGGAGTCACTGGCCAAGGTGAAACCAAAACATCCCTAGCTCGCTTAGGTGGAAAACCACTGGCTAGTTCCCTATGTTGGCAGCATAGTTCAAAGACTAGGAGATTTAGGGAGACCCATACCCACCTTGGTGGACAGTCTCATCTCATGAGAATTACGTGAACCTCCGCCCTTCCCGAAAGAAGGCATCACCACTCATAGCTAGCCTATCGGTGCTCCGTTTAAAGTTCCTATTTACATTCAACTCATACATCGTCGAAGCTTGCTTATAGCATGAGGTAGTCATAGCTCATTAGATGATTTATCATATCTTCTTTACGTATTAAGTGTGAATTGTCCTTACACTTACATATAGAGTGTGATTGAGACTTGTCTCTTAATATTCAACACTCTCTTAGGTGAGTACTTTTGGTGACCTTATATTGGCGTAGGTACAACTTGTCTCACTTGCACTAGCCTCATATTGTGATGCCACCCTGTTCTTTCTTAACATCTTTTCATTTCATCTTTTCTCACCTTTCATTATTTGTTCATCGTATAACATACATATGCTCTCTTGGAATTTAGTTTGAGGGACATTGATTCTAGGCGTAGATATAGCTTGTCTCACTACTAGCCTATCCACATGTAGCAACTCTTTCTTGATTTATTCATCGTTTAGCATAAATATACTCTCTTAGAAATTTCATTTAGTGACATTGATTTTTAGGCGTAGATGCAGCTTGTCTCACTTGCACTAGCCTCTTATCATGTTGTCACTATTTTCATTAGCATCATAGCATAACATAATTACTCACCTTATTACGTGAATGTTCATTTCGTCATATGCCAATGCACTTCGCCTTTTAGTGTGTTTCACATTCTTACTTAACCCTCGGGGTTGACATCATTTCATCACATACATCTTAGGTTCATTTATTTTTAAACGTAAGCTGGACTTATGAACCCATACGTACAAGCCATGAGGCTTCGTTCATAATTCGTCTAAGTGACTCATACTTACCCAAGATTATGTGGTACAAGACTTATGCATCTTGTAAGTATGCCAAGGTCTCGATTTCGGTTCCTATAGGCAACTTTCATTAAGTATTTATTAACGTAAGACTTATGCATCAATACGGAATTGGGCAAGGGAACCCGATTTCAAATCCCTTGAGCAACACTTAGTCTTATATTAAATTTTGATTTAAAATTTCAGCTTGGGGACCCAAGTTCGAATCCCAACACCTACATTTCTTTTCTTACTTTTCTCTCCTTGACTTTTCTACTTTTAGACCGAGAGGTTGTGGGTTCGATCCCCACACACCTTATTTTATTTTTCTTTTATTTTCTCCTCTCTCCCTCACCTATCCGAGAGGTTCTGGGTTCGATCCGCACACCACTCATTTTATTTTTCTTTCATTTTTCTCCTAACTCTTCACTTGAGCCTTACCCCATTTCGAATCCCCCTTACCTAATTTTTATTATTGAATTTTTTATAGCTTGCATATGGTGAGTTCTTGGGTTCAATACCTAATGACCTCACACCTTAAAAAAATTTAAAAATCAGCATCCTTAGCCGAGACCAAATTTCCAGATTTTTGGAATTTGGTCACGTTTTTGGTCCAATTTTCTCAACATTTTTACGTTAGATTCTTAAGCAATTCGCTGTATTTTTTCGTACATTATTATGTTTATTTTTCGTGGTTACATTTGTCCAAGAGTTTTCACTCAGTTCATCAACAACACACCTCATATGAACATCACGATTTCTACAAATAATTGCATTCAAAACGCAAGAATTTAACATGCCATTTTCACATAGTTTCGGAAAACATAATTAATAACCACATAAATCCGAACATACATAAAGAACATAATCATCACGAAAACACATTATATCCCAAAATTCTACCAGCAACCATACCCAACCTACAACAATCGATGGGAGCTAGTGACCGGGACATACAAAGGGGAACATTCGTAGTTTTCGTATTAGAATTTGACTGAAACTTAGGGGTCTCTTGAGAAAGGGATCAAGAGGAAGAAAACCCATACATTTTCTCGTAGTTTAACACCTTTCAAATCTGATATCAAGTGCTGCCAACTCCCATGAAAAACAAATGCTTCTCCAACAAAACTCACGCGCAAACCATTTGAAAGATGCTTTCGCTTTTCTTTTTTTGTTTAGTTTTTCTTTTGAGTTTTTGTGTGCAAGTTCTTCAAGTGATGAACATTGATTGTTTTGTTCTTTTTGCTGATAAATAACGTGAGAAGAGAGTGGAGAAAGTCATGAGAATGAGAGTGGAAAGAGATGAGAGTAAATGTAGGAGTTTTAGTTGAAGACTAAGTCAAACTAGGACTCCTTGTTATTTATTAATTAAAAATCTATTTTTTTTAAGGTTTAGGTGAAATGACTCATCATGACCTTACTTAAATCAGATAATTAATATTAATTAATTCAATTTAACATTGCTTCCACCAAGGATCGAACTAGGGTGGAGCTCAATTCATGAAAAGGGTCAAATTCGGGTCAACCCTACCCGAAATGTCCATTCTTCACATTAATTAATTAATTAATTAAATATGTAGGGTAATTACAATATTACCCCTCATCTGGAAAAGACCATTTTACCCCTAGACCCTCCAAACCTAAGATTACCCCTTTCAAGTCCGGTAAAAACCCATCCGGGTAAATATCTTCAATTCGGGTGCCCTACATAGTTGGTCCCAACCTTGCCTAGCTCAACTAACTCACCAAGTTGGTTGGCTTGTCCTGTGCATGGGTTCTGAGGTGTGGTTCCACGCGAATCAAGCCGTGTGAACCCGGTCTAAGCTAGGCATTCTAGGTACGTTTAGGCATTTCTTCGCATAGTTATTTTTGGGTTGTTACATTATACCCCCCCCCCCTTAGGAACATTCGTCCCCGAATGACACTACTCTTTACTAGCAACAAGTAAGTCATCTATATAACATATGCATACATAGGAAATTCAATACTCCTCATTGGTGAATATTTGATTCACATATTAACATAATGGTGCACATCCTTGAAACCTACTAGCAGCTTCACATTAATAGACTAAGGAACTCTTTCTTAAACTAGTCTCATCAAAGCATACAACATAAGTAAACATATAAGTCATACAAATCAGCAACCAACATGATGAATCAAACATATTAACCTCATACTAGTGCATAAACACCATACACAGTCAAATACATGAAAGACTAATTAAGTCTACGCACCCGAGACTTCACCAGAAGTGTCTTCCCCTGCACCCTTAGACTTGAGTGCGAAGAATCGTTGCCTCCTTGGAGCCTCTTCACTTGGACCATTCGACTGAACTCTCTCCTTCCCTTTTTCTTGACCTCTCCTATTCGGACAATCCTTCATCATGTGACCCGGTTTGCCACAACTGTAACAAGCGTCAGAGCCCATCATACACTCTTCTCCATGCAGTTTGCCACACTTCCTAAAAGGTGGCCTCTCATGAGGTGTATCTATTTCATTGTTTCTCTTAACTCTTGGCTCGAAATCCCTATCATAGCGACCCTTGGAACTCTTAACACCAATAAATCAAAATTGCATAAGGCACGATAAGATTTGAAGAAGGGAAAATTTCCTAATCATTATGCAGTCTCTAATTCATGATAGTGGTGCACTTCACTACCATAACTTAGAAACTACTTAACGTGGTTAATATGAGCCTGATGTCTTGGATATTTAACCTAATGCTCTGATATCAAGTTTGTCACGACCCGGATTTGGAATCCAAATCGCAACCGGCGTCGTTGACCTCTCAGAGGTCGGAGACAAGCCTACTTACGTCGTCATTACATTCGTTAGGTTAATTTTAGCGGAAAATTTGAAACTTTTTGTTTTGTTTGAAGTATACAGAGACTTCATAATTATTACATGCATATGAGTATAAAGAAGTTCATTGCTCATGTGTATAAACCATCTAATAAAGAATCATTCAATCTGGAAATAATAGTCTTATAGCATAAGTAACAATTTCAAAAATGGCACCATTACATAAGTCTGAACAAAATAGGAAAGAGATACTAGTTGAACATACTCGATTAGCCTAAACCTATTACTAAGCTAGAAATATAACGGCAGGAATCCTCGAATGCATGAGAACCTACCAAGTCTGGATTAAAAGCTCTGATGTCCGAACAGCTGTAATGAATGTCTTCAACACCCTCCTGAACCTGCACCTAAAATAGTATAATATATGGGATTAGTACACACTTGTACTAAGTATGGGTGCATGCAAATACACACCAAGGACATGCATGATTAAGAAGACCTCTCTCCTAACGATATGAATTATGGAAAGCCAAGTCAGTTGGACATGCTAAATCAGATTACGAAAGTCATGCTATGAGAGTAACATGCATCATCATTCTTTTCATATTGCATACAACACATAACATATTTCATATAGCACATGCATATATTACATATCATTCGTTCATATGCCGTGAGACCCTGGAATCACGGACTTAACATTAGGACTTCCCAAAATGAGGGCTCAACATATGGGACCTCAACTAGGGATCCCTCTTTAGCAAACACAGAGTCTTCTTCATTCATTCAGACTTACTTCATTTTTATTCGTTCGTAGGATGGTGTGAACACCAACTATACCCAGGATGTTGTTTAAGACTCTCATCGTGTTCACTGGGCAATGACCAAGAATGACCTAGTGTCATTACTTGAGTCTAGTTCACCTCTTGATTATCCTATCCAAACACCTTTGGTATCATTCATTTCATTATCTTTCAATCTTTGAGGAACTTCAACTTTAACCGACATAGATCATGTGAGCATCTTGAAATCCGGTGTCTTCCCGACACTGAAAAGAGGTGGAGTCACTGGCCAAGGTGAAACCAAAACATCCCTAGCTCGCTTAGGTGGAAAACCACTGGCTAGTTCCGTATGTTGGCAGCATAGTTCAAAGAATAGGAGATTTACGGAGACCCATACCCACCTTGGTGGACAGTCTCATCTCATGAGAATTACGTGAACCTCCGCCCTTCCCGAAAGAAGGAATCACCAGTCATAGCTAGCCTATCGGTGCTCCGTTTAAAGTTCCCATTTACATTCAACTCATACATCGTCGAATTTTGCTTCTAGCATGAGGTAGTCATAGCTCATTAGATGATTTATCATCACTTCTTTACGTATTAAGTGTGAATTGTCCTTACACTTACATATAGAGTGTGATTGAGACTTGTCTCTTAATATTAAACACTCTCTTAGGTTAGTACTTTTGGTGACCTTACATTAGCATAGGTACAGCTTGTCTGACTTGCACTAGCCTCATATTTTGATGCCACCCTATTCTTTCTTAACATATTTTCATTTCATCTTTACTCACCTTTCATTATTTGTTCATCGTATAACATACATATGCTCTCTTGGAATTTACTTGAGGGACATTGATTATAGGCGTAGATACAACTTGTCTCACTTGTACTAGCCTATCCTCATGTAGCCACTCTTTCTTGATTTATTCATCGTTTAGCATAAATATACTCTCTTAGAAATTTCATTTAGTTACATTAATTTTTAGGCTAGATGCAGCTTGTCTCACTTACACTAGCCTCTTATCATGTTCACCCTATTTTCATTAGCATCATAGTATAATATAATTACACACATTATTACGTGAATGTTCATTTTGTCATATGCCAATGCACTTGGCCTTTTAGTGTGTTTCAAATTCTTACTTAACCTTCCGGTGGTCACATCATTTCATCACATACATCTTAGGTTCATTTATTTTTAAACGTACGCTGGACTTATGAACCCATACGTACAATCCATGAGGCTTCATTCATAATTCGTCTAAGTGACTCATACTTACCCAAGATTATGTGGTACAAGACTTATGCATCTTGTAAGTATGCCAAGGTATCGATTTCGATTCCTATAGGAACCTTTCATTAAGTATTTATTAACGTAAGACTTATGCATCAATACGGAATTGGGCAAGGGAACCCGATTTCAAATCCCTTGAGCAACACTTAGTCTTATATTAAATTTTGATTTAAAATTTCAACTTGGGGACCCATGTTCGAATACCAACACCTACATTTCTTTTCTTACTTTTGTCTCCTTGACTTTTCTGTTTTTTAGACCAACAGGATGTGGGATCGATCCCCCACGACCTCATTTTTCTTTTATTTAATTTTTCTCCTAACTTCCTTGTCTATCCGAGAGGTTGTGGGTTCGATCCACACACACCTCATTTTATTTTTCTTTCATTTTTCTCCTGTCTCCCTCAACTATCTGAGAGGTTCTGGGTTCGATCCCCACTCCATTCATTTTATTTTTCTTTCAATTTTCTCCTAACTCTTCACTTGAGCCTTACCCCATTTCAAATCCCCCTTACCTCATTTTTATTATTGAATTTTTTATAGCTTGCATATGGTGAGGTCTTGGATTTAATCCGTAATGACCTCACACCATAAAAAAAAATTAAAAATCACCATCCTTAGCCGAGATTTTCTGGAAATTTTGTCACGTTTTGTAACAACCCTAAAAATGGATAAGCCAAGTAATGCCTAATGTGTCTAGAATGCCTACGATTAGACCGGTTCACACGGATTGATGCGCGTTGAACCATACCTCTGAACCCTTGCTACAGCCAAGCCAACTAACTTGGGGAGTTAGTTGAGCCTGAAAAAGTTGGGTCCAACCATGTAGGGCTCTCGAATACGAAGATTTACTCGAATGAGTCTTTACCGGACTTAAAAAGGGGAAATCTTAGTTTTGGAGGGTCTAGGGGTAAAATGGTCTTTTTCCAGGTTAAGGGTAGTATCGTAATTACCCTAAATATATATTTAATTATTTAATTTATAAGGTGGAGGGGCAATTTGGGGAGAGAGGGCCGAAAATTGGCTCTTGAAGTGAAGTCTTGCTCCACCCGGTTTCGAACCTAGGTGGAAGCAATGAATTAAATTTGTTTTAATTTAAGTTTGTAAATTAATGTAATTAATTTATATTTATTATTTATTAGCTGATTTAAAATAAAAGGAAATCAAATTTTTAATAATGAAATAAAACCTTATTTGACTAAGTCCTAAACTAGACTCCTAAGCCTAAGAAAACTCTTCTCTTCCACGCTCATCCCTCTCTCTCACGTCTCTGTGACTCTCATTCACGTTCTCTCTGCCAAAATAACTTCAAAAACAGTAGGTAAATCAAAGTTCTTCACACTTGAAGAACTCACACAAAAATATAAGAAAAACAAACGTTAATCAATCACGTAGGCAAAGAGAAGGTTTTCCATCGAGTTTGTTGTTGAACTTTTGGTGTTGGACGTGTGTTTGGAGGAGTTCTTTGGGCAGCAAGTCGAGGTTTGAACGTCAAAAAGGTATGGGTTCTCTTCTCTCTTGGTTGCTTTTCCAAGAGACACCTAAGGTTTAGACGAATCTATTCCGAAAACTAGGGTTGCTCCCCGTTGCATGTCCCTGTCACTAGCTCCCATTAAATCATAGGTTGGTTAAGTTTGCTGGTAGAAAACTAGGGATGAAACGTGTTTTTGTGATGATTATGTGTTTATATGTATGTTCGAAATTATGTGACTTATGTTGATGTTTTCCGAAAATGTAACTACGTGTGTTTATGTGTGTTGTCGTGGCTATTGTTCATGGGTTAGTACTTGAAATGGCATGATAGTTCTTTATATTTCATGTACACATGTTGATGTAAATCGTGATATTCATATGAGTTGAAATGTGGCTGATTTGAATGATAATTTCTTGGCTAAACGAATCCATGAAAAATGCACCTAAGAACGTATTAAATGTTCTACAAACTACGCTATGAATTTACGTGTAAATGTTGATGAAAGTATGCTAAAAAATTAAAAGAAAATTTCCAGATTTAAGTGAGGAATTTCAAAATGTTGTGAAAAATGAACTAAAACAAGTGATGTCATGGAGGATTGAACCCTTGACCTCATCAAGTTAAAAACCATGAAAATAAAGAAGTAAAAAGGAATGTGGTGAAGGGGATTCGAACCATGGTCTTGGCTGGAAAATAAGCTATGAAAAATAAGAAATGAGAGGAGTGGGATTCGAACCCATAACCTCTCAGACAGCTTAAGGAAAAATGTAAAGAAAAGAAATGTGAGGTGTGGGAATCGAACCCACGACCTCTAGGAAGTAAAGGAGAAAGGAAAAATGAAAAGAAAAGAAATGTGAGGAGTGGGAATCTTACCCACGACCTCTAGGCAGTAAAGGAGAAAGGAAAAATGAAAATAAAATAAATGTGAGGTGTGGGAATCGAGCCCACGACCTCTTAGGCAGATTTGAGGAGAATTAAAAATGAAAATAAAAGAATGTGTGGCGTGGGAATTGAACCCACAACCTCTAGACAGTAGAGGAGAATTACAAGAAAAATAAAGTGAGGCTGTGGGGGTTTGATCCCACAACCTCATGGTCAACTCGAGATAGTCAAGGAAAAATAAATAAAAGAATAAAAGGGGCCGTGGGGGTTCGAACCCACAACCCCTCGGCAAAGGGAGAGAGAGTTCAAAGAAAAGAAATTAAAAGAAAATGAGGTTGTAGAGGTTCAATCCCACATCTTCTCAATCCCATTGAGCGAAAATGTAGAGAAAAACTAAGGGAAAAATAAAAATGAAGGTGTTGGGGCTCGAACTTGGGTCCCCAAGCCGTGTGGACCAATATAAACTAAATGAAAAATGTAAGTGTTATCAAAGGGATTCGGAAGCGGTTTCCCTTGCCCAAATTCTGTATTGATACATAAGTCATACGTGAATAAATGTTCAACAATAATATTGCCTACATAGATCAAAATCGAAATCTTGGCATACTTACAAGATGCATAAGTCTTGTACCACATAATCTTAGGAAGATATGAATCACTTAAACGAACTATGAAGGAAGCCTCATGGCTTGTATGTATAGACCCATAAGTCTAACATACGTTTAAAAATAAGTGAACCTAAGATGTATGTAATGAAATGATGTAAACCTAGAAGGGTTAAGTACGAATGTAAAACACACTAAATGGCCAAGTGTATTGGCATACGATGAAATGAATATTATGTAATAAAATGCTGAAACCCTAGAAGGGTTAAGTAAGAGTGTGAAACACATAAATGGGCAAGTGCATTGGCATATAATGAAATGAACATTCACGTAAAATGGGGTGAGTAATTATGAAGAGCAAATATGCTAATGTTAATGAATGTGGTGACAACTTGATAAGAGGTTAATGTGAAAGATGAGAGCAATCTCAAATGAGCCTATGTATATGTTACCAAAACGTACTCACCTATGAGAGTGTAAAGTTAATGAAGGGACCAGTCTCTATGAACACTCTAATGAAAGTATTGAGAATAATGTATACTTAATACTAATGATGAGATGAGAAATCATCTATTAAGTTATGATGTCCTCATACTAGAAGCCAACTTCCATGACGTATGAGTTGAATAAAATAGAACTTTATACTAAGCACCGATAGACTAGCTATGAGCGGTGAAGCCTTCTTTCGGGAAGGGCAGAGGTTCACGTAACTCTCATGAGATGAGACTGTCCGGCATGCCGGGTATGGGTCTCCTTATATCTCCTAGTCTTCGAACCTATACTGCCAATATAGGGATCTGGCGGGTTTCAATTCCCATGTACGCTAGTATGTTTGGGTCCTTTGGCCGGTGATTCCACCTCTTTTCGGTGTGGGGGAGACACTGGATTTCATGATGCTCACATGATCTATGTCGGTTAAAGTTAAAGTTCCCAATGATGAATGAGGCCAGCCTCAAATTATGCACATAATGAAATGAACGATACCAAAGGTGTTAGCATAGGATAATTAAGAGGTGAGCTAGACTCAGTAATGACACTAGGTTATTCTTGATCATTGCACAACAAACCCGATGAGAGTCTTAAACTACATCGTAGGTATAGCTGGTGTTTACACTAGCTTATGAATGAATGAAATGAAGTACGTATGAATGAATGAAGCAGACTCTGTGTTTGCTAAAGAAGACCCCCTAGTTGAGGACCCATATGTTGAGCCCTCATTTTGGGAAGTCTTAATGTCAAGTCCATGATTCCAAGGTCTAATGGCATATGAATGAATGATATGAAAGATGTTATGTGCTATATGCAATATGATATGTGCTATGTGTAAGATGTTATGTGTTGTGTGCAATATGATAAGTAAGATGATGCATGTTACTCTCATGGCAGGACTTCCCTAATCCCAATTTGGCAAGTCCACTGACTTGACTTTCCATAATCATGTTGTAAGGAAAGAGCTATTCTTACTCATGCATATCCTTGGTGTGTGCTTGCATATACCAATACTTAGTACAAATGTGTACTAATCCCATACAACTCTATATTTTTAGGTGCAGGCACAGGTGGACGCTAGAGCTTACATGTTGACGTTGCAGCTATCCGGACGTGGAGCTTTCATCCGGACTTGGTAGGACCTCATGCTTTCGAGGATGTCTACCGTTACTATCTAGATTAGATGTAGGCTTTAGCTAGTGGAATATGTTCCACTAGTGTTTCTTTCCACATTTATTTCAGACTTTGTATTGGTGCCGTTTTGGCAAAAATATGTTTAGTGCAATTATGAACTGTTTCTTTCATTTGATTATCTCTATATTAGATGGTTGATTTGTGAACGCCTATGATGTTAAGTTTAAAATGTTTAGCATGAAATAAGAAAACAAAAAGTTCAAATTTTTCCGCTAAAATTAACCTAGATGAAGTAAGAATGACGTATGTAGGCTTGTCTGCGACCTCTGAGAGGTCAACGACGCCGATCTCGTCTGGGGTCTAGATTCCGGTCGTGACAAAGTTGGTATCAGAGCCTTAGATTAAATTCCGAGGATAATTAGTTCACATCAACGACATTGAGTAGTTTCTAAGTCATGGTAGTTAAGTGCACCACTATCCTGAATTAGAGACTGCATGATGCGTAGGAAAATTTCCCTTCTTCTACTCTTTATCGTTCTATCTAGAGCTTTGACACTTTGTGTCATTCTAAGTATCTAACTTTCTTCTTGTGTGCGCGCGTAGAAGAATACACACAAGAATTAGGATGGCCAAGTGGTCTAAGGCGCCAGACTCAAGATCTGGCTTTGCCAAGAATGGGCAGTGATAGAAATGCCCAGCGTGAACGAAAGACGTTTGATAAGAGTGGTTGTTCGCATGGAGGTGAGTGCATGGTAGGTTCTAAATCCTGCTATGAGTATTGATGAAGAGGAGAAGGCTAAGTTGGCTGCTTACTAGCTCAAGGATATGGCTTAGGTATGGATTACTTCATAAATGCTAGACTACCATAGACTATCAAAAAAGGGTAGTAAGGTTAAGTTTCCGAATAAGTTAGAGTTAAAATGAATTCATGTTTGCATGTCATGTTGCTGTTTTTGTATAGCGTGGACATGATTTTTGTGTTGCATGAGTAGTAAGGTGCATCAAGTTAAGTGCGATTGAGAAGAAAGTTCCTCAATCTCAAATATGAAGCTTCAGATAAGCTTGAGTAATATGCATTATCCAGAGTAAATGTGAAACAGAAATTCACAAAGAGTAAAGTCTCAAGTATGTTAAGATATCTTCAAAAATCACCCTCTTTATTTTAAAATGATGTGTACTGTCATTCGGGGACGAATGTTCCTAAGGGGGGGATAATGTAACAACCCTAAAAATGGATATGCCAAGTAATTCGTAATGTGTCTAGAATGCCTATGATTAGACGAGTTCACACGGATTGATGCGCGTAGAACCAGACCTATGAACCCTTTCTACAGAAAAGCAACTAACTTGGGGAGTTAGTTGAGCTTGGAAAGGTTGGGTCCAACCATGTAGGGCTATCGAATACGAAGTTTTACTCGAATGAGTCTTTACCGGAGTTAAAAAGGGAAAATCATAGTTTTGGAGGGTCTAGGGGTAAAATGGTATTTTTCCAGGTTAAGGGTAGTATCGTAATTACCCTAAATATATATTTAATTATTTAGTTAATAAGGTGGAGGGGAAATTTGGGGAGAGAGGGCCGAAAATTGGCTCTTGAAGTGAAGTCTTGCTCCACCCGGGTTCGAACCTAGTTGGAAGCAATGAATTAAATTTGTTTTAATTTAAGTTGGTAAATTAATGTAATTAATTTATATTTATTATTTATTAGCTGATTTAAAATAAAAGGAAATGAGAGTTTAATAATTAAATAAAACCTTATTTGACTAAGTCCTAAACTAGACTCATAAGCCTAAGAAAACCTTCTCTCCCACGCTCATCTCTCTCTCTAACGTCTCTATCACTCTCATTCACGTTCTCTCTGCCAAAATAACTTCAAAAAAAGTAGTTAAATCAAAGTTCTTCACACTTGAACATCAAAAAGGTATGGGTTCTCTTCTCTCTTGGTTCCTTTCCCAAGAGACCCCTAAGGTTCAGACGAATCTATTCCAAAAACTAGGGTTGCTCGCCGTTGCATGTCCGTGTCACTAGCTCCCATTAAATCATAGGTTGGTTATGTTTGCTGGTAGAAAACTAGGGATGAAACGTGTTTTTGTGATGATTATGTGTTTATATGTATGTTCGAATTATGTGACTTATGTTGATGTTTTCCGAAAATATAAGTGCGTGTGTTTATGTTTGTTGTCGTGGCTATTGTTCTTGGTTTAGTACTTGAAATGGCATGATATTTCTTTATATTTCATGTACACATGTTGATATAAATCGTGATGATCATATGAGTTGAAATGTGGCTGATTTGAATGATAATTTCTTGGCTAAACGAATCCATGAAAAATGCACCTAAGAACGTATTAAATGATCTACAAACTACCCTATGAATTTACGTGTAAATGTTGATGAAAGTATGCTGAAAAATTAAAAGAAAATTTCCAGATTTAAGTGAGGAATTTCAAAATGTTGTGAAAAATAAATTAAAACAAGTGATGTCATGGAGGATTGAACCCGTAACCTCATCAATTTAAAAGCCATGAAAATAAAGAAGTAAAAAGGAATGTGGTGAAGGGGATTCGAACCATGGTCTTGGCTGGAAAATAAGCTATGAAAAATAAGAAATGAGAGGAGTGGGATTTGAACCCACAACCTCTCAGACAACTTAAGGAAAAATGTAAAGAAAAGAAATGTGAGGTGTGGGAATCGAATCCACGACCTCTAGGCAGTAAAGGAGAAAGGAAAAATGAAAAGAAAAGAAATGTGAGGCGTGGGAATCTTACCCACGACCTCTAGGCAGTAAAGGAGAAAGGAAAAATGAAAATAAAATAAATGTGACGTGTGGGAATCGAACCCACGACCTCTTAGGCAGATTTGAGGAGAATTAAAAATGAAAATAAAAGAATGTGTGGCATGGGAATTGAACCCACAACCTCTAGACAGTAGAGAAGAATTACAAGAAAAATAAAGTGAGGTTGTGGGGGTTTGATCCCACAACCTCATGGTTAACTCAAATAGTCAAGGAAAACAAATAAAAGAATAAAAGGGGTTGTGGGGGTTCAAACCCACAACCCTCGGCCAAGGGAGAGAGAGTTTAAAGAAAAGAAATTAAAAGAAAATGAGGTTGTGGGGGTTCGATCCCACATCTTCTCAATCCCATTGAGCAAAAAATGAAGAGAAAAACTAAGGGAAAAATAAAAATGAAGGTGTTGGGGCTCGATCTTGGGTACCCAAGCCGTGTGGACCAATATAAACTAAATAAAAAATGTAAGTGTTGTCAAAGAATTTCGGAACCGGTTTCCCTTGCCCAAATTCTGTATTGATACATAAGTCATACGTGAATAAATGTTCAAAAATAATATTGCCTACATCGATCAAAATTGAAATCTTGGAATACTTACAAGATGCATAAGTCTTGTACCACATAATCTTAGGAAGATAGGAATCACTTAAACGAAATATGAAGGAAGCCTCATGGCTTGTATGTATAGACCCATAAGTCTAACATGCATTTAAAAATAAGTGAACCTAAGCTGTATGTAATGAAATGATGTAAACCTACAAGGGTTAAGTACGAGTGTAAAACACACTAAATGGCCAAGTGTATTGGCATACGATGAAATGAATATTATGTAATAAAATGATGAAACCCTAGAAGGGTTAAGTAAGAGTGTGAAACACACAAATTGGCAAGTGCATTGGCATATGATGAAATGAACATTCACGTGAAATGGGGTGAGTAATTATGAAGAGCAAATATGCTAATGTTAATGAATGTGGTGACAACTTGATAAGAGGCTAATGTCAAAGATGAGAGCAATCTCAAATGATCCTAAGTATATGTTACCAAAACGTACTCACCTATGAGAGTGTAAAGTTAATGAAGAGACCAGTCTCTATTAATACTCTAATGAAAGTATTGAGAATAATGTATACTTAATACTAATGATGAGATGAGAAATCATCTATTGAGTTATGATGTCCTAATACTAGAAGCCAGCTTCCATTACGTATGAGTTGAATAAAATGGAACTTTATACTAAGCACCGATAGACTAGCTATGAGCGTTGAAGCCTTATTTCGGGAAGGGCAGAGGTTCACGTAACTCTCATGAGATGAGACTGTCCGGCATGCCGTGTATGGGTCTCCTTATATCTCCTAGTCTTCGAACCTATACTGCCAATATAGGGATCTGGCGGGGTACAATTCCCATGTACGCTAGCATATTTTGGGTACCTTTGGCCGGTGATTCCACATCTTTTCGGTGTGGGGGAGACAGTGGATTTCATGATGCTCACATGATCTATGTCGGTTAAAGTTAAAGTTCCCAATGAATGAATGAGGCCAGCATCAAATGATGCACATAATGAAATGAACGATACCAAAGGTGTTAGGATAGGATAATCAAGAGGTGAGCTAGACTCAGTAATGACACTAGGTTATTCTTGATCATTGCACAGCAAACCCGATGAGAGTCGTAAACTACATCCTAGGTATAGATGGTATTTACACTAGCTTATGAATGAATGAAATGAAGTACGTATGAATGAATGAAGCAGACTCTGTGTTTGCTAAAGAAGACCCCCTAGTTGAGGTCCCATATGTTGAGCCCTCATTTTGGGAAGTCTTAATGTCAAGTCCATGATTCCAATGTCTCGTGGCATATGAATGAATGATATGAAAGATGTTATGTGCTATATGCAATATGATATGTGCTATGTGTAAGATGTTATGTGTTGTGTGCAGTATGATAAGTAAGATGATGCATGTTACTCTCATGGCATGACTTTCCTAATCCCAATTTGGCAAGTCCACTGACTTGACTTTCCATAATATGTTGTTAGGAAAGAGCTTTCTTACTTATGCATGTCCTTAGTGTGTGCTTGCATATACCAATACTTAGTACAAGTGTGTACTAATCCCATATAACTCTATATTTTTAGGTGCAGGCACAGGTGGACGCTAGAGCTTACATGTTGACGTTGCAGCTATCCGGACAGGGAGCTTTCATCCGGACTTGGTAGGCCCTCATGCTTTCGAGGATGTCTACCGTTACTATCTAGCTTAGATGTAGGCTTTAGCTAGTGGAGTATGTTCCACTAGTGTTTCTTTCCACATTCATTTCAGAATTTGTATTGGTGCTGATCGATTATCTTCATGATAATCTGGGGAAATAAAATCATGTACCCCTTCCAGCTCTCTTACAGAACCTGCCCTGTTCATCACTTCATTAGATAGCTAATTCGAAGAGCTGTGGGCAGAGCTTTGGTGTAATTCTAGTTAGAATCTCTTCGTCTCTTTCTCCCGCATAATTTTGGCCAGGTCTGGTGGCCTGAATGGCCATCCAGACGGTTGTGCCGCCATTTTAGCAAAGTTGGTGGTTACGGTTAGGTACCAGTAAACTTGCCATTACTGCGTTAGTGAGAGCTATTGCGTGCTTTCTCCTAGAGAGAAAATTCTAGTGAGATTTTTAGAGAGAGGAAAAATTTAGAAAGTGAGGAAGTGATGTAATATCTATGGTTTAGTGTTTAACGTTAGGGTTTTGTATTTTGGGCTTTGGTTTTAGGGTTTAGGGTTTAGGGTTAGGGTGAAGGATAGGGATAGGGTTAGGGTTCCTGTTAGGGATAGGGTTAGGGTTAGGGTTTAGGGTTTATTTTAGGTTTTAGGTTTTGGGTTTAGTATTTTTGGTTTAAAATCTATGGTTTAGTGTTTAATGTTTGGGTTTTGGTATTTTGGGCTTGGAGTTTTGGGTTAATGGGTTAGGGTTAGGGTTAGGGTTAGGGTTTGGTTAGGGTTAGGGTTTAGGGTTTGTTAGGTTTTAGGATTTTTGGTTTAGGATTTTAGGTTTAAAATATATGGTTCATTGTTTAGTGTATGGGTTTTCGTATTTTGGACTTAGGGATTAGGGCTTAGGGTTGAGGGTTAGGGTTAGGGTTAGGATTAAGGTTAGGGTATAGGTTTTTTTAGGTTTTATGAATTAGGGTTTAGCATTTGAGGTTTAAAATGTATGGTTTAGTTTTTAATGTTTGTATTTTTGTAATTTGGGCTTAGTATTTATGGTTTATGGTTTAGGGTTTAGGGTTAGGGTTAAGGTTAGGGTTAGGGTTAGGGTTAGGGTTAGTTTTTTTTTTAGGTTTTTAGGTTTAGGGTTTAGGATTTGAGGTTTAATATCAATGGTTTAGTGTTTAATCTTTGGGTTTTGGTATTTTTGGCTTGGGATTTCGGGTGTATGGTATGGTTAGGGTTTGGGTTAATGTTAGGGTTAGGGTTAGGGTTTATTTTTTAGATTTAGGGTCTTGGGTTAAGGATTTGAGTTGTAATATCTATGGTTTACTGTTTAATGTTAGGGTTTTTGTATTTTGGGCTTTGGATTTAGTGTTTCTAGTTTAGGGTTAGGGTTAAGGATAGTGTTAGGGTTATGGTTCATGTTAGTATACGGTTAGGGTTAGGGTTAGGGTTTAGGATTTTTTTAGGTTTTAGGTTTTGGGGTTTAGGGTTTAGGGTTTAGGGTTAGGGTTAGGGATAGAGTTAGGGTTAGGGTTCGTGTTAGGGATAGGGTTACGGTTATGGTTTATGTTTTTTTAGTTTTGGTTTTAGGTTTGGGGGTTTAGAATTTTTTTAGTTTAAAATCTATGGTTTAGTTTTTAATGTTTGGGTTTTGGTATGTTGGGCTTTTTTTATAATAGCAAATTATAAAGAGGGGGGAATAAACCTTACCTCTGGCCTATAGTGGTTTAGAGTCAACTTCCAAAGGAATTAAACTCATCCCCTTACAAAAATTGGTAACCAAGAAACTAAGCACCTAGATGAGAGGACTCCTCTCTATACAAAGAATCTAGGAAAGTAAGCTAGGGGGACTCTCTCTTTACAGATATAATACGAAAAAAAATGACTATCCTAACCTATTCAAAGAAGTATAGTTTCATGTTATAGCTAAGTTGAAAAGGGGTTAGAACCTTGTATATCCGGTTCTTTGATTTTCTTGATCTTCCTCCTTCTGAAACTGGGCATCTCCTTAATGTCTAGCTGGTAGTAGGCTCTGGTTTCTGTTGGTAGTTGTTGAATGTCAATGAAAAGTTGGGGAGTGGATATTGTGTGGCTGAGTTTGGAGAAGGAATCATCCACAAAATTAGCTTATCTGAAGATGTGTTTGCACTTGAATGCTTGGTTCTGATTGATAAGAATTTGTAGCTTATCAACTTTTTTCATTATGTGACATTGGGGGTTGGTCTTTTGTGAGAGCCAGTTCACCAAAAGCAGTGAGTCCACTTCTAGAAAAAAATTCCTATATCCAATCCAGTCCCCAGGTCAAACCAAAGATTGCAGCTTAAAGTTCTGCTTGATTATTTGTACTTTCACCAAGAGGAACTGCAAAAGCCAACACCATCTTGCGAGTTTGATCCCTTATGATTCCACCTTCTCCAATCTTCCCGGGGTGGGTAAGTGCACTGCCATCAGTGTTGATTTTGATCACTGTTCTAGGGGGTTTTCCATGCCACCATAGTTACATCATGGACAAAATTTTCCCCTAGTTGAATTAAACCTTTCCAATTTGAAGGCCATTTAACTTGAGGGAATGTTGTTGTCAATTATTTGTAGTTGTCCTTGTTGATAGCATACTTGACCCTGCTAATTTTTGATGGTTTGCTCCAATATTTTCTAGCACACCTGTTTTTCCAGAGATTCCAACAAATGAAGAAGGGTGTGGACTGTAGGAGTAATCTGTCTTCCTCATTCTTGTATTTAGATGTCCACCATTGAAGGATGAGATGTTGCAGTGAACTGTGGTCTGGATTGATTCCAGCAACTGCTGCAAAACTCTCCATACATATGCTGCAAATTTTCCATTATTGAATGTGTGCTCTATGATGTCTAGACCTTGCCTGTTGCAACAACAAAAGCAATTAGTTTGTTCTTTACCAAAGGTGATAATTTTTCATTAGTTGGGAGTTTTGTACTCGAAGTTCTCCAAACTAGAAAACATGATTTAAAAGGAATATTTTTATTCCAAATGAGAAAGAGTTGAAGTGAGTTTTAGATTTTTTTCCCCTGATCTCATTTCATGCTGATAAGCATGTGAATTTGCCATCATTGTTGAGCTTCCAAACTGCCTGATCTGGAAGATCTTGGTGAAGAGGTAATTCTACAACTAGGATGTTTGCAAGTTGATAGCTTGGAACCTGTTGTAGCAGTTTGCTCCAGTTCCATTGGCCTTGACACCAAAATCTGCTACTGTGTTATTATTGAACCTATTGCTATTGGTGGAGAACTGCGTAAGAGGGCCTGATCCATGCAAATTATCCTACCAAAAATAGCATGAAACAGAGTTTAATCTCCACTGTATGTGTTGCTCAGCTTTACTCCTGATTTGCAGCATATGTTTCCATGTCATTTACTCTCAAGTGTCCCATTTTTTTCTAATGGGGTTAGACCTTTGACAATATTTTACTTTCAAGAACTCTCCCCAAAGTATGTGTTTAGTCCTAAAATTCCACCATTGTTTATATTGAAAAGCCATGAAAACATCTTGGAGATTCCTCATACTAATCCCCCCTTCTACATAAGGGAAACTCAAGTTCATCCCAGAAGCTCAGTGATATTTCTTATTATCATTCCTCCATCCCCAAAAGAAGTCAGCCATGAGCATTTGGATCTGTGTAAGGACAGTGGATGGAGGTGTTACTGCTTAAAGGATGTCGATGGGGAGGGATTGTAGTACATGTTTGATCAACACAGCCTTTCCTCCATAACTTAGTTGTTTAGTATGCCATCATGTGATCCTGCAAATAACTTTATTAACAAGGTAAGAGAATTAGATAATTCTAGGTCTACCCACAAAAAGAGGACATCCTAGGTAAGTTAGGGGGGACAACTTGTGCTTGAAACCAGTAATTCTTCTAATTCTATCCCTTGTAGTGTTAAAGTATTTGAGTGTATCATGAAGTGACTTTTGTCACCATTGATCAGCTGACCCGATATATCTTCATAGGCCTTCAAGGTTTGCATAATGAGTTCTAAGGTTTTGCTTCCTCTAGAGGTGAACAAAATAATATCATCTTCAAATCTAAAGTGGTTCACCAGGGTACCCCTCATATCCATGAAGAAACTATGGAAATCTAGATTATTTTGTGGAGTCTATTTAGTGATCTTGATAGTACCTCTGCACCTAAAATAGATAGGGCAGGTGAAAGAGGGTAACCTTGTTTGAGCCTTTTAGTGGAGTGAAATACCTCTTACCATTAATAATGATAGAATATCAATTGTTATCAATAATCTTCCACACCAAATCAATGAACACTTCCCAAAATCCCATTTTCCTTAAAACCAAAGAAATGTAGGCTTAAGAGACTCTATCATAGGCTCTTTCCATATCCAATTTAATGACATTACTCCCAATATTAGACTTTTTAATCTGATGTATGAACTCTTGTGCCAACATAATGTTCTCCAAAATAATTCTTCCTTTTACAAATTCAGATTGATTGAGAGAATCAAACTAGGCAAAATGGGACTAAGTCTATTGCTTACCAGTTTAGAAATGATCTTACTGGTGAAATTCTTGGACTTATAGGTCTGAATTCTATCAATTTATTCGGATTACTTACCTTAGGCAGCAGTACAATACAAGAATGGGAAAAATACTTAGGAATCATCTGGACACTGAAGAAAGCTTGGATAACTCCAAGGAGGTCTTGTTTGATGATTTGCCAACATTTTTTAAAAAAATCGCCATTCATGCCATCCGAAATAGCAGCAGAGGTGGGGTTCATAGAGAAAACAACTTCTTTCAACTCTTCCATATTTGGGGTGGTGGTAAGCCTATCATTCTGTTCTTGGCTCACCATCCTTGGTATGCAATCCAAAATCACCTCATTAATAACTCTGTCATCACCAGTGAAGATATGTTGAAAGTGATCACATGCAGCCTTAGCAATATTGTCATCTCCTTGTAACCACTCCTTGTAACCACTCCCTATTTTCATTGATGATTTTGTGTATAAAAAGTCTTCTCCTCTTTCCCCTTACCAAAGAATGAAAATATTTTGAATTTGTGTCTCCATCTTTGAAACAGTGTAGCTGAGTTTTTTGCTTCATGATGGAATCCTCCAATTTAAAAAATTTGATATATTTGGCATTAAGCTCTTGGAGGAAGGTTCTGTTGGTTTCATTCTGGTCTAGGATAAGGTTTTCTTCAGCATTGTTTTTACATGTTCTTCATACTCCTTAACCTATAAGAAAATGTCACCAATTTCTTTTTTCGACAAAGAACTAAGAGTGTTAGACAGTCTTTTCAGCTATCCGGACGTGGAGCTTTCATCCGGACTTGGTAGGCCCTCATGCTTTCGAGGATGTCTACCGTTACTATCTAGATTAGATGTAAGCTTTAGCTAGTGGAGTATGTTCCACTAGTGTTTCTTTTCGTTTTTATTTCAGACGTTGTATTGGTGCCATTTTGGTGATTATACATTTAATGTAGTATTGAACTATTTCTTTCAGTTGATAATCTTAATGTTAGATGGTTGATTGTGAACATTATGAATGTAAGTAGAATGACATTTATGTATGATAAGAAACAAAAAGTTTCAAATTTTCCGCTAAAATTAACCTATATGAAGTAAGAATGACGTATGTAGGCTTGTCTGCGACCTCTGAGAGGTCAACGACGCTGGTATCGTCAGGGGTATAGATTTCGGTCATGACAGACTCATCATGCCCTCACTTAAATCAGATAATTAATATTAATTATTTCAATTTAACATTCCTTCCACCAAGGATCGAACTCGGGTGGAGCTCAATTCGTGAAAAGGGTCAAATTTAGGTCAACCCTACTGGAATTGTCCATTCTTCACATTAATTAATTAATTAATTAAATATGTAGGGTAATTACAATATTACCCCTAGCCTAGAAAATACCATTTTACCCCTAGACCCTCCAAACCTAAGATTACCCCTTTCAAGTCCGGTAAAAACCCATCCGGGTGAATATCTTCAATTCGGGTGCCTTACGTAGTTGGTCACAACCTTGCCTAGCTCAACTAACTCACCAAGTTGATTGGCTTGGCTAGTGCATGGGTTCTGAGATCTGGTTCCACGCGCATCAAGCCGTGTGAACTTGATCTAATCTAGACATTCTAGGTACGTTTAGGCATTACTTTGCATAGTTATTTTTGGGTTGTTACATTTAGTCTTAGGGTTTAGATTTTATGGTTTAGGGTGAGTGTTAGTGTTAGTGTTAGGGTTTTGGGTTTTCTTAGGTTTTTGGTGTTGGGGTTTAGGATTTTTGGTTTAAAGTATAGGTTTTAGTGTTTAATGTTTGGGTTTTTGTATTTTGTGCTTGGGGTTTCGGGTTAATGGTTTCGGGTTAGGGTTAGGTTAAGGTTAGAGTAGGGTTAGGGTTAGGGTTAAGGTTAGGGTTAGGGTTAGGGTTAGGGTTTAGGGTTTTTTAGGTTTTAGGATTTGTGGTTTAGGATTTGAGGTGTATAATCTATTGTTCAATATTTAATGTTTGGGTTAGGGTTAGGGTAATGGTTAGGGTTATGGTTAGGGTTTAGAGTTTTGGTTTTTTTAGATTTTTGGCTTTAGGTTTATGATTTGAGGGTTAATATCAATGGTTTAGTGTTTAATGTTTGGGTTTTGGTATTTTGGGCTTGGGGTTTAGGGTTAATGGTAGAGTTAGGGTTTAGGCTGTTTTTTAGGTTTTAGGTTTTGGAGTTAAGGATTTGAGTTGTAATATCTATGGTTTAGTGTTGAAAGTTAGGGTTTTGGTATTTTTTGCTTTGGGTTTGGGCCTTAGGATTTAGGGTTAGGGTTAAGGACAGAGTTAGGTTTCATGTTAGGGACAGAAATAGTGTAGTATTATTCGACATTATCAATCACATAAACCTACACATAATGATCAGTTAGCACCACATACAAACAACATTCTCGAGATTTACATTTAAACAAACTACTAGAATTAGAAATAAGGAGAACTAGGGACATGAACATGCAATTCATTGGGAACAACCCTAGTTTTCAGATTCATGAATATAAAATGTTTGAAAAGTCTCCTGGAGAAAGGAATACAGGAGAGAAAACCCATACCTTACTGTAGAATTGAATCTACGAAGATCACTTTGCACTTTTCAAGAAAACGTTGAAGAACTGCTTGAAATTGCCTAGGGTTTGGTTACGTTTTCACTTGTTTTTAGTCGTAGGGTTTACTGATGAATAACGTGAGTCTAAGTCTTTAAGAACTGAACATTAACTAATTCAACTTAGACTATAGAACTTAATTAAATTAAACCAATTAGCTAATTACCAAAACGACCCTCCTAAATTGACTAAAAGCACGAGAATACTTGATTTAACCGAAATCTGGAATTTCGCTTAATGGTTTCGGTCTTTACTAATTAAATTAATTAATTAATTTGCTAATTTAATTAATTAAGTAACCTAGGGTAATTACTAAAGTACCCCTAAGTTTTTAGAACCATAACCAACCCTTTGGACCATCTTTAAGGTGAGTGATATCTAGAATCTTGTTCTAGTTATCTACTTCGGTTCTTAAGGTCACCTCTCGGTTAGTCCACCCACCCCCCCCTGGTTTTTCGGGTCCATAGTTAGTTATTTTTGGTTAGTCCTAGGTTATTTAGTTAGTTAAGTCATTTAGTTAGAGCCTAGGAACCGGTTAGGGATCTTGGCCCAGTACGTGGCTGGACCCGAAACTAGCAGCGCCTCTAAACCCAGCGGCTCTAACTGGAATCGGTTAGGTTGGTCCCCTCGGCTGGTTGCACATGTTGCTTGCACATGTGTTTGCCGCACACGTTTTCCTAACAACCGTTAATGGAAGGTTCATTTGGAATGTTACTCCCCTTGATGTATATTTTGCCTACGAGACTCACTCAACTAGTCGATCCTTGGAGGCACTGTTAATCTACATGATCATTTTTTAAATGATTATAGTTCTATGATACACTAGCGCTGACACTGATGCCTCCAGTCCTAGAATGAGGGATAAGCGGCAATGAACAATCACAATGTTTTTTAGCTTAAGGTCTTCAATCAGAGGTACATTGTCTCAAACGCTTGGTTGGAAGTATTTTGACATTGAACAATATATTAATTGAATTTACTTGTGTAGAATTGGCTAACACCCTTAAGCCAATATTACCTAACATGTCCCAATATTTCTCAGTACTATGGGAAGTGGTATGCCATATGTACCCGCATCAACTATACTGGTTCTACCTCATAACCTATTTAGTCCTTCACTCACAATATAACAATGTACATTTTCCTGGAATGCTTCAGTTCTCGCAAGCAAGTCATTGCGATCACTAATCACCAAAAGAGAACGTCTTAGGGATCTCCGAACGTTCTTAAGTAACGACCCATCTGGAGGTCGTTTCGTGTTTTGCTTGGTGAAGAGGAACTTGTGTGTAGCCGTCCTATAATTGGGACTACTATTTTCTCCCCTGGTAGCCTAGTGAGTCTGCATCCCCATGTACGCGAGCTTTTCACTGATTTCCCAAGACGTTGTTGGTCCACTTTTGTTCTTGACCGAATGATTCGCTCATCCAAACATGTTGAATTCTGTTGAGATGTTCCCTAAGACCGTGGGGGTAATCCCAAGATAGTTAAATTTCCCTCAAATTACTCCGGCATTCCTCGATTTTGAGCTTGGCAACAAATGGGATTTGTGCAATTTTCTAGACCGAATTCATATTATTGGGAGTTTTTGATTGGTACTGCTGTCAATTCCTTGGGAACTGCGCCACTCTTGGTAAATAGTTCTTCCTTATAAATTTGTTTCCCCATTAACCCTCTTGTCGATTCATTATTCATGATAACTGGGAAATAATAATCAGTGTACCGCCTTCCAGAGCTCTCATTCACACACCGAACGCTGCCCTGTTTCATGGGACACTTCTTTAGTATAGCTAATTCGGAAAAGTTGTGGGCAGAGCTTTGGTGTATTCTAGTTAGAACTCTTCGTCTCTTTCTCTTGCATAATTTTGGCCAGGTCTGGTGGCCTGAATGTGCCATCACAGACGGTTGTGCGCCATCATTAGCAAAGTTGGTGGTTATGGTTAGGTACCACATGTAATCACTTGCCATTACTGCGTTAGGAAGCTGATTGCGTGTGCTTCTCGCCTAGAGAGAAAATTCTAGTGAGATTTTAGAGAGAGAAAAATTTAGAAGTGAGGAAGTGATGTAATATTCTATGGTTAGTGTTTAACGTTAGGTTTGTATTTGGGCTTTGGTTTTAGGGTTCTTAGGGTTTAGGGTTAGGGTGAAGATAGGGATAGGTTGGGTTACGGGTTCCTGTTAGGGATAGGGTTAGGGTTAGGGTTTAGGGTTTTGTTTTAGGTTTTAGGTTTTGGGTTTAGTATTTTTGGTTAAAATCTATGGTTTAGTTGTTAATGTTTGGGTTTTGGTATTTTGGGCTTGGAGTTGGGTAAATTTGGGTTAGGGTTAGGGTTAGGAGGGTTTGGGTTAGTTGGTTAGGTAGGGTTTGGTTGGAGTTTTAGGATTGTTAGGATTTTTAGTTTAATAAATTATAGGTTGGTTCATTGTTATGTGTATGGGTTTTCGTATTTTATGGAACTTAGGGGTTGTAGGGCTTAGTTGAGGGTTAGGGTTAGGGTTAGGATAAGGCTTAGTTGGTTTATTAAGGGTTATTATGATATTAGGTTAGCATTTGAGGTTTAAAATGTATGGTTAGTTTTTAATGTTGTAATTTTTGTAATTTGGGTTGTAGGTTATGGTTTATGGTTTATGGTTTAGGGTTAGGGTTAAGGTTAGGGTTAGGGTTAGGGTTAGGGTTAGTTTTTTTTTTTGGTTTTTAGGTTTAGGGTTTTAGGATTTGAGGTTTAATATCATGTTTAGTGTTAAATCTTTGGGTTGTGTACTTTTGGCTTGGATTTCGGGTGTAGGTAAATGGTTTAGGCTTTGGCGTTAATGTTAGGGTTAGGGTTAGGGTTTAATTTTTAGATTTAGGGTCTTGGGTTAAGGATTTGAGTTGTAATATCTATGTTTACTGTTTAATGTTAGGTTTTATATTTGGGCTTATGATTTAGTGTTTCTAGTTTAGGGTTAGGGTTAAGGATAGTGTTAGGGTATGGTTCATGTTAGTATAACGGTTAGGTTAGGGTATGGTTTAGGATGTTTTTAGGGTTTTTAGGTTGTTGAGGGTTTAGGGTTTAGGGATTAGGGTTAGGGTTAGGGATATGAGTTAGGGTAGGGTTCGTTTAGGGATAGGGTTACGATTATGGTATGTTATGTTTGGTTGTAGTTTTGTGTGTTTAGGTTTGGGCGGTTTAGAATTTGTTTTTTTAGTTTAAAATCTTAGTTTTGTTTTAGTTGGGTTTAATGTATGTTTGGTTTGAGGAGTAGTATTGGGATTCTTTGTTATTACATAGCAAATTATAAAGAGGGGAATAAACCTTACCTCTGGCCTATAGTGGTTTAGAGTCACTTCCAAAGGAATTAAACTCATCCCCTTACAAAAATTGGTAACCAAGAAACTAAACAAGCACCTAGATGAGAGGACTCCTCTCTATACAAAGAATCTAGGAAAGTAAGCTAGGGGGACTCTCCCTTTACAGATATAATACGCAAAAAAATGACTATCCTAACCTATTCAAAGAAGTATAGTTTAATGTTATAGCTAAGTTGAAAAGGGGTTAGAACCTTGTATATCCGGTTCTTTGATTTTCTTGATCTCCCTCCTTCTGAAACTGGGCATCTCCTTAATGTCTAGCTGGTAGTAGGCTCTGGTTTCTGTTGGTAGTTGTTGAATGTCAATGAAAAGTTGGGGAGTGGATATTGTGTGGCTGAGTTTGGAGAAGGAATCATCCACAAAATTAGCTTATCTGAAGATGTGTTTGCACTTGAATGCTTGGTTCTGATTGATAAGAATTTGTAGCTTATCAACTTTTTTCATTATGTGACATTGGGGGTTGGTCTTTTGTGAGAGCCAGTTCACCAAAAGCAGTGAGTCCACTTCTAGAAAAAAATTCCTATATCCAATCCCAGTCCCCAGGTCAAACCAAAGATTGTACCTTAAAGTTCTGCTTGATTATTTGTACTTTCACCAAGAGGAACTGCAAAAGCCAACACCATCTTGCGAGTTTGATCCCTTATGATTCCACCTTCTCCAATCTTCCCGGGGTGGGTAAGTGCACTGCCATCAGTGTTGATTTTGATCACTGTTCTAGGGGGTTTTCCATGCCACCATAGTTACTTTTGTATCATGGACAAAATTTTCCCCTAGTTGAATTAAACCTTTCCAATTTGAAGGCCATTTAACTTGAGGGAATGTTGTTGTCAATAATTTGTAGTTGTCCTTGTAGATAGCATACTTGACCCTGCTAATTTTTGATGGTTTGCTCCCATATTTTCTAGCACACCTGTTCTTCCAGAGATTCCAACAAATGAAGAAGGGTATGGACTGTAGGAGTAATCTGTCTTCCTCATTCTTGTATTTAGATGTCCACCATTGAAGGATGAGATGTTGCAGTGAACTGTGGTCTGGATTGATTCCAGCAACTGCTGCAAAACTCCTCCATACATATGCTGTAAATTTTCCATTATTGAATGTGTGCTCTATGATGTCTAGACCTTGCCTGTTGCAACAACAAAAGCAATTAGTTTGTTCTTTACCAAAGGTGATAATTTTTCATTAGTTGGGAGTTTTGTTCTCGAAGTTCTCCAAACTAGAAAACATGATTTAAAAGGAATATTTTTATTCCAAATGAGAAAGAGTTGGAGTGAGTTTTAGATTTTTTTCCCCTGATCTCATTCCATGCTGATAAGCATGTGAATTTGCCATCATTGTTGAGCTTCCAAACTGCCTGATCTTGAAGATCTTGGTGAAGAGGTAATTCTACAACTAGGATGTTTGCAAGTTGATAGCTTGGAACCTGTTGTAGCAGTTTGCTCCAGTTCCATTGGCCTTGACACCAAAATCTGCTACTGTGTTATTATTGAACCTATTGCTATTGGTGGAGAACTGCGTAAGAGGTCCTGATCATAGCAAATTATCCTACCAAAAATAGCATGAAACAGAGTTTAATTTCCACTGTATGCGTTGCTCAGCTTTACTCCTTATTTGCAGCATATGTTTCCATGTCATTTACTCTCAAGTGTCCCATTTTTTTCTAATGGGGTTAGACCTTTGACAATATTTTACTTTCAAGAACTCTCCCCAAAGTATGTGTTTAGTCCTAAAATTCCACCATTGTTTATATTGAAAAGCCATGAAAACATCTTGGAGATTCCTCATACTAATCCCCCCTTCTGCATAAGGGAAACTCAAGTTCATCCCAGAAGCTCAGTGATATTTCTTATTATCATTCCTCCATCCCCAAAAGAAGTCATCCATGAGCATTTGGATCTGTTTAAGGACAGTGGATGGAGGTGTTACTGCTTAAAGGATGTCGATGGGGAGGGATTGTAGTACATGTTTGATCAACACAACCTTTCCTCTATAACTTAGTTGTTTAGTATGCCATCATGTGATCCTGCAAATAACTTTATTAACAAGGTAAGAGAATTAGATAATTCTAGGTCTACCCACAAAAAGAGGACATCCTAGGTAAGTTAGGGGGAACAACTTCTGCTTGAAACCAGTAATTCTTCTAATTCCATCCCTTGTAGTGTTAAAGTATTTGAGTGTATCATGAAGTGACTTTTGTCACCATTGATCAGCTGACCCGATATATCTTCATAGGCCTTCAAGGTTTGCACAATGAGTTCCAAGGTTTTGCTTCCTCTAGAGGTGAACAAAATAATATCATCTTCAAATTTAAAGTGGTTCACCAGGGTACCCCTCATATCCATGAAGAAACCATTGAAATCTAGATTATTGTGGAGTCTATTTATTGATCTTGATAGTACCTCTGCACCTAAAATAGATAGGGCAGGTGAAAGAGGGTAACCTTGTTTGAGCCCTCTAGTGGAGTGAAATACCTCTTACCATTAATAATGATAGAATATCAATTGTTATCAATAATTCTCCACACCAAATCAATGAACACTTCCCAAAATCCCATTTTCCTTAAAACCAAAGAAATGTAGGCTCAAGAGACTCTATCATAGGCTCTTTCCATATCCAATTTAATGACATTACTCCCAATATTAGACTTTTTAATCTGATGTATGAACTCTTGTGCCAACATAATGTTCTCAAAATAATTCTTCCTTTTACAAATTTTGATTGATTGAGAGAATCAAACTAGGCAAAATGGGACTAAGTCTATTGCTTACCAGTTTAGAAATGATCTTACTGGTGAAATTCTTGGACTTATAGGTCTGAATTCTATCAATTTGTTCGGATTACTTACCTTAGGCAGCAGGACAATACAAGAATGGGAAAAATACTTAGGAATCATCTGGACACTGAAGAAAGCTTGGATAACTCCAAAGAGGTCTTGTTTGATGATTTGCCAACATTTTTAAAAAAATCGCCATTCATGCCATCCGAAATAGCAGCAGAGGTGGGGTTCATAGAGAAAACCACTTCTTTCAACTCTTCCATATTTGGGGTGGTGGTAAGCCTATCATTCTGTTCTTGGCTCACCATCCTTGGTATGCAATCCAAAATCACCTCATTAATAACTCTGTCATCACCAGTGAAGATATGTTGAAAGTGATCACATGCAGCCTTAGCAATATTGTCATCTCCTTGTAACCACTCCCTATTTTCATTGATGATTTTGTGTATAAAAAGTCTTCTCCTCTTTCCCCTTACCAAAGAATGAAAATATTTTGAATTTGTGTCTCCATCTTTGAAACATTGTAGCTGAGTTTTTTGCTTCATGATGGAATCCTCCAATTTAAAAAATTTGATATATTTGGCATTAAGCTCTTGGAGGAAGGTTCTGTTGGTTTCATTCTGGTCTAGGATAAGGTTTTCTTCAGCATTGTTTTTACATGTTCTTCATACTCCTTAACCTATAAGAAAATGTCACCAATTTCTTTTTTCGACCAAGAACTAAGAGTGTTAGACAGTCTTTTCAGCTTTTGATGGAATTTCCACACATTATTGCCCTCTGTATTTCTTTCCCAACAAGCCTTCACAATGTTTAGGAAGTTAGGATTATCTACCCAGCAGTTGAGGAATTTAAAGTATTTGGTGTGAACAACCTTCATTGAGATCATTTCCATTAACAGTGGAAAGTGATCCGAGCCAGTAGAAGATAAGTGAGTGATGGTGGTTTGGGGCATGACTTCAATCCAAGCATCATTAACAAGAGCCCTGTCCAACCTCTTCTAAATTATGTGGTAGATACCCCTTTTGTTCGACAAGTAAATTTCTGTCCACTAAAGCCTATGTTAACAATACCACAGGCTTCAAAAACAGATATCAATTCTAAAATCTTCTTCATGTTGTATGGTACCTCTCCCATTTTTTCCTCCCTAGCCGTTATAACTTTAAAGTAACCTACAGTGCACCAAGGTTTATTGTTCCCATTTGACTGTTGAAGCATTTTATCCCAAAGAGGCCTTCTGAGATGATCTTTACATTTTGCATAGACAAAGGTGGTAGTGAACTGTGTTTGTAGATCATTGTGACTAATGTCACATGTAAATTTTTGCTCATCTTCATCAATAATTATACAGTCAACGTCACCATTACAAAATAACCAAATTTTCCATTGCAATTGCTCACAACATTCTCCATTGCTAATTGTGTTTTAAAGTTCAGAACATTGACACTATCAGATAAAGGTTCCAATATTGCAATGATAGAGAGTGTATGTATCTTCATTGGTATTTGAGTCTTTCCACAACACCTTGGCTATTAATTCCTCTCACATTCCATATGATTATGCTAATCATTGAGATGATCTGGAGGAAAAGAGTCTCGTATTTGGTCTGCCAGCAGTGACAGTGTTAATATCCTGATTTTTTAACTGAAATATGTCATGTTAAAACCCTCTTGGAGATAGTCCTTGATTTTGAGTTACCTATTGGATCTCTTTCTCAAGATTCTGATCATTTTGTGGACTGAAAGATCTAATTAAGGCTTCACTAGTCTCCTCATCATCATCAGGGTCTTGTACAGATTGGTTATCTCTGTCAATCTCATCTTCAAAATTATCAACCTCATATTCATCTATAAGTGGAGCAGTGTTAACTTGGCAAAATTGTTGTCTCTTATCGGGGGGGTCTTTGGGTGGAGGTGTCATATATTGGGCTTTTAAGGAGGAATATCCAGACCCTGGTGATCATTTAGCATAATGAATTTAGTGCATGGTTACTCTTCCTTTTCATGTTCACATTCCTATTGCCTGATTTGTCTCCTCTTAGCTGCATCTCTTTTTTGTTTGCTTGGCTTGTTTTTACTTTGGGGAGTATTTTTCGGCTTACTAGTGCTTTCTTTGTTCCCCATATCATTTACCATGGAAGCCTTGCTTTGTTCATTATTGTGACATGTTTCCTTTTGTTGTTTCTCTATATTTTTTCCATTAATACTCTATCTGTTTTCCTCTATCTGTTTTGATTGATGAACCTGCTGCTGCTTTAATTTTTCTTGCTGATCTTTAGTGTTACTTGGGGCTATAAGGTCTGAGTATTGGTTAGTGTAAACCCCCTCATGAAAAACATGAGGCAGATCCCCACTTTTGGTCACTCCTTCCTACAAGTTAGTGTGGTTCTCCTACACCCCCCATCCATCCCTCCTTCAACTTCACCATTCTAAAGAGTAGATATATCAGGTTTATTAAAGTTGGTTGTATAGATATGATACCTGAGTTCTTTGTATTGACCTCACCTTCCTGCAATCTTTTGTGATTTCCTTTTATTATTTCCTGAAGCATGATTGTTTTGTGTTGCTTGGAGCTTTTTGTTGTTCCTGGTTAGATGAGTCTTCTCATGTGGCCTTCTGCACTTCCTATAAAGTCAAGTTAGTGAAAACATTATGATGAGAAATATGGGGGTTACCTGTCTGTTGAACAGTCTGTTGAGGATTGCCTTGTGTTGTCTGATTTAGTGTTGAAGTTCCCCTCCATGCTTTCTTCTGAATACATTCCTCTTGTTGTTTGTTATTTCTTTTCCTTTGTGTTTGCCATTGCTATTCCTTTTGCTTCTCTGATAGTTTTTGTTTGTGCTTTTCCTTGTTATTTTGTTGTTGTTGTTCTCCAACTTCTGGTGTTTTGTCTTGACTTTCTGCCTTCTCTTTTTGGTTTTGTTTTTCCTTATTTTTGTTTTTCCTTTCATTTTAATGTTCTTTCATGTCTCTGTAGTCATCATCTCTAATTTTAGATTTGCACTCTTTTATGTAATGGCCTTGGTGTCTGCAATACTCACAATATGGGGGGAAGTTCTCATATTCCACTGGTTGCCACCTCCCTATTGTGAGATCATCATCATCTAGCCCAATCCACGCATGTCTAGGCCTAGTCTTTGTTAAGTCCACCTGCACTTTGACTTTTTCCATACCTGCCCTAGATCTTTTAATGGAAACAATGTCTATATACAAAAGTTTTCCAACAATTTATAGAAAAGGGGTTAGAAAAGGTTTCTTAAAACAATGTTAGGGTAAGCCTGGTAATTGTACCCAAACAGGAACTATGGGTGTTTCTTCCTCTGGGCTGAAGGTCGGAGTCCAAGATTGTATCCTCATGAGTTTGCCGTCAATAGTCATTATTTATTGTGTCCATACTGTGTTATAGTCCAGCTCATTTTGTAAGTCAATAAACATATGTCTTGAGTTATAGTGTGCAATATTGACCCCTCCACTTCACTCAGTCTGCTGAATGAAATTGTTTCTAATAAGCTTTATTTTTGGCATAGTATTGTTGAATTTCCAATCAATGTGTATTTGCAGTCTTTGGCAAAAGTGTGCATATAATCATGCATGTCATAGATCACAAATGGGCACCCCTGTTTGGTTCTTTGTCTAGGAGTGTTTATCACAATGTTGGGGGTTTTATCTGCATGGATGTGTCTTAGCCTAACAGCCAAGGTTTGGACCACATTATATGGACCAGGTTCATTCACCTTATCTTGGGCAATGGATTGAATTACACTAGGATTTGGAACCTCATTTGGCTTGGTATGTCAATTATTTTGCTGGATTGTTTGGGGAGGCAGTGTGGATTTATTAAATTGCAAGATATTTTAGGGAAATCTTTATGGTAGCTGCTTTGGTCGATCTTTTCATTAGGAGTGATCTGTTGAACCTGATTCAAACTATCCCTGATAGTGTCCTGGTTTTGGTAAGGTTATTGTTTAGCACTGATCATACTTTGTCCATGTACATGTTCATTGATTATGCCAACTATTTTTCCCATGGAATTAACATGCTCATGGAAGACACTATGATTATTATGATGGTGATTAGGAATAGAAATAGGAACTGAAGATGTAGCATAGCGATATCCTTCCTCGTTTGGAGTCGTTTTCTACATCAGTGAATCAGAAAGATGATGTTCCAGCAATTTGTCTTGAGAATTGTACAAGAGAGCATCAACTTTACCTGCCATTGATGTTGAATCATTGCTTGGTAATGCTTCCACTGGTTTGACTCCAAATGAAAAGTTTGAGGAAGTTCCCACATCAATTCCCTCCTTTCCTTGGTTACTCGCAGTTCTTTCTCTATTGACCCGGGTTCCTTTTTGGGATTGTTCGTGAGCTAGATGAGCTGAGATGTTGGTAAGGTGAATCTCAAGCTCCGTAGTATTGGTCATATTGGTGTCATTTTCCTTTTTTTTTGGGATCAATAGTTCGCACGTCAGAAAATTATTGCCGACGATTGGACTATCGATTTTGGATGAAATCACTGTGAGATTACGCCTTAATCAAAGGAGTAATCCCAGTTTTCAATTCTCTATGAATTTTTTTGGAAGTTTTTCGAAATGAAGGGAGGCTATATGGCAATTTTCCATCGATTTCCCCAAGAATCGCGCCTTCATAATTTTCTATTGGAATGATGGAATCTCCTGATTTTTAAGTATGATGTAGCCTTTGTTGCATAGAATCGATACATGTAACACTTCAACCTTGATTAAGCTTTATTTGATCTAAGGAAATATTTTTGCGATTCCCTGTTAATTCCCTCTAAGAAGATGCACTGTCATTGCTCTAGTGTTTCGTGAATTCACAGAGTTGTGGGAGGAATTAGAGGACAATTCTTGTTGGGGTGTGTTCGTCTTCGCTAGGCTCCCCTCTTGGAGTAGGTCCGGTGGTCGTGGAAGGCCATATGGCGAGCCACGCGCCATGTCTGCTAGTTTTGCACTAGCCATTAGAACAATAATTTTTGAGTCTTTGGGAGCGCGCGTATTTAGAGAGAGATGTTAGAGAGAGAAAAATAGGGAAATGTTAAAGAAATGGTATTTTGGTCTTGGGGTTTCGGGTTAATGGTTTAGGGTTAGGATTAGGGTTAAGGTTAGGGTCAGGGTTTGGGTTAGTTTTAGTGTTAGGGCTAATTTTTGTTTTTAGGTTTTAAGGTTTGTGGTTTAGGATTTGAGGTTCAAAATCTATGGTTTAATGTTTAATGTTTGGGTTTTCGTATTTTGGAGTTAGGGTTTTTTTGGACTTTTTTTTGGACTTAGGGATTAGGATTTAGTGTTTATGGTTAGGGTTAGGGTTAGGATTAGGGTTAGGGTGTAGATTTTTGTAGGTTTTATGGTTCATGGTTTAGCATTTGAGGTTTAAAATCAACGGTTTTGTATTTAATTTGGTTTTGGTATTCTGGGTTTAGGGTTTTGGGTTTTTGGTTTAGGGTTAGATTTAGGGTTAAGGTTAGTGTAAGTTTTTTTTTTTTAGGTTTTTGGGTTTATAGTTTAGGATTTCAGGTTTAATATCAATGAGTTAGTGTTTAATGTTTGGGTTTTGGTATTTTGGGGTTGGGGTTTAGGGTTTATGGTAGGGTTAGGGTTAGGGTTAATGTTAGGGTTATGGTTAGGGTTAATGTTAGTGTTAGGGTTAGATTTTAGGTTGTTTATTAGGTTTTAGGATTTGGGGTTAAGGATTTGAGTTGTAATATCTATGGTTTAGTGTTTAATGTTAGGGTTTTGGTGTTTAGGGCTTTGGGTTTAGGGTTTAGGTTTAGGGTTAGAGTTAAGGATAGGGTTCGGGTTCGGGTTTTGGGTTAGGAATAGGGTTAGGGTTAGGGTTTAGGGGTTTTTTAGGTTTTAAGTTTTGGGGTGTAGGATTTTTGGTTGAATATCTATGGTTTAGTGTTTAATGTTTGGGTTTTGGTATTTTGGGCTTTTTTTTTTTAGTTGAATAACCCTTGGAGGGGTAGGGGTTGAGCAACACCCCCAGGCCTTATTATTAATAAAAGCAAAAGTATAAGGAGGGGGACATAAACCTAACCTCCGATCCTAAGGTGGTTCAGAGTTGACCTTCCAAAGGGTAGTCAACTCATCCCCTTACAAAAATGAGAACCAAGAAAATAAGAACCTAAAAGAGAGGACTATTCTCGATGCAAAGAATCTAGGAAAATAAACAAAGGAGACTCTCCCTTTACATACTTGCAAAATTATAAAACTATCTTCTTCTACCTATTCAAAGAAGCTATAATTTTGAATTATAGCTAAGTTGAAAAGGGGGAAAACATCTTCTAGAGAGGTTCTTTGATCATCTTAATCTTCTTTATTCAACAAAAGGCATTTCTTGAATGTCCAAATGGTAGTAGGATTTGGTTTTTGTTGGTAGTATATGATTGTCAAAAAATAGTTGAGGAGCATTAGGTGTGTGTCTGAGTTTGGATAGAGAATCAGCCAAAAAATTGGCTTCTCTGAAGATGTGTTGGCACTTTAATTCATGAGTCTGATTGTTGAGAACTTGCAGCTTCGCCACTTGTTTCATTATGGTCCGTTGGGGGTTCGACTTCTGTGCAATTGATACACTCAAATTAGACTTCATTACAGAAGTATAAACAGTCGTATAAAGTAAAGAACTCAACAAGTAGGTTGGAGTCGATCCCACGAGGAAAATGGTTTAGACTTAACTACAATATACTATTACGTCTATTTAGTCAAGTCCTTTCCGGAAACAAGTAATTAAAGGGGGGGGGTGTGAAACAAAAGTATTCAATTATTTTCTAAGTAATAACTAGCAATATTAAAATTTTGGTGTTTATCAAGTGATGAGAGAAACTAGGGTATAAGTGTTCCCCATAAGTTCATAACTCGGTAACCCTAGCTATAACATCTTTCCTAGTGTCTTGCATGCAAAGTGATAAGTTATGTATCTATTAATCCTTGGTCCGACATTTAGAGAATTTCACCCCGTACCTTGGTCCGGCTACGTGTGTCTAAATTACTAAACCTTACCTTTACCTCATATTAAACATCATATTCGATGCTTGACTTAGTTACTACTTCGCACCAATCAAAACTAGCCTATTAGATAGTGTCCACTAAATCTATGTTGATAATTCTTTTCCTATAACTTTCCCCTTGGTCCGGTAAGTAGAGATAGGGCAAGTTCTAACGCGTGCACTCGTTAAAAAGACTTCTAAATGAAAGAATTATCAATACATGCAAGAATCTATTCTAGAATTGTTACTTAGCTAGTTTTACCTTCTTAATTACCCATAGTTCCCACAACCCTAGTTGTAGATTTAGTTACCCATGCTTAGAAATACACAATTCATGATTTTTAATCAAGAATTCATGTACTTACCTTGATAAGTTTGAAGATATTCAAGAAATCACACTTGAAATAACAAAAATTACTTGATAATCGATTCCGGAAACTTGAATAAATTGCTAAATTGCAAAGTCAAAGCTCCAACAACAAAAGTATGAAAAATAATAAAAATTCTAACCCCAAAAATGAGGTTTTTAACCCTATTTATAATAACAAAGTCCTAAATTAAAAGGAGTCCAAAATAAGGAAAGTCTGTCCAGAAAACGCGACTTCAGTCGACGACCCCACAAACGGTCTGTCGATGGAACGACGGACCGTCGACTGCCTCCGTCGGTCCACACTTAGCTTTTTCTTCAGCCTTCATTTTTTCATCTTCTCTGATCCAATCGACGGACCAACAACACGGTCCGTCGTATCACTTACGGCCCGTCAATGCCTCCTTCATTCTATACTTAGTGATTTCTTCAACATCGTGTACTGGGACTAATCTATAATCTTATCGATGGTTTGCCGGTATGGTCCGTCGATCAGTCGATGGACTGTCGATCCTTACGTAGCGCCACACTTAGTCAGAATTCTCGGAGTTGCTTCCAGTTGCTTGGACCTCCAGTCGACGATCACCACCCACGGACCGTCGATGGCTTCGTGGGTCACTTCTGCAATGATTTCTGCACATCCGTCTGCATTTTTGTTTTGGACAACTTCCCTGCAAAACACAGATAAAACACATTAAAATTACTACAAAAAGTCCCTAGACACACACTAAACTTAAGGAAAAGGCATTGAAAGTACCATGAAACCACAGTACATCAACACCCTCAACTTATATTCGTTGTTTGTCCTCAAGCGACGCTTTATGACTCACCTCAATACTTTTGTACAAAAATACTCTCTTTTTAAGTTTTGACAATCATATGGCTATCAATCCCGAAATTTTTTATTGCTTTAGTGCATGCTTTTACTCTTAGGCTCACTAGGCTCCTTCATGTGGATCACACCATGACACAGAGTGACCATGCACCGAAACCTCTCCTCTTTCATCTCTCACCAAAGTACCGACTTTCCAATATTGCAACTAGTGCCCTCACTTCAAAAACAATATCCTCCTTTTTCACACAGTGATTTCAAATTTGAGTATAAGGATTATATTCAACACTCACGCTCAGAACAACTTCACACCTAACTGAAACTTGTCGCAATAGGTTTGCCCTTATTTTCATTGCTTTAAGTTCACTATATTGACTCTTAGGATCACGATAGGATTTCTTGGCTTATAACGTAGGCTCAAGGTCAGGCATGGTACATATGGATACATTTTAGTAACTTGTTACCCTCCTTGACATTACGGCTAAGCGTCCTACCTCTCTCATTGTCTATTATGCCCTACTTTTCTTTTCTTGAAATCTTTGCCTTGTTTTCTCCTTTCCTTTTTTGCGGAAGTGACTCTTACTTCTTTTCCTTCAACACTATTTTTTTTCTATTTTTTTTAATTTTGACTAAGTACTTCTCTTGTACACTGTTTCTTTTCTTTTTCCACATTACTCTTTCATCCCCTCTTTTCGGGACATTACTCATAATAGACACCAACTTATGGTTTTGCCATGAGTCAAGGAACACAATACCCAAGGTTGGGTCAGGGACAAGACGAGGTCAGTTTCTGCATTAGCCATCCTCAACTTATGCTTTTGGCCTAAGTTGAAGTGCACATGTCAAAGGAGGGACCAGGGCCAACAAATATACTAGGGAAGATAATTTGGTGTAAAAAAGAAAGATCTATTTAAAGGTCAAAGGATTTGGATCAAAAGGGGATAGATTCATTTGGTTTTCTTTTATTTAGGCTAAAGATTGGCTAATTTGAACAAGGGGCTATGATCCTTTCCTAAATGTCTAACACAGATTCCTTTTTGCAGGACTAACCGGGCAAGTTCTAGCTAGGTACCAACGGCGGAACAATAAAATTTTATCACACTCTCTTTACATTTCATTACCCTATCAGATTATCAGACACCTAGTTCGAGTGTTTGATTTGAGGGTCGTGCAGTAGTGCATCTCTATGTCATGCTTAGAGCCAACACATTTATCATTCATTAGACCTAATCATGCAAGCATTTTTTTTAGAACGGGATATCATTTATATTTAGGCATCATGCTTCAGACTTCTCATTTCATACTTTTTACAAGATACTAACATGCCGGTTCAACAGTAAAATAACCAGTATCTTGGGGAAAAAGAACACAAGCAAGAAAACCACCAATAGAGGATCATGAGTTGGGCTACTCAGACTTCACCCCAACAAGAAAGCATGCAATGGTCCCCAATGCATAAGAAATATAAAACAAAGTGGTAGGTGAAGCAAACCTGAGGCGCATAGCGCCGATGATCAACAAGCAGGCGGGTCTGGTTGCCCAGAACCCGCTACATCAGTAGTAGGGACACCATCAGTAGTGTCCGTAGCAATGTCTGCACCCACAGAAGTGCTCCGCTCAACAGCCTCCAATCTGGAGCTAGACGCCCCAACAACTAACTCATGAGCCCTCATCTACCGGGCCTCCTCATCAATCAACGAGGCTCTCCTCGCACCCTCCATCTCTAAGTGCTCCCTCTTCCTAGCCCAAGCACCCTCACCCTCACTAGTATGACTGGATCGGTGCCTCTTTGCATGGTCACGAGGCTGAGGCGGTGGTACAGTGGTGGTCTCGAACAGTGCATTAAGCATCGTATCCTCAGCAAGATCCGCAGGTGAAGACTCAGGCTCGGGTACTCGCATATCCAAGATGTCATCAACATAAGCCCTCAGACTCTCCACGTCCGCCTGGAGAGTTGTCAAATCAATGGTAGGGGTTGGACGTGCGAGGACTCGAATCTCAAAAGCATCTAGGCGCTGGTGGACCGCCTGAATCCTCCTCTCTGTCTGCTGAGAAATCTTCTTGTAAAGCCGGTCCTCAGCCTCAGTAATGGATCTCTACATCCAAGGCTAGATATGGTGCAACAAGGTAGCCATCTGGGCCTCTAACTTCTGGACCCTAGCAAGCGGGACCAGTGCTGCTGATGGATGCGTAGACCAGGAGGAACTTGGTGCCCTGCTAGTGCACAAGGCAGACTAGACCGGGGCGATATTGGTAGGCTCTGATGTAGCATTATCATCCCCTTGGGCTTTCTATACCATATCCGCCAAGTTCTCACCTAGCGGCTTCACCTCTACTCTTGGCCCTCTCCGTGGTGCCGCCTCATTGGCCTTGTCCCTAATGAGACGAATATCGACTGACCCGGTAGGGGTATGGAGGACATCTGTGTGCCAGACGGGCACTCCAGCAGTCCTGCACAGCTGAAAGAGCATGCAGGAAAATGGGTAAGTTGTAGAGGATTTGAAAGCCCTCTCATGAATAATCGAAATCAACAATTTTGCAAAGTTGATCTCAAACCCGGCGACCATCGCTGCTACCAAGACAGGCCTATCCAAGGCAAGTATATTATCCGCAGCTGTGGGGGATAGGCGGTGGAGGACCAAAAGCCAGATGAACTTGGCTGCAAACGTGAGGTTGGCCATCTTGATAAGGCCTCTGTGGTCAGTCACCTAGTCCGCGCCCTCACCATCTATAGATGTATACTGGGCAATCCACCTCTTGGTGGACTCTCTCAAGTCTCTGTCCCGCTGAAAATGCCCACTCTTACCACATTCCATCTGCAATCAAACTCAGCGGTGATGGGGACCCTCCCTGCATCAGTGGCCTCACCGTAAAAGAAATGACGAATGGTGGAAGGCGAAATATCCACCCGGCGGCCTCGTACCCGGACATATGTAAGTGGTGTCTATTTGGCGGGGTTAGCCTGCGTGTCCAAAGACCTTCGGAGAGCTTCTACGTAGGAGACGTAGAATTCTCGAACCATCTCCTCGATTTAAGGACCCATGCTCCTAGCCATCCACTCGAGCTCGTGGCGGGTGAATAATGTGTGTATCGTAGGGACTGTGTGTAGACTCCCTTTCAAAACCCGCCGTTACACTGCTAAAGTTCGAGTCATCATCCCTTTATCATTCATCAGCTTAGCATCCCTATAAACCTGTTATTGGTCATGTACGCACCACCGATTGGGCTGATCACCAACCGGTGCAGGGACCTCAAACTGGGGTACTGGAGTGGAATCCGCACTATGGGCCTCATCAGACGAGGCAGGGTGAGAAGGTGCAGCAGGAATAGTGGCACCCTGCAATCCGGAACCGGAGGAAGTGGCCTCATGCGACCCTGTAGAGTGGGCCGACTCAGAACCGGAAGCCTCTTCGGAGCCAGACGCTCCCTCAAAACCCGAGGCAGACCCAGATGGTGTGCCGGTCAGTGTGCGCTCCTTATCAGACTGGAAGGCAGTGACTACGCTGGACGGCACCTTCTTCGGCGTGCCCCGAGTGTCCCTAGCACCTTGTCTCGGTGTCTGGGTGCCTAGTGGCACGTATTTGGGATCACGGTCATAATCCGACGAGCCAATCATCCTGCGTGAAGGGGAGAAACACTTGGATCGTCCTCTAGAGTAAACAATATCATGATTGGGGGCCATCGGTACCTACAAAGGAGAGTTATTAGTTCCATCATAATCATCTGACACACACAAAAGAAACAAACACCAAATTTAGAACACAAAGCACAGTGAAGTGCAGAACTACAGAACTGAACGAAGGGCACTGTCGAAGGTCCGTTGATAGGGTCCGTAGGTGGACACTTAGCACATTTCATAACTTATAGGTCCACAGAAGAAACGACCGCAGTGCAGAACGGCTTGTCGATGAATCGACGGACCGTAGTCCACTTGCGTTGTTGGACAATTAGAAAAATTTAGACAGCTTCAGAGAACAGGGTTCCAGTTAGAAATGACGGACGTGCATAACAGCCCGTCGATCAATCGACGGACCGTAGTCCATTTCCGTCGTCCGAGAGTTGGACTAATACGTGGTGCATCTATCGACAGACCCCATCGACGGTCCATCGATTGACCGATGGTCCATCGATTGACCGACGGTCCATAGACGGGGCTCGTACTATCGGTCAGAGACATTTTTTTTTGACATCCATAGCACCCCAAAAATAGAAAATTTAAAGCACATCAAGACACATAATTGTCACTAGCAATCATCAAATAATTTCGTCATTCCTAGGGCTTTGAATATTCAAAATTTGATCCTTGATACTAAGAGACTATTAAGACTTAAGTCGGAAAACAACAAAACAACCAACATTTAGAGTTCATTTATACCATTTGCACCCCCAAACCATTCACTTTCCATCATCCTAAGGGACAAGAAACTCCAGTTTTAACAAGTTAATCATGCAATATTTGTCCCTAAGTCAAGACCTACATACAACCTAGTCATTTTCTCATACAAATGAGCGAGAATTCGGTGAGCGAATGAGAATGGCATACCTCTACGCTGTAGTGGAGTGAATGTGAGGGTGAACTTTGCCACGACGATTGGCAAGCCCGCCTTCGAACACCGACCAGAAAATGGAATAGATGGATGGAGAATTTGGGAGACTAGGGTTTGGTGAATTTATGGATTGTGGAGAGGAGGAGAATTCAGAGGGGAGTTATGATGGATTGAATTTGGGAGTGCGTGGGGGAATAAGGGAATAGGGGAGGGAAACGGTTGGGGGAGAATTTGAAAAGGTATGGGGTAACTTAAAGGGTTATTTTTAATTTATAGCCGGTTGGGTCGGGTCAGGTCATGGGTTCTGGGGAACTAATGATTCCCCGTCGATGGAAAGTAAGTTAATCGACGCTCCGTCGACTGCTCTGTCAATTGTTCCTTAACTTAGAAAAAAATTGAAAATCATACCTGGGATCCACGGACACCATCGACGGTCCGTAGATCAGTGCACCAGACCAATTTCGGCAGATTTCCTTTGATTTGGTCCCTACACATTGAGCACCCAATAAGCCATTCTTTTTGTGTTTTCTGGATACTTTTTAGACACGGACCCTACACTACTCTCTAGCCAACAGACTTAAAAGAAATAAAAGCAAATTCACACATGACATTGAGTAAAATCCAAAATAATGCAACTATTCCTACAAAGACAAGAAAAATCTATTGTTGGCTAGAGGATACACATTGGCTTGCCTCCCAATCAACGCTTGATTTAACGTCGCGGCACGATGCATGACTCTTGATTACTCAGACTTCATCAAGATGGTATGCCTGAACCACTTCATTCGCATTTTCCGCATGCCCGAGGTAGATTTTGATTCTTTGCCCATTTGCCTTGAACCTTGCACCCTCCTTGTTCTCCAACTCAACTGCACAATGAGGGAACACTTGAGTGATCAAGAATGGGCCAGTCCATTTGGACTTGAGTTTTTCCGGAAACCAGCGCAACCTAGAGTTGAACAAAAGCACCAAATCCCCAACCGCAAATTCACATTTCTCAATCTTTTGGTGATGGTACTTCTTCATCTTTTCTTGGTAGAGGGATGAACTTTCATATGCCTTCAAGCGAAACTCATCAAGCTCATTCAAACCATTTAATCTCTGTTCCACTGCTTCGTTCCAATCCATCTTCAGTTTCTTCATCGCCCACATGGCCTTGTGATCTAACTCAACCGGTAAGTGACAAGCCTTCCCATATACAAGTTGGTATGGAGACATACCTATGGGAGTCTTGTATGTTGTCCGGTAGGCCAAAGAGCATCATCAAGCCTCCTTGACCAATCCGTTCTACTAGCATTCACCATTTTTGTCAGAATTTGCTTGATTTCTCTATTTGACACCTCGACTTGCCCACTAGTCTGTGGATGGTAAGGAGTGGCTACATTGTCGCGAACCTCATATTTCTCCAATAACACTTTGAACAACTTGTCGCAAAAGTGGGATCCCACATCACTAATAAAGGCTCTAGGGGTGCCAAATCTGGAAAATATGTTATTTTTCAAGAACGCGGTGACACTCTTCCCTTCATTGTTTGCAAGTGCTACGGCTTCCACCCATTTTGATACATAATCAACCGCCACAAGAATATACTTCATCCCATGAGAACTCACAAAAGGGCCCATAAAATCAATGCCCCGGACATCAAATAACTCAATTACTAGAATGGGATTCAAAGGTAGCTCTTGCCTTCTTGAAATACCCCCATCTCGTTGGCACCTATCACAAGACTTTGTGAACTCATGGGATCTTGGTGGACGGTCGGCCAATAGTATCCACACTGCAAAATCTTATGGGCTGTCCGGATACCACTATGATGCCCTCCCACAGGCGAGGAGTGACATGCTTCCAAAACACTTAGCATCTCAACTTCCGGTACACATCGACGAATAAGCCCATCGGCACAACTCCGATATAAATAAGGCTCATCCCCAAAGAATTTTTGTACATCATGCATGAAATTTTTCCTTTGATGAAAGGACAAGTCTGATGGGAATATATCACTAGCTTGATAATTCGCAAAATCGGCGAACCATGGAATAAAGTCATGAGAAGCAGCCAATACATGCTCATCAGGGAAAGTATCATCAATTTCAGCCTTTTCACCCAACTCTCGCATAGCTTCATCCTCTAATCTGGACAAGTGATCAGCAACTTGGTTTTCGGTCCCCTTTCTGTCTTTCACCTCAAAATCAAACTCTTGCAACAATAATACCCATAGAATCAACCTAGGTGTCACATCCTTCTTTGCCATCAAATATATCAAAGCCGAATGATCAGTATGCACTATGACTCTCATGCGAAGCAAATAGGATCGAAATTTTTCCAACGTAAATACCACCGCAAGGAGCTCTTGTTCAATGACAGTATAATTCTTTTGAGCTTGATTAAGGGCCTTACTGGCGTAATAAATGGGGTGAAGGATTTTCTTCCTTCTTTGTCCCAATACTACACCAAGAGCAACCCCACTGGCATCACACATCACTTTAAATGGTTTGCTCCAATCCTGGGAAATAATAATGGGCGCAGACACCAACTTCTCCTTCAACTCTCCAAATGCCTTCTGACAGGATTCATCAAAATAAAATTTGCACTCTTTTTCAAGTAACTTGCACAGAGGATGTGCAATTTTTGAAAAATCCTTGATAAACCTCCGGTAGAAGCCCGCATGCCCAAGAAAGCTCATCACATCTTTTACAGAGATGGGTAGAGGAAGTCTCTCTATCACCTCAACTTTGGCTCGATCAACCTCTATATCCTTCTCTGAGATGTGATGGCCCAATACAATACCCTCTTTCACCATGAAGTGACATTTCTCCCAGTTTAGCACAAGATTGCAATCTTCACATCTTTTGAGAACTTCGGCCAAGTAACTCAAACAATGATCAAACGAGTCTCCAACAACAGAAAAATCATCTATAAACACCTCAATGGTGTCCTCCACCATATCGAAGAATATCAATATCATACATCTCTGAAAAGTAGCTGGTGCATTACACAACCCGAAGGGCATCTTCTTGAAGGCGAAAGTTCCATAAAGGCAAGTGAAAGTGGTTTTCTCTTGATCTAATAGAGATCTGGTTGTAACTCGAATAACAATGCAGAAAACAATACCACCCTTTTCCTGCGAGACTATATAGCATCTGATCCATGAAGGGCATAGGAAAATGGTCCTTCTCAGTCCATGCATTCAATTTTCGGTAATCCATACACACTATCCATCCGGTCACCGGCCTCATTGGAACAAGTTCATTCCTATCATTAGGGACCACAGTCATTCCCCCCTTTTTGGGCACAAAATGAACAGGGCATACCCAACTACTATCTGCGATCGTATATATGACTCTGGCATCTAACCACTTCATAATCTCCTTCTTAACTACCTCTTGCATAGGTGGATTTAAACGTCTCTGGTGCTCAATACTTGGCTTATGATCGGGCATGAGTTGGATTTTGAGTGAACAAATACCGGGAGGGATCCCAATAATATCCGCAATAGTCCACCCAATATATCTCTTGAGACTCTTCAACACTTCCACCAAACACACTACTTGCTCCACATTCAAGTCCGATGCAATGATTAACGGCAAAGTGTCATCTTTTCCGAAGAATACATACCTCAGATGAAGTGGTAGAGCCTTAAGCTCTAATTTTGAAGCCTCTTCAATTGATGGTTTCGCGGATGGAGACTCGCGATGTTTCATGTCTAACTCGAATTTATTTGGTTTGAACAAAAAATAACCTCGATCAAGTGCCGCAACCAATGACTCATATTTTCAATACCATCACTCTCAAAATTCATGATCATTGCCGCTAGTGCCTCAACACCAAGGCGCTCTTTGATTTGTACCTCAGTTGTACTCTCAACCCTGTAAGATATAGCAGATACCGTTTGGAGCTCACCACTCTGCTTCATGGACCTACAAATGTTGAAAGTTTCCTCTTCATTATTTAACCGAAACTTTATCTGCCCATTTTCCATATCAACCAAAGCGTGACCAGTAGCAAGGAGTGACCTCCCAACAATAATAGGAACCTCAAAGTCAACCTCATATTCAAGAATTACAAAATTTGCAGGAAATATAAATGACTCTACTTTCACCAACACATCATGGACTATCGCAATAGGCCTCTTAACCGTTCGATCGGCCATCAGTAACCGCATCGCAGTGGGACTTGGGTCACTCAAACCCAAGTTCTTATAGATAGATAGAGTCCTGAGATTTATTCTTACACCAAGATCGCATAGTGCTTTAGCAAAGTGTAACAACCCGATAGTACATGGAACAGTGAAAGCGCCCGGATCTTCTTTCTTTTGCACCAGTGACCTTGTAGCAATAGCATTATAGTGTTGCATCCTATCATCATCCTCAAAACTAAGCGACCTCTTCTTAGTAACCATATCTTTCATGAACTTGGAATAACCGGGCATTTGTTCAAGAGCTTCTATCAGAGGGACATTGATGGAAAGCTATTTCAACATAGTAATAAAACGTCGGTATTTTCCATCCTAGGTCTTCTTCACCAATCTTTGTGGGAATGGTGGTGGTGGTCTAGGAACGGGGGTCACCTTTTGGCGCATCTCTGCTTTTTTCACCGGTTCATTTACAAACTCACCACTAGCTTCTACTACCTCGTCTTCTCTTCTCACATCGTCTTCAACGCCAGACGGCATAGTGGATCCACAGTTTGCTTACCCCTCTCAAGTAGTGACTGTCATACAATGTCCATCATTTTTCGGATTTTGGACAGTGTTGCTTGGAAGAGTACCCGGTTGACGTGGGTTCACAGTAGAAGACAATTGGTCCATTTGCAACTCAAGATGCTTGATTGAGAATGCATGTGCATCCATCTTTTGCCCAATATTAACTAAATCACCTCTCAACTCTTTGGCGTGCTCATCACTCGCGTCGAACCTGCTCATCATCTTTTGAAACATGTCCTCAACTCGTGCCATACTACCTCCACCATCCCTAGGTGCAACTTCCCGATTTTGAGGTGGAACATAGGGCCCACTCCTATCGTTTCTGTTACATTAGTTACCCCAGTTGAAGTTGTTGCCGCGGTTGTAGTTTCCATCTCGAACATAGTGACCCTCTCGGTTGTAATTTCCATAGTTCCGACCTTGATTTCCTTGACCTTTGCGCCAATTCTCCTGATTAGAGCCTTGAGAGTTCGGCCAGAAACCCCCCGTCTGCTCATTCACTACATAAGAATCTTATTCATAGTAGTACTCATCAACCGACGGTGGTGGTTTAGCCAAATAATTCACCGCATTTACTTTCTCTGCACCCCCTGTGACATGTTTCAACACCAACCCTAGCTCAATTCTCATTTGAGCCATCTATTCACGAATCTCATCTGTGGCTGGGTTATGTGTGGCTTGCACCGCAAAAGTGTTTATCCCAGTATCCGACTTCCTAGTGCTCAAAGCTTTATTATTTCGAGAGATTTTCCCTAACTTCTCAGCGATCTATGCATAAGTACACTCCCCATAAGAACCACTCGCAATTGTATCAAACATAGCTTTATTATTATCGTCTTGCCCCCTATAGAAGTACTCTTTCAATGATTCATCATCAATGCGGTGGTTTGGGACACTTCTCAAAAATGAGGTGAACCTATCCCAAGAACTACTTACTGACTCCCCAGGTAATGCCACAAAGTTGTTCACCCTATATTTGTGGTTGAGCTTTTTGGACACCGGATAGTAACGCGCCAGGAACACATCCCTCAACTCGTTCCAAGTATAGATTGAGTTATAGGGCAGCTTAGTAAACCATATAGCAGCCTCTCCCGTCAGTGAGAGAGGGAACACTCTTAACCCGATGACATCCATGTCCAAGTCAGGCCTCCCTACACAACTCTTAAACACCGAACTCAGCTTGGCTATGTTAGCATGTGGATCCTTAGATGGTAGCCCCAAAAACAAACCTCTTGTGGTGAGCATCTGCATCAAACTACTAGTTACCACAAAAGTATAACCATGTGGTAGAGGAGGTAGGACAAGTGGCCCACCAGAATCAGTGATGTTAACATTGACCCTATAGTTCTCTTGAGGGCGCGGGGTGGGAGGTTGCCTCCTCGGATCACCTTAACCAGGGTTCTCCACTAACACTTGATTATGAGGAACAACTGGGTGAGGAAGTTGACGGTTGATCCCATTACCAAGATTAGCAGGATTGTGTGGATCGTTCATTCTACGGAGTGTACAATTTAGTTCTGGATCAAGTGGAAGTATTGGCTCTCCTCGACTCCGTGTACTTGGCATACACTAGAGCTAGACCTGAGAGAGACAAAAACAAAAAGAAAAAGTAAAATTAGGAAATTGTTCACTAAAATACGGTAATGTTCTTAAAGTTAATCTAAAAGTCACTTTCCCCGGCAGCGGTGCCAAAATTTGATACTCTCAAATTACACTTCTTTACAGAAGTATAAGCAGTCGTATCAAGTAAAGAAGCCAACAAGTAGGTTGGAGTCGATCCCACAAGAAAAATGGTTTAGACTTAATTTAATATACTATTACGTCTATTTAGTCAAGTCCTTTCCGAAAACAAGTAGTTAAAGGGGGGGATTTTGTGAAACAAAAGTATTCAATTATTTCTAAGTAAAATAACTAGCAAGATTAAAACTTTGGTGTTTATCAAGTGATGAGAGAAACTAGGGTATAAGTGTTCCCCATAAGTTCGTAACTCGGTAACCCTAGCTATAAAAATTCTTTCCTAGTGTCTTGCATGCAAAGTGATAAGTTATGTATCTCTAAATCCTTGGTCCGACATTTAGAGAATTTCACCCCGTACCTTGGTCTGACTACATGTTTAAAAATTACTAAACCTTACCTTTACCTCATATTAAGCATCATATTCGATGTTTGGCTTAGTTACTACTTCGCACCAATCGAAACTAGCCTATTAGATAGTGTCCACTAAATCTATGTTGATAATTCTTTTCCTATTAACTACCTTTGGTCTGGCAAGTAGTGATAGGGCAAGTTTTAACGTGTGCACTCGTTAAAAAGACTTCTAAATGAAAGAATTATCAATACATGCAAGAATCTATTCTAGAATTGTTACTTAGCTAGTTTTACCTTGCTAATAACCCATAGTTCCCACAACCCTAGTTGTTGATTTAGTTACCCATGCTTAGAAATACACAATTCATGATTGTTAAACAAGAATTCAGTACTTACTTTGATAAGTTTGAAGAAAATCAAGAAATCACACTTGAAATAAAAAAAATTACTTGATAATCGATTACGGAAACTTGAATAAATTGCTAAATTGCAAAGTCAAAGCTCCAACAACAAAAGTATGAAAAATAATAAAAATTCTAACCCCCAAAAATGAGGTTTTTAACCCTATTTATAATAACAAAGTCCTAAATTAAAATTAGTCCAAAATAAGTAAAGTATGTCCAAAAAACGCGGCTTCAGTCGATGACCCCAACGACGGTCCTTCGATGGAACTACGGACCGTCGACTGCCTTCGTCGGTCCATACTTAGCTTTTTCTTCATCCTTCATTCTTGCATCTTCTCTGATCCAATCGACGAACCAACAACACGGTCCGTCGTCTCACTTACGGCCCGTCGATGCCTCCGTCATTCCATACTTAGTGATTTCTTCAACATCGGGTACAGGGACTAATCTCTGATCTAATTGACGGTTGCCACGATGGTCCTTCAATCAGTCAACGGACCGTCGATCAGTCAACGGACCGTCGATCCTTCCATAGCCCCACACTTACTAAGAATTCCCCGAGTTGCTTTAGATGCTTGGACCTCCAGTCGACGATCACCACCCACGAACCGTCGATGGAATGACGGGCCGTCGATGTCTTCGTGGGTCACTTCTGCAATGATTTCTGCACAGCCGTCTGCATTGTTGTTTTGGACAACTTTCCTGCAAAACACAGATAAAACACATTAAATTACTATAAAAAAGCCCTAGAAACACACTAAACTTAAGGAAAAAGCATTGAAAGTACCGTGAAACCACGGTACATCAGCAATCCAGTTACTAGATGCTGTGAATCCACTTCTAGTAAAAATTTCCAATATCCCAATTCCAGCCCCCAAATCAGACTAAATATAGAAGCTTCAAGTTCTGCTTTGTTGTTTGTACCAACACCAAGTTGAACAACAAATGCCAGCACCATCTTACCAGTTTGGTCCCTTATGATACCACCTGCTCCAATCTTGCTGGGGTTGTTAATTGTACTACCATTCGTATTGATTTTGATCCACGGGATTTTTACATGCCACCATAGTTACTTTCGTATCATGAATACAATTTTCCCCTAGCTGAATTAAACCTCTCCAAGTTGAAGGCCATTTAATTTGAGGAAAAGTTTATGTGAGTAGCATGTAATTATCTTTGTATAGACATATTTAACCCTGCTGATATTGGATGGTTTCCCCCCATATTTGCTGGCACACCTGTTCTTCAAGAGATTCCAACAAATAAAGATAGGTGTGGCCTAAAGAAGGAGTCTGTAAGCCTCATTTTTATATTAAGTTGACCACCATTGTATGATGAGGTGTTACAGTGAGCTGTGGTCCGGGTTGATTCCAGCAACTGCTGCAAAACTTCTCCATACATAAGATGCAAATTGGCCAGTGTTGAACGTATACTTTATGGTGTATATACCTTGCCTGTTAGAACAACAAAAACAATAAGTTGGTTCTTTGCCAAAAGTAATAAGTCTTCATTAGTTGGGAGTTTTCCTTTCAAATCTCTCCATACAAGGAAAGATGCTTTAAAGGGAATACTCTTATGCCAAATAAAATAATTGAACAAAGTTTTAGACTTTTTATCCCTGAACTCATTCAATGGTGATGAACAAGTAAATTTTCCATCACTGTTAAGCTTCCAAATTGCTTGATCTGGTAGATGTTGTTGAATAGGGAGTTCTACAGCTAGGATTTTTGCAAGCTGACAACTCGGAGCCTGTTGTAACAATTTGTTCCAGTTCCATCTGCCTTCACACCAAAATTCTGCAATTGTGCTATTGTTGAACCTATTGCTGTTGGAGGACAATTGAGCAAGATGACCAGATCCTAGCCAATTATCCCACCAAAAATAGAAGGATCCAGAATTGAGTTCTTTGGCAATATTTTTCTTTCAAAAAATCACCCAACAAAGTGTGTTTAGTCCTAAAGGTCCACCATTGTTTATATTGGAAAGCCATGCAAACATCTTTGATGTTCCTCATACCAATCCACCTTTCTTCACATGGGAAGCTTAAGTTCTTCCAGGAAGCCCAATGGTATTTCCTGTTGTCATTCCTCCATCCCAAAAGAAGTCAGCCATGATCATTTGGATCTACTTAAGTACAGTATATGGGGTGTTATTGCTGAGAGAATGTTAATGGGGGGGATTGTAATACATGCTTGATCGAAATGGCCTTGCCTCCATATCTTGGTTGCTTAGTTTGCCATCCTGTAATCCTGCAAATAACTTTATTAACAAGATCGGAGAAATAAATAATTCTAGGTATACCCACAAAAAGAGGGCATCCTAGGTATGTTAGGGGACCCTGCTTCTGTTTGAAACCAGTAATTCTTTTAACTCTCTCTCTTGTATTGTTGAAAGTATTTGCATGGATCATTAAATGACTTTTGTTTCCATTGATCAATTGACTAGAGGTGTCTTCATAGGCTTTCAGGGTCTGCATGATGAGGTTTAAAGTTTTTGTTCTTCCAGATGAGAATAAGATAATATCATCTGCAAAGCTCAAGTTATTCACCCTAGGACCCCTCTTATCCATAAAGAAACCATGGAAGTAAGGATTGTTGTACAGTCTATTTAGGGAACTTGAAAGAACCTTTGCACCTAAAATAAATAGGGCAGGTGAAAGAGGGTCACCATGCGTAAGACCTCTGGTGGAATGAAAGAAGCCATACCTCTTACCATTGATAATAATAGAGTACCAGTTTTTAGCCATGATTGTCCATACCATATCAATGAATACTTCCTCAAATCCCATTTTCCTTAACACCAAGCAAATGTATGCCCAAGAGACTCTATCATAAGCTTTTGCCATATCCAATTTGATAACGACATTACTCCCAATATTATGCATCTTATATGATGGATGATCTCTTGTGCTAACATATTGTTTTCAGAAATGTTTCTTCCTTTTACGAATCCGAATTGATTGAGAGATATCAAATTAGGCAAAATTGGACTAAGTCTGTTGCTCACCAGTTTAGAGATGATCTTACTGGTGAAATTTCTCATACTTATAGGTCTAAATTATGTCAATTTGCTGGGATTACTAACATTTGTTAACAATACAATGCAAGAGTTAGAGAAGTACTTCGGAATCATTTGGCCACTGAAGAATGCATGGATGACTCCGAAGAGGTCTTGTTTGATGATGTGCCAGCCTTTATGGAAAAAATAGTCATTCATTCCATCCTGAACAGAAGCAGAGGTGGGGTTCATGGAGAAAACAACTTTTTTCAACTCTTCCATATTCGGGATGGTGGTGAGCCTTTCATTCTGCTCCTGACTCACCATCCTTTGTATGCAATCGAAAGTGTTTTCATTAATGAATTTATCTTCACCAGTGAAGATGTGTTGGAAGTGATCACACGCAGCATTAGCAATATTGTCATCTCCCTATACCCACTCCCTATCTTCATTGATGATTTTGTGAATAAAAAGCCTTCTTCTTCTTCCCTTACCAGTGAGTGAAAATATTTTGAATTGGTGTCACCCTCTTTGAACCACTGAAGTTGGGTTTTTTGCTTCATGATGGAATCCTCCAACTTCAGAAACTTAATATATTTGGCATTGAGCTCATGAAGGGAAGTTTAGTTTGCTTCAGTTTGGTCCAGGATAAGGTTCTTTCAGCATTTCTTACCTTTTCTTCATACTAACCTGCAAAAAAAATATCACCAAATTCTTTTTTCGACCAGCAACTCAAAGTGTTAGAAAGTCTTTTAAGTTTCTGATGGAATTTCCACATATCATTACCTTCTATACCCCTTCCCCAACAAGCCTTCACAAGGTTTAGGAAAGTAGGATTGTCTACCCAACAGTTGAGGAATTTAAAGTATTTAGTATAGTTTGCCTCCTTTGGGATCATCTCCATTAGTAGAGGACAGTGATTGGAGCTTGTAGAAGATAGATGAGTGATAGTAGTTTGGGGCATGAATTCGAGCCACTTATCATCCACAAAGAGCCCTGGCCAGCCTTTTCGAGATTCTATGAGTGATACCCTGCTTGTTGGACCAAGTAAATTTTTGTCCACTAAAGCCTATGTCCACAAGACCACATGCTTCAATAACAGATATGAATTCAAAGCTCTTTTTCATGTTGTAGGGTACCCATCCCATTTTTTTCTTCCCTAGCATATATGACATTAAAATCACCTACATCACACCAAGGTTTAGAGTTCTCTTTAGCTTGCTGAAGCATTTTATCCCATAAAGGTCTTCTAACATGATCTTTGCATTTTGCATAAACAAAGGTAATAGTGAATTGATTTTGTAATTCATTCTGATTAATGTCACAGGTAATTTGCTTTTCATCCTCATCAATAATGTTACAGTCCACATCCCCATTCCAAAATAGCCCAATTTTGCCATCAGAGTTGCTGACAGAATTCTCCATTGCTAATTGAGTTTTAAAGTTCTGAACATTAGCATTATCAGAAAAAGGTTCCAATATTGCAATGATAGAAAGATGATGCATTTTCCTTAAGATTTTGAATCTTTCCACAACACCTTAGGTGTTGATCCCTCTCACATTCCATATAAGTGTTCTAATCATTGAGATGATCTGGAGGAGAAGAGCCTAGTATTTGGTCTTTCAGCAAAGACAATATTAATATCGTGATTCTTGATCATAATCATAATCATAATCATCAGGGTTTTTTCTGTCAAGTTCATCTTTAGAATTATCAACTGCATACTCGTCTATAAGAGGTGCAGTGTTGACTTGACAAAATTGTTATCTCTTATCAGGAGTATCTATAGGTGGTGGAGTCATATATTGAGCTTGTAAAAGGGGAATGTCCAAACCCTGATAGTCATTTACCATGATAAATTTATTGCATGGCTCCTCCCCCCTTTCCTGTTCCTTTTCCTTCTCACTTTTCTGTTATTTACTCTGTCTCCTTTAGTATGCATCCCTCTTCTGTTTTCTAGGCTTATTTTTGCTCTTAGGAGTATTTGAAGGATACTAGTACTTGCCTTGTTCCCAATATCTTTTGCCATGGAAGCATTACTATGTTTATCATTAGGACCATTTTCTTTTTGATGTTTTTCCTTGATTTTTTCAGTGTTATGTTGTCTTTTTCCTTCCGTTTGTGTAGGCTACTGAACTTGTTGTTGTTTCAACTGTTGCTGCAGGCTGTTGGTGTTATCTGTGGCTCTAAGGTCTGTGTTTTTGTCTATGTTAACCCCCTCATGCAAAACATGAGTCAAACTTCCCCCTTTGGTTACCCCATCTGCAAATTAGTATGGTTCTCCTGACTTCCCCCATCCAACCCTCCTTTAACTTCTCCATTCATAAATTTAGACATATCAGATATACAAGAGTAGGGTTGTACAACTATGATACCTGACTTTTTGATGTTAATCTCACCTTCGTGCAGTCTTCTTTGATTTCCTTTATCATTTACTGAAATTTGTTTGTTTTGTGTTGCTTGCCAAGATTGTTGCTCCTTGTTAGATATTTCCTTTCCTGTTCTCCTTTGATGTTCCTGCAGGTTCAAGTTAGTAAAAACATTATGGTGTAAAATAGGAGGGTTACCTATTTGTTGAGCAGTTGAGTGATTATTTCCTTGTGTTGTCTGATCTAGTGATGCACTGGGCCTCCATGTTGTCTTCTGAGTACCTTCCTCTCGTAGTTTATTATTCCTTCTTCTTTGTGTTTGCCCCTCATCCCCTCTTTGCTGCTCTGTCTGTTATTGTATGTTTTTTTCCTTGTTATTTTGTTGTTGTTGATCTCTAGAATCTGTCACTTTATCTTGGTTGTTTGCTTTCTCTTTTTGGTTGTGATTTTTCTTATTTTTACGTTTCTTTTCATTTTCTTGCTATTTTCTGTATTTGTAGTCATCATCTCTCATTTTGGATTTGTATTCATCTACATCATGCCCCTGATGTCTACAATATTCGTAGTGAGGGGGGAGGTTCTCATACTCTACTGGTTTTAGGTTTTAGGATTTGGGATTTAGGATTTGAGGTTTAATATCTATGGTTTATTGTTTAATATTTTTTTTCTGGTATTTTTGGCATGGAGTTTAGAATTTAGGGTTTAGGATTAGGGTTTAGTTTTTTTTTAGGTTTTGTGTTTAATGTTTGTGTGTTGGTATTTTGTCTTGGGGTTTAGGGTTTATTGTTAGGGTTAGGGTTAGGGTTAGGGTTAGGGTTAATGTTAGGGTTAGGGTTAGGTTTATGGTGTTTTTAGGTTTTAGTGTTTGGGTTAAGGATTTGGTTGTAATATATATGGTTTAGTGTTTAATGTTAGGGTTTAGGTATGTTTGGCTTTGTGGTTAGGGTTTAGGGTTTAGGTTTAGAGTTAGGGATACGTTTAGGGTTGGGTTTCAAGTTAGGGATGAGGTTAGGATTTAGTTTTTTTTAAGGTCTTAGGTTTTGGGGTTTAGGATTTGTGGTTAAAATATATGATTTAGTGTTTAATGTTTGGGTTTTGGTATTTTGGGCTTGGTTTTTCGGGTTTAGGGTTTGGGTTAGGGTTAGGATTGAGGATAATGTTATGGTTACAGTTATGGTTGGGGTTTAGGGTTTTTTAGATTTTAGAGTTTGTGGTTTAGGATTTAAGGTCTAAAATCTATGGTTTAGTGTTTATTGTTTAAGTTTTCGTATTTTGGACTTATTGTTTAGGGTTTAGGGTTAGGGTTAGGGTTAGGTTGTTGGTTATTTTTTAGGTTTTAGGTTTTAGGGTTTAGCATTTGAGGTTTAATATCTATGGTTTACTGTTTAATGTTTGGTTTTTTCGTATTTTGGACTTGGGGTTTCGGGTTTATTATTTAGGATTAGGGTTAGGGTTAAGGTTAGGGTTAGGATTTAGGTACTTTTTTAGGTTTAAGGGTTTTGGGTTTAGGATTTGAGGTTAAATATGAATGGTTTTGTGTTTAATGTTTAGCAGTTGGTATTATGTGCTTGGGGTTTAGGGTTTAGGGTTTAGGGTTAGGGTTAGGTTTAGGGTTTAGTGTTTCATTTAGGTTTTAGCGTTAGGTTTAGGGTTTCGTGTTTTTATTATTTTAGGGTTTGGGTTTAGTGTCTAGAGCCTCACATGTGCCTAAAAAGGTTATTAATATGTTAATTAATTTCTTTACAGTGTGTATACTTTATTTGAAGTGATTTGGAGGTCAAATGTCCAAGAACGTCCATGACTTGCGAAAGTTAAGCCTTTAGACATGCTAGAGTGTTATAGTGTGAATTGGCATGTTTTATATGTTGTTTGATGCTCAATTGATAGGAATGTCTTTAACATGCTTATGATCCTAATTAGGTTCGAAACGTCCGGGTATGACTCCCCAAGGACCACCCAAAGGGTCCTTGAGGAGGACCCAAACACTGCCTAGACACTGCCAAGGCAGTGTCAATCTACGCTTAAGGAAATGACTCCCCGTACCTCAATCTACGCCCAGACGATTGGGGGCGTTGCTCAACACTAAGACGTGTAAGATCAGCCCCCAAAAATGAGGCCTCAGTCACCATCTACGGACGTGCAGTACGGCACCGTCGTTCAAACAACGGTATGTCAGTCTGCACGTAAGTTGAGGACTGCAATTCTTTTGCAGCGTGTTGTCCAATATAAGGGGTGAATTAAATTCACCCCCCATTCTAAATAGACCCTAGTATGTTATTTTATCTATTTTAGGTATATTAAGTTAGTTAAAAAGATCAAAACCTTTATTCTAAGTTATTCTTCAAAATTAGAATTTCCCTCTCAAAACAAAACCTCTCTAGAAACCTCCCTTGGAGATGAAGCTCAAGAACAACTTGGAGATTGGATATCCATGGATTATTCATCAAGGTTTGGTGGCTTTCTCATCTAATGAGGTATGGTGATACTTCATCCTTAGTTATGCATTCATCTAAGAAGTTCCTTCAAAGGTTTTCAAAGAGATTTCATGATCAAATTCTATATCTTTCAATCTAGCCATGGGTTCTTTCTCAAATTGATTTCAAAAGCATGCTTATGATGAATTGATGATTTTCTACTGTTTATAATTATTATTTCAATCCAATTTCATGATGTACCCATGTTCCTCCCAAAATCCCAATTTAGACTATAATGTGGGTAATGTGATCTAATGGTAAATGACCCCCGACCTATGTACCCCTATATGAGTGTGTGATCTTAGACAATGTTAGGAGTCTTAGATAAAATGCTGAAGGTGTCTTGTCTCCTATGCTATAATGTGGTGTGTGGTTTATGCATGAATGTGTATTGTGGTCTTAATAGGGTAGCTGCCTCAATGTGATGTTGATAGCCATTATGTGATCATGTTGTCCAATGTACACATACCTCGTGCATGTCTATGAGTATTATAGATTCATGTGTCTAATAAAAGGAATTCTCGTATGCACTGTCTACTACTATGCATGTAAAGTATATGTTCATGAAAGTTAGAAATGTATCTTAACTAGGATAACTTGATAGGTGTACTAGTGTAGGCAAGGGTGTGGGACCTTGCCTATACATTGCACATGTCTACCTTGATAGAATAGTTCCAAGGGTGATTACTCTATGTAAATGAATATGAATGCATCAGTATGTTATGAACATGACTTATATGTTATAATGTCAAGTATATGATATGATGAAGTATGAATATGTCTAGTGTCTAAATGTGTTTATGTGAAACGTGTTCTCATATAAGTACACAAACACATACATGAATGAAAGCACATCTATGAAGCATATATGATAATCTAGTAACATAGGTCTCGTCAAAGGTATTCTTAATTGTACTCTAAACTAGAGTATGCTTGAATATGTTATGTCCATGTGAAAGGTTTTCTCACATGATTTAGGTTGATGAAAGGACATTCTCATCTATAAGCTATGAGTTGTGCATATGAGGAGTAAATTCTCCTAAGGCTTATTTTATGAAGTAAAGTTAATAAAGGCTTTTTCAATAAAGGGAAGTTAGCTTAGCACCGAGTGAACTTTACAATGAGAGGTGTCCCATCCCAAGATGAAAGGTAGGTTCACCAATGTCTCATGAGATGGAAACCTCCACGTATAGTAAGTCAATGTTTCTTGTAAAAATCTCTTCATTCCATAACTACGTGCCCCCGTAGGATATAGCTAGTGGATCCACCTAGATAAGCTATCATGTATGGTTATACCTTGGCAAGTAGAGAACCTCTTTTCAGTGTGGGGTTGTATGACCTCGGATTCCATGTTTAGCTCACATGGTCTAGTGTCGGTTAAGGCAAAGTTTTCCTAAGTAAAATGGACAATGGAAGTAATGTAATGAACCCTAACTAGGATAACCTAAGGGAAGTTGCCTAGTGTAGGTGAGAGTAATGAGCTTACCTATATATTGCACAAGTAGCCCTTGAAGGAAGTTCTAAGAAAGTGTTCTATATGTATATGTATATGACTATGTCTCTCATGCATGACGTTATGATATTGACCAATTGTTATGATAATATGCATAGTATGAGTCCTATGGTGTCTATATGATGAGGTATCACTTTATGTGAATGATTGGTCTTATTGCCATATGATGAAAGTCTTACTTGGTATGTATATAGTTGACTATAGTGGCAATGTTGATATATGAAGTAAATGATATGCTTGTAGTCTCTTTGTGAGTTTACTTAGTATGTGTGAGGTTATGGGGATTCACATGTACATTGCACTAGTAGGCTTAGATTGGGATTATGAGTAAGGTCTTGTGATGTATTTATTAAGTGAAGTCCAAATATGCTATTGTTGACTATTGCCTCTTCTGATGCTATTGGTACTGTTTACTTGCATATGGTTTTGAAATGTGTCTTCTACGTGGTTCATGAAGTATGTTGGGTCATATGTGAAGCATGTGTCTCATGATATGTTATGCTTATGTGAAAGTATGAGTTTAAGTTAATGAAGGTTGTATGAATGTTACCTTGGTGGCCTTAAGGTGATGCTTGAGTGTGAGTAGTGGATGGGACACTATTCATGCATTCCACCAAGTATTACTAGAAGGTTAATTGGGGTAAGTGAAGTAAGGTAAAAGAAAGGTAATACTATGGATATGATAAATGTGCCTATTTATTTCCCATTTTATTTCCGTATTTGCATATGTTCCTGAAATTAATCTACAATGATATTCTATATTGTTGTCATCATATTTATATTTTAATACTCCTCCATAACTCTTTTCACTTGCATCAGTTTCTACTATATAAATAAATTTTTTATTTTCATCTGGAAAATATAATTTTGGTAATGTTTTACATAATAATTTTATCTTTTGTATTTGTGCTTGATCTTTATTATCAAACTGATATTCTTTATCTTTCTTTAATTTTTGTTGTAATGGTTTTAAGTTTTCTGCTAATTTCGATATATATTCTCTTACTTGATTAACAAGTCCTAAGAATGATTGTAATTTCTTTTTTGTATCTAATTGTTCATTCGAAGTTATTATTTTTTGTACTATATGCGTTTGCATTTTTATTCCATTTTTATCTATTTGTATTCCTAAGAATTCTATTTGTTTTTTCATTATTTCTGCTTTCTTTTTGCTTAAACTTATACCTGAATGTTCTATTATATGTATAAATTTTTTAATAATCTTATGTGTTCATCTTGTGTTTTAGAATATAATAGTATATCATCAATATATACTACACAATTTTCTAGTTGTTTAAAATAGTTGTCCATAAAATGTTGATATCTACCTGGTGCATTTTTATATCCAAATGGTAATACATTCCATTCATAAAATCCTTGTGGTACTGTGAATGTTGTAAGTTTTTTAGATTCTTCTTCTAACTTTAAGTGATAAAATCCTGATTTACAATCAAATTTACTAAAATAACTATATCCTTGTATTTGTCTTATCTTTAGTATTTTATTTGGTATTGGGTAATTGTATGTTTTAGTTTTAGCATTTAAATTTCTATAGTCAATAACCATCCTACTTTTTCCTCTTTTTTGTTCACTATATTTATTTACAATAAATGCCGGGCTTGTATGTTTACTATTACTTTCTTGTATATATTTTTTCTCTAGTAATTCATTTATATGTAGTTTAAATTCAGTTAAATTATTAAAATTATATTTTAATGGTTTTTGTGTTATTATACTATTTTCATCAATCACTTCAATATTAACTTTTGTTTTATGTTTTTCTCATCCTTGTAAAGGATCTTCGTTATATAATAATTCTAATTTTTCTTGGAGTATTTTTACTTTATCTATAGAGAATATAATTTATTCTATTCTAGGGTCTTCTTCTTTTATATTTTCTAATTTTTGTGTAATTTTTTCACTGCCTTTAATCCATTCTGTTGTTTTTCTTCTTTTGTTACCTACTCTTTTTGCTCCTATCTTTTGTTTACATGGTGTTGTGAACCACCAGTGTGTTTTAGTTATTATATGTGGATATAATTTATCTAAAAATGGCATCCTAATAACATATCATTTGTTGTTAATTCAAAATTATATATTTCTTCTATAGTTAATATTTTATCCCATATTTGTATTTTTATATTTTTTGCCTTGTATGTGATCATACTTCCTTCATTATTAAATTCTGTTACTACTATTGGTGTTTTTAACTTTTCCCATTTTTCTTCTGGTAAACAATTGTATTTAGATATATTAGCTTCTGCTCCTGTATCTATCATTGGTGTATAATATCTGTTATAGTATCCTTCTATTATTATCTTTGCAAGTATATATATTTTCATTTTTAAATCATATTAAAGTTCTTTTTATTATTATCTTCTTATTTTCATAATTTATTGTTAATTGCTTATCTTCTAGATTATATGGTTTTACTTGTTCTAACCATTTTATCCCTAATGTTATATTTTCATTTCCTTGATATATTTTGAATTTCATTATTATTGGTATTCCTCCAATTATTAGTTCTTGTTCTGTTGTTTTTTCAATATTTACTAATACTTTTGGTAATTCTCGACATGAGTGTTCTGTAGTTATTATTTTATCTTCCATTACTAACTCTCTTGTAATATAGTTTTCTTCTTGTCCTGTATTTATTAATATTAGATATTTTCTTTGCTCCATTATTCCTGTTATATAATAATGGTGTGGTTTTATTTCTTCTTCTATTAGCTTTTGTAGAATTATATTTATTCTCTTTGAACTATTTGAAGTACTCATTTTTGATGATGTTTCTGTATATCATAATTTTTATTTATTCTCTTTGATGTACTTAATCTTTCTTGTACTATTTCTAAATCTTCTTCTATATCAATTTCATTATAACTATAGTCATTATTATCTATAACCGTAACTATCTTTTCAAAGGGGTTTTCTATTTTTATTTTATTTATTTTATTTTTTGCTGTTATTTTATGTTTTGTTGTTAAAACATATAAATTTTTACATCTAGCTGTAAATATTTTACTTCCAGGTGCTAGTTCTATTCCTGACATTTTCCAATATAATACTAATGATTTATCTATATTTCTGTCATTAATTGCTACTGAGTAATTAGCACTTATTATAAATTTAAATTTTTGGTATATTAAATTACCTTTTACTGCACTTATTATACTTTTTTCTATGGGTTGTATAATTCTATCATCTGCTAAATATATTTCTATAGGTGTATCTATTCCTTCTCTAAAACATGATTTTGTTAATATTTCAGTTCCTCCTTAATGTACATATTTAATTGGGTTTTTTGCATTATCTCTTGTATTTCTTTATTGATTATTCTCTTATTTATTATTGGTATTTTAGCTTTTCCTTTGGTATACTTACAATCTATGATGTGTTCTCTTTGACTTACTACATAATATTCTTCTTTTTGTCTTTTAAACCAATTTTTTATTTTTGGTACTTCTAATATTTTTTCTACACTTAGATCTAATTCTGTTCCTTTTATTTGTTCAAATATACTATTATTAAATATTTTTTTTTGTTCTAAGATTCTTCATCTTAACATTCTTCTTTGTTTATTATTTGTATATCTGCTTCAGTCATTTTTCATATTATAGAATTCATTATCTGATTCTAATTCTATATCATTATCTACTTCATTTTCTGATATTTCATATATGCTATCTTCACTTTCTAAATCATAATCGACATATTCTATTTGTGTATATTTTTCATTTTCCATAATTATTTCTTATATCTGTTTTTTCTTTTGATTTTTAGGTAATTTACAATCTTTAGCTATATGTCCTAGTTCTCCACAATTATAGCAAGTACATTCCGTCAATTTTCTTTTTGGTATATATGGTCTTTTAGTTTTATAATTTTTTACGTAATATTTCTTTCTTGGTTTTTAATATTTATACGTTGATCTATATTTTTTATAGTTTTTATTTCTATTATACTTCTTTTTATAATATCTATCTGTACAACCAAATTGAGGTGCTATTTAGTTTTTGCAACATGCTAAGTTTTTTACTAATACTTTTTTCATTTTTATATCTTCTTTATGTTTTTCACATAGTTCTGTAAACCATCGTTGTAAGAATTTCATTCTAGCTCCTAAAGTATCTGTTAATTCTGCTTCATTCCAACTTTTTATTATTTTTGAACTAAAATGTTCTGGTAATTTTGTAAAATATAATTTTCTTATTTCCTTACCTTCTTCCATGTTATATGTTCCTTTATAATAATATTCTATAAATGCACATGTATATTCATCTATATAACACATATTACATATTGCCAATTTTCCAGTAAATTTCTATTTATAACTTTTTCTTTATTTTGTTCTTCTACTTCTGTTGTCATACTACTAAATTCATTTCTTATAGCTATTTCGTATTTATTTAATATTTCCATAGATGTTGTAGCTGTTTCTCCATTAAATTTTTTATTATTTCTTAAAGTCTTTATACTTTCTTCCGTTAAATTTTGTAACCATAATTTTACTGTTCCTATAAGTGTTCTTTCTATATATCCTGGTGTTTCTGTCATTCCTATTTTGTTATCTATTAATTGTTTCGATATATATCCCATCCATAATTGAATTGTTTTATTTATATCTGCTACACAGTCTAAATCTAAAAAATTATGTTGTTCAGTTGTTGGTTTAGGTGTCCATTTATTTAATCTTTTATTCCATAAAGTTTTTTCTCTATTAAAATATAAATATGATGACAACAATATAGAATATCATTGTAGATATTATTCAGGAACATATACAAATACGAAAATAAAATGGGAAATAAATAGGAAAGAATTATTTTCAGTATAGAAATGTTTATTAGCATTTGAACCATATATTATATATAACAAATTCATTGTAAGAACAGATAATACACAAGTAAAATGGTGGCTAACCAGAAAAATACAATATTCAGTGACAACGAAAGAAATAAAAAGATTGGTATTAAATATCTTAAACTTTATATTTACAATTGAAGTAATAAAAACTGACAAGAATGTAGACTACTTATCAAGACAAAGCTACTGAGACTGAGAACAAAGAAGAAGATACAATTGAAAAGATACTCAAAGCCATTACTACACTTTATACTAAAGTGGATAGTATGGACAATGAGATACAAAAGCTAAAGATTAATAAAGATAATCTGAAGTCTAAAGCTAATATAAGTCAGCATCATGACTATAAAAATGCGGAGCTACGTCGATCGGAAGACGATAAAAATCAAATATTCAAGGAAATGAAAATATAACATTAGGGATAAAATGGTTAGAACAAGTAAAACCATATAATCTAGAAGATAAGCAATTAACAATAAATTATAAAAATAAGAAAATAATAATAAAAAGAACTATTTCTTAAAGTCTTTATACTTTCTTCCGTTAAATTTTGTAACCATAATTTTACTGTTCCTATAAGTGTTCTTTCTATATATCCTGGTGTTTCTGTCATTCCTATTTTGTTATCTATTAATTTTTTCGATATATATTCCATCCATAATTGAATTGTTTTATTTATATCTGCTACACAGTCTAAATCTAAAAAATTATGTTGTTCAGTTGTTGGTTTAGTGTCCATTTATTTAATCTTTTATTCCATAAAATTTTTTCTCTATCATATTTTTCATAATTTGCATTATAATATGTTGGATTTAAATATTTTGGATTTTTTACTCCTGATGTACTAGATTTTTCATTCATGTCTGTATCTCCCATATTTACTTCTACATTTTTTATATTATCTATATTTTCTAGCATTTCTTTATATGTTTCACTTATCTTTGAATGCTGTTCTTCTACATCATCATTAATATTATCAATTCTAATTTCTGATAGGTTAGGTAAATTATCTTGGTTATTTTCTTCTTTTTCTTCTATTTGCAATTTTTTTTAAATTTGTTTATCTCATCTGCTAATTTTCTTTTTTGTTCTTTTTCTTTTTGTTTCATTTCATACATTTCTTTTAACATTGCTAATTCTTTTTCTAATTCTATTCTTTTAGTATATTTTATTTCTTCTAATTGTTGTACTTCTTTTTTCGCTTGTTGTTTTATTTTTTCAATTTCAAGTTTTCTATCTATCTCTTCATTTTCTTTTGTTATTCTCACCATAGCAGTTAAACTGTCTTCTAATTTTACCGTTTCCTTTTCTAACATTAAACTTAAATTATCACCTATTTTCTTATATCTTCTTCCTAGATTAGAAAATATTATCTTTATTTTTAATCCTTCATAATTTTCATATGTTTTTTCATCTATTGCATATTCTTCCTTATTCATTTATAAATTATGTTATAGTTTATATTCTAGATTATCTATTTGTGTTTTTAGATATAAAATATTTTTTCTTTGTATTATTATAGATTTATTACAGACTCCTGCAAATATATTGCTATTAAGTCTATTTTGTCTATATCTTAATTCTTTCTTTTTGCTATATTATTTTATTAAGTTCTTGTCTATATTCGTCATTCATTGTAATTTTAAATATTTGATATATTTATATTCTATTTTAAAAATAATATCTATTAATTTTTCTAATTCTTGGTTATTAGATTTTATAATATTTAGTTGTTTATATTCTGGATATAATTTATTTAATTTTTTCCTTATTTTTCTTATCTTTCTACTAATATGTTTATTTTTATGTTTCTCACTATTCATATAATTACTATTTTTGTTCATAGCTCTGATACCAATGTTGGGGGTGCGGAATTCATCGTAGAGTAAGATACAAATATTGTAGAGTAAAATATATTTTATCATAAAGTTCTTTTGATAATTGTTCTAATCTGGATATTTCTTTAATGTTATTTATTATATATTCTATGTATAACATATCTTGGGTTCTTTGATACTTGTATAAATTTTCTTGTATTAAGTGTTTTGATAATCTTATATTTTACATAGTTTCTATCCAATATTCTAAATATTCATAGTTCATTTTAATCTGAATCTATTTCTAAATCGTATATATCTATTCTTTCTAAATCTAATTCTTGTAAATCTATTTCATATCATTCTTGATTCAATATATCTTCTAATTCAAAATCAAATATTTTTCCCCATATAATTCTTTTTTCATCAATTTTTATATCTTTAAGTATATATAAGATTAAAATTTTATAACTTTCTATCATTTCTTCATGAATGTATATGGTCATGTTTGTTTATTTATGCAGGTTTGTTTTCAATTATTCCTTCCTATCATATTCATAATTTAATTTAATTCATATTAGTTTATTATAAACTAGAGTATCGTTATCATGTTTTCTGGTCACTACTAGCATCGTACTTTAGCGGATAATTACTGCTTATCAGCGCCTCAACCTTGTGTACTCCCCTAACGGCATCCCTCGCCTACCGATTTCCACTGTGGGATGGCATAGTCTAGCAGTTTTCTCCCTGTTTCCCGTTTACTAGCAAACTAGAATTCATGATTCAAATATTTCTAGTATATAATAACTAACATAAATTTAATCAATCATATATATGATATTCAGGAATATATGAAATTAGTTCTGCATATCTATTAAACAATATACCTTTGCCTCTTGATTTTCCATGCTATCTGAAATATCTGACTTTATTTCGGATTTTTCCATATTTTAACATAGTTTATATCTTTTATTTGAGAGAGTTGAGAAAGTTTTTTAATTGAGAGTTTATTAACTTAGGCTTTGCCTGCCTTTCATTTATAATTTTTGCAACTCTTATATAGACTATCCTAATGTTTTACATCAGTGCGCCTACTATTTACTTTACGACTTTTTAAACAAAACTTTACAAATGGACGGCTATACACATTGACCTTTCAAAAAAGTAAAGCTATTTACTATACAAATGAATCTTATCTCTTACTTTTACATTTTTTCAAAGATATCTATCCTTTGTCTGCTACCTTTTTTGTTTGTATCTATCTTTATGTCTTTTTCTTCTTTTGTTTTTATCGTTATTTTTCTTTGTCTATTATAACTCCTTTTCATCCTTATCTCATTTTGTGTTATATGCATTCTTATCTCTTCATCTTTACTCCAAATCAACATCTGGAATAATATTATCTTCTCCGTTACACTTTGAACATTTATGATCAGGGTATTTATGTCCAATAAGCTTGCAATATCTGATTAATAAATCTTCTGATATAAATTGTTTCTTCAATGCTCTTGTAGTTGGTTGTTCTTCTGATTTTAATAAAGATAAAATTCATCTCTGAACTTCATCCATATATGCTCTTCGTAGTTCTCTTGAATTTGAATATATCATGACTTGATCTCTTGCGTAATAACTCCATATAGCATTTCCATTTAAATAATTATTTGCTAGCTCTTGAATAATAGTTGATATACCAATTATTCTTTTATTGGCATAAAAACTAGGTATTTCTATCTTTGGTATTTCGTCTTGATGTCCAATATCTTCTGGTATAATCATGTCTTTTGTCAATCCTATATTAATAACTTGTATCGGCGATTTTATCTCTTCGTATAATATCTCTGCTGGTGCTGTATAAAACTTAATGTAAAATAAGTTTCCTTTTGTAACCCTTTTATATATAATAAATGATTTATGTAGTTCTGGTATTCCGCTTATCTCTTCTCAATCGTATGTATATACGGTAGAGGAACTAGAGCTTTAAAAAATTATTAGGTCATCATTCAAATTCACATTGACCTCGTTATTCCTTGGAAAATATTTTCCACACCTACTAGACGACATTACTAAGTATTCCTTCAGTTTCAAGTGAATATCGAGACTTCTTTGTTTCTCAAAAGAGCTTTTCAATTGAATCTTTACTCAAATCATATACTTTGCTTCAGTCAGATTCTTTTCTTTCGTTAAAATTTTAGTTCACAAAATAAACAAATTTTTCCATTTGATCATTTTCTAGAATCTCACCTTCCTCAAATTTTGGACTAATTTGTTTTAAGCAAAACAAATGTTATTCGTTTTATATGATTTTGATTGATTGTTATGATTAATGGACTAACTCTCTTGTTTTTGAGTTTTTGTAACCAGAAGAAGAGACTTATTCGTGTTGGTAATCAAACTTGCTCACTTCATCAAAGTACTCGCTGGCAGAACATTCATATTTTACACGGTCTAAGGTCAAGGGAATATCTACAGACTCTTCATTTCTTATTTGGACTACTAAAAGGACTCGTTCAAAAATGGATTCAACTATTCACACGGTTGCTTCGTCCGAAATGATCCCCACTTCATCTATCGCGGCCAATCCTAGTGCCTCGGTAGCAACAGAATCACCTATGGAAGTCATTACTCATCTAGAGCGACAAATTAGCACACTGAATCTCCTGTTAGCTCAATACCAAGCTGCTTCTCCTAATCAACCACCTGATGCTCGCCAAAAGGAACCCATGCCACCTGTGTATCCGAGTTTGAGTGATTTTCATCAAGGAGATCACTTTGCCACCTTTCAGGAAACTCAAAGCGCCTCACTCACTAATTCAACTCAGGATACTCCTCTTGTGTACACATTTGCTCCTCCAATAGCTCCAACGATAACACATCACACTCCGCCAGTGTACACTTATTTCACCGCTCTACCTGTTACCAAGACTCCAGAGTTTCACCGCCCAGATGTTAATCACTCTATTGAAATTGAGGGTGATGGAAAATCAATTGATGCTGAAATGATGAATAAGAAGATGAAAAGCTTGGAAGATGCTATGAGAGGTCTTCGTGGGTTCGATAGTAGCCAGAGTGTTAGATACGAAGAATTGTGCACATTTCCTGAGGTTGAGTTGCCACCCGGTTACAAGATTCAAAAGTTTGAGAAGTTTAGTGGATCAGATCCATTCTTTCACTTGAAAATTTACTGTGAAAAGTTGATTGGCGTTGGAAACAACGAAGGGATAAGAATCAAGTTGTTCAATCAAAGTCTGACTGGAAAAGCATTGGAGTGGTACTCTAAGAAAGATGTGACCAAATGGCGTACTTGGGATGATCTGGCGAATGCTTTTGTAGATCACTACAAGTTTCATGTTGAGATCACCCCTGATAGAATCTCTATTAACAAACTAAAACCCATGTCGACTGAATGCTTTCGAGAATATGCCATTCGTTGGAGAGAAGAAGCTTCTAGGGTTCATCCACCTATGGAGGAATAAAAAATGATCACCTACTTCATTCAGGCTCAAGACTCAGAATACTATGAGCGAATGGTGACAATGTGTGGAAAGACATTTGCAGAAGTAATCAAAGCTGGAGAAATACTTGAAGACGGTCTCAAAATTGGCAGAATAATGAGTTACACCTCATTTCAGTTTGCTAATAAAACCTATCAAACTGGTTCTTTTGGAAAGAAAAAAGAGAAAGAAGTTATGATGTTAACGACCCGAGGAGATGCATCATATAACCGTCAACCACCTCCAGGCTATCCTAATTCACAATACTATGTTTACAACAATCAATCAGTATTTCGTTCTCCACGACCAATGCAGAATCCTCGAAACAATGCACCTCGTCCTAATTTTGAGAAAAAACCTTCCAGAGTCTTCACTCAATTGAGCGAGACACGGAGTCAACTTTTTGAGAGATTGAAAGAGGCAGGAATAATTCATCCAGTGGAAGCCAAGACGGTGAATACTTCAGCCGAGTGGTATGACCCAAGTAAGCGTTGTGCTTATCATTAAGGGGTTGTTGGTCATGATACCAAGAAGTGTATCACTCTCAAATACAAAATTCAGGATTTGATTGATAATTAGGTGGTTAAAATTGATCAAGCTCCACCAAATGTGAACACCAATCCGCTACCCTAGCATAAGGAGTAGTTGTTAGCATGACCAGTTGCAAAGAAGAAGCAAGTTTCCTGGAAGTTGCACTTTTGGTATCTTTTAGTCTTGCGTTTGGAGTTTGTTTTATTTCTCTGTAGTCGAACTTTTATCGCTTTGTTTCTTTGTAAGCATTTGTTTGGATTCGATTTCCCTTTTAAGTATCTTTCATTTGTAATGAACTACGTCTGACCTGAATTCTTAAGAATGAGATACGTAGGCGGCCTATGTCGGATTCGGTCACCCCTTTATCCCTTTTAATGTTTTCTTGTACATGAACTATGTTTGACCTGATTCCTGATCAACGGGATACGTAGGCGCCACACTGGCTCGGTCATGTTTTCCGTAAGTTTTTCATTTCTCTTTATAATGAAAAGTGGGACAGAATTTTGAGAGGATCTCAAAATTCATCAGAAAGAGAAATTTATTCAATCCAGAATCAAGGATCTCTTCAGAGTTGCAACTGAGGCAGAATTTTTGAGATTCACTCAAAAATTCAACTGAAAACTACAGAAAGTTAGAAAGTTATGTTACGTTTTAAACTGGTGCAGAATTTTTGAGGAGGGTCCTCAAAAATTCCATCAAGCGACATTGCAAGACCTAACAAGTTTGTAATCCAGAAGGCAAAGGAGCATAAGGATGGCAAGATAAATCCAACATGAATCAGTCTCTCAATACTAAGAATTTTTCTTTGGATGCAAGAACTATAAAGTTACAAGACATCATTAGACCCACAATGACCTCATGAAATAGCTTGGCACAATGGTGAAGACCATAAGACGTTATCCAGACCAATATAAGCTGAAAAACTTCATCTAAAAACTTATCTTTTACTTTGTTAATTTTATTCTTTTACTAATTACATCTGAACTCTTCAGGTATCGTCAGAATTAGAGTCAAAATTTCAAAAGAATTTATTTTTTGATTTTTGAAAGATCAACCCAGACATTTACCAGACAAAGGACACATACTAGTCCTTATCCAAAGATGTTATTATGAAGGATTCCTGACACCAAGGATCCAATCCAAACGGACTCTTATCCTCTATTTGTTTGAAGAGCTTTTTCTTCATTTTTCAAATCTCTCGCCCTTTTAAGGTAAATTTTATCATTCTTTAAAAATTCCGTTAATTTTCAGGTTTGAACTACGTCAGACCTGATTTTTGGTCCCAGCAAGATCGTAGGCAATCCTATATAAGGATTTGGTCTTTCTACTATTTCGACCTTATAGGAAACTGGGCATGTTTTTGAATCAGTCATTCTCGTTTCTCACCAATTATTTCAATTAAGTACCCTTGGACTGGAGACAGGGGCAACTTTTTGAAATAGTTTAAAGTTCTCCAAATCTTCATTTGACTTCAAGTTTCAAAGATAACCTTTACCAAACCAATCTCCTCTTTGCAAGAGATTCCAGATTTAAAGTGAGGACACATCTCGCGTGAGATCTCGAGTCAGTCTTTAGCGTCTCCTTTCAAAATTAAAAGTTCTCAATTTGTTCTTCCAGAATCCCGCGTCCTCTATGGTTACCAGATCGTCTTGACTCGTTCGAAAGTCTTGACATTTATTAATTTATTTGTTCTTTCTAATAAAGTTTTATTAAGCGCAGGGACAACAAGGTTTTAAGGACAACCAGAGATGTTACTGGCTTCACAAACTAAAGAAGCTAACTAGATAACTCTGTTATAACCTTATTCTTGACTTTTGAGATTTTTTCTTTATCAGGAGATATTATATTAGAGAGTCACTTCCTTCAACGTGACACGTCATATTATTAGAGTGTCACTTCCTTCAATGTGACAGATTAAATTATACTGGAGAGTCACTTCCTTCAACGTGACACGTTAAATTATTATTGGAGCGTCACTTCCTTCAATGTGAAACGTCAAAAATATTATTGGAGAGTCACTTCCTTCAACGTGACATGTTAAATAATTATTGGAGAGTCACTTCCTTCAACGTGAAATATTATTTTGGAGAGTCACTTCCTTCCACGTGGCACGTTAAATATTATTGGAGCATCACTTCCTTCAACGTGGCACGTTAAATATTATTGGAGTGTCACTTCCTTCAACGTGACACATTAAATTATTATTGGAGATTCACTTCCTTCAATGTGACACGTTAAAAATACTATTGGAGAGTCACTTCCTTCAACGTGACACATTATATTATTGGAGCGTCACTTCCTTCAACGTGACACTTTAAATTATTATTGGAGAGTCACTTTCTTCAATGCGACACGTTAAATATTATTGAATCATACTTCCTTCAACGTGACACGTTAAATTATTATTGGAGAGTCATTTCCTTCAACGTGACACGTTAAAAATACTATTGGAGCGTCACTTCCTTCAACCCTAAACACAGTCTTCCATATGTGTAACACATTTTTACCTATTTTCATTAAATTTCGACTCCTAATACCCCATGAAATATTTCAAGGTACACACGCCTCAATTTCACTAGTCTCCGGACGTCATGGAGGTTTCTTGATGTTTTGAGTCTAACGCTTTCTAACTAATTTCAATACATTAAACAAAGCTTAGAATCAATGTTTCAAGTATTAGATCATCTTGTTAGTCTGTAGACTAAGTCATGGACTTTCGGAGTATTACATTTCCGGTTAGGGTGTAGGTTTTTTTTAGGTTTTATGGTTTAGGGTTTAGCATTTGAGGTTTAGTGTTAATGTTTGGGTTTAGGTATTTTGGGCTTGGGTTTCGGGTTTATGGTTTATGGTTAGGGTTAGGGTTAAGGTTAGGGTTAAGGTTTAGTTTTTTTTAGGTTTTAGTATTTGAGGTTTCATAACAATGTTTAGTGTTTAATGTTTGGGTTTGAGTATTTTTGGCTTGGGGTTTAGGGTTTGGGGTTTAAGTGTGAGGGTTAGGGAAGGTTTAGGATTTTTTTTAGGTTTACTCAAATCAGCCACACTTCCATTTTAATGAACATCACGATTTACATAGGTTTATGCACGTAAAATGCCAACCAAAACATTATCAAATTTGAAGCCTTAACCCGAGAACCTCATTCACAGTAACATACTTGCACACGCACACACTTGCACATAATTTCGAATACATGGTTGTCTTTCATACGATTTCAAGTATACAAACATAATCATATTCATCACGAAAATATAGCATACACCTAAATCTACCAGCAATCATACCCAACCTACGATTCATTGGGAGCTAGTGACAGGGGCATGCAAAAGCGGAAACAATCCTAGTTTTCGGATGAATAATATGAACCTTAAGGGGTCTCTTGGGAAAGGGACCAAGAGAGAAGAAAAACCAATACCTTTTTGACGTTAAACCCTTGACTTGCTGCCCAAAAACTTCACCCAAGAACACGTCTAAGCCTCCTCAATATAAACTCCACTCGAATGACAACCTCCCTTAGCCTAGTGTGCGATTAACGTTTGTTTTCTTGTGATTTCGTGTGAGTTCTTCAGGTGTGAAGAACTTGGTTTAATTTTCTGCTTTTATATCTTATTTTGGCAGAGAATTTTTGTGAGAAAGAAGAAGAGATATTGAGCGTGAGAGTGGAGAGATAAACGTGAGAGAGTGGGAGTTGTAGGAGGCTTAGGAGTCTAGTTTTAGGACTTAGTCAAAGGGTTTAGTTTATTTAATAAAAATCTGTTTTTTATTTTATTTTAAATCAGATAATGAAAAATAATTATTAATTAATTACATTAATCCAATAGCGTAAATAAAAATCACATTAATTCATTGCTTCCACCTAGGTTCGAACCCGGGTGGAGCAAGACTTCACTTCAAGAGCCCAATTTCGGCCCTCTCTCCCCAAATTGCCCTTCCACCTTATTAATTAAATAATTAATTACATATTTAGGGTAATTACGATACTACCCTTGGCCAGGAAAAAGACCATTTTACTCCTAGACACTTCAAACCTAAGATTTCCCCTTTTTAAGTCCGATAAAGACTCCTTCGAGTAAATCTTCGTATTCGAGAGCCCTACATGGTTGGACCCAACCTTTCCAAGATCAACTAACTCCACAAGTTAGTTGGCTTGGCTGTAGCAAGGTTCCGAGGTCTGGTTCTACGCGCATCAATTCGTGTGAACCCTGGTCTAATCGTAGGCATTCTTGACACATTAAGCATTACTTATCTTATCCATTTTTAGGGTTTTTACACCCTAACCCTAACCCTAAGCCATTAACCCAAAACCCCAAGCCCAAAATACCAAAACCCAAATATTAAACACTAAACCATAGATTTTAAACCAAAAATCCTAAACCCCAAAACCTAAAACCAAAAGAAAAACCTAGACCCTAACATTAACCCTATCCCTGACACAAATCCTAACCTTAACACTATCCTTAACCCTAACCCTAAACCCTATACCCTAAACACAAAGCCAAATATACCAAAACCATAACGTTAAACACTAAACTATAGATATTACAACTCAAATCCTTCACCCCAAACCCTAAAACCTAAAAACAACCTAAACCCTAACCTTAACCCTAACATCAACCTTACCCTAACCCTATCATAAACCCTAAATCCCAAGCCCAATAAATCCAAACCAAAAAAATAAACACTAAACCATTGATATTAAACCTCAAATTCTACACCTTAAACCCAAAAATCTAAAAGAACCCAAAACCCTAACCCTAACCCTAACCCTAACCCTAACCTTAACCCTAACCCTAACCGTAACCCTAAACCATAAACCCAAAATCCTAAGCCCAAAATACCAAAAACCAAACATTAAATACTAAACCATATATTTTAAACCCCAAATGCTAAACATTGAACCATAAATCCTAAAAAAAACTACACCCTAACCTAATCCTAACCTAACCCTAACCCTAAACCCTAAATCCTAAACCCTCAGTCCGCAAAAAAAACTGTCACACCCGGATTCTGGTGAATGAGGTTGTCGGGTTAAGGCTTCAAATTTGATAATGTTTTGGTTGTCATTTTACGTGCATTAACCTATGTAAATCGTGATGTTTGAGAAAGGAGGTGGTTCTAGCAATGGCAAACCTACATGTGCCACTTGTGGTAAGAGACTTTATGGTGAGTGTCGAGCGGGTACCGGATTTGTTTTGGATGTGGAAAAGATGGGCACAAAGTGAGAGATTGTCCAAACATTGTTTCTAGGAAGGAGCTCCTAGTCCAAAGGAAGATGGTCCAACTAAGAGGCGTTTCTATGCACTCCGTACTAGAGGTGAGAAGCCGGATGAGAAGTGATGATGACATTGGTAATTCCTTATTTTTCTTGTTGTAGTATGACTTCTTTCTAAGTGGGGGAGTATGGTTAGAATTATGCTAGAAGTGTTGCATGTGCATGATGTTTAGGAGTTTGGTTGAAATTGAATTTCATTAACTTCTTTGCATTGTGTGTTTTATTGAGATTTGAGCAGGTTGTAAGAGGTGCTTATATGATGTTACTTCGCATATTAGCATGTTCATATCATGAATTGCCAAAAAGTTGCATTTTTTGAGAAATTGGTAAAAAAAATCACTGTTGAATGGAAGCCTGTTTAATGTTAAATTTTGGCGAAATTGACTATTTGATTCGTTGGTCTAAAATTGTTGTAATGTGGTTAGAACTGATGTGTATGAGTATTATATTGAATATAAAATGAGTTTTTGCTATTTTGAATGAAGCATGTGAGTTTTGAGGTAGCCCTAGTGGACCTTCCTTGGTAGGGTAAATGTGATTGGGTTATGAACTAGATATGGAACCCTATTATATGAACCTTAATGTGAAATAATCTATGGGAACAAACGCTAGCACCGAGTGAGTATGGCAAGGAAAGTAGTTCTAGTTAAGTGTGAGACTAGAATACAATGAAATCCTTCATATTCCTTAACCATGTGCCTACATGGGATGTGTCCAAGTTCTACCATTGGCAAGTAGAACAACCTCATCGAAGTAGGATAGAACTTCGGATTCCATGTCTTGCTATCATGGTCTATGTTGGTTATTGCCTATTATCATCATGTGGAATACCTATTAGCATTAGATAAGTTTATGAGGTTTAGGTGGTGGTATGGGACGCTATCTAGACATTGCACAATAGACTTTGAAGGTGTTATGTGGAGTTCCTAGGTCTTGTCCAAGACCATTATGTGAGTGTCTTATGTGATGCTTTATGTGAGTGTCCTATGTGATGTATGAGTCTTAATGTACTAATGAATTAATGACCTATGTTAGTAACTATGTAAATGAATGAGTACCTAATCTAAAGTGGCTTAAGCATTCCTTAGCTAAAGTGTGAGGAGGGCATGGAAGGATGATCTCTTCATGTTTTATCTTTGGAAGTCTTGAGGATGACTCTAGTTAGGGAAGTTGGTTATTCTTGTTGACATGATCTAAACCTTAGGAAGTCTTAAGGACTATTTAGGTAATCTTGAAGAGGTCACTGCACTATAGACATTATCTTCTTGATTTACTTAAGTAGGTCTTTTGATAGTCTTTGAAAGGAGAATGTCTTCTAATCTAAGTGTTGGTGTGTTTAGTGAGAATGATTCTATTTGAGGTAGTCTATAGGATCTCTTGTGTGTGTGTGATAGAGATTGTATGGGCGGTCTCTCCACACTCACTCAAGTGAACAATGGAAATGACCTTTGGTAGATGAATCTTACCTTGATGTTTATGATTGTTTTCTAAGTATGTATGTGACTCATTGTAGGTAATCTTAAGGGTCGTTTAGGCATATCTAGAGAGGGTGTATGGGCGGTCTCTCTTTGTGTGACTTAAGTGAATCTTAGGATGACTTTAAGTGAGGGAATACATGCTAGGAAGACTTAAAGTGAGGGATGAAGTGCTTCACTGTAACAGTGAATTAAATCACTGTTACAGTGAATATAGCTCACTGTAAAGTGAGTTCTTTAAATGGTACTTTTGGTTAATTGTTATCTTATGTGTTTCCTAATTGCTAAATGATGTTCTTATGTTTAAACTATGATTTCCAAATGAAAAGATCCATATTTCCAATAAAGTCCGTTTTCATGATTTTTCATATAGCCATACTTAGTACATGTGGTTGTACTAATTCCATGCTTTATTTTCTATCTATAGTTCTTGGTAGGTGAAGAGCTTGTAAAGTGATGACTTGGACTTAGAAGATCGTTCAAGAAGAAGTAGAAGTATGTCCTCAATTGACTCGAGTGCATATGTCTTTTATTGTTTTCTTTGAAGTATTGTAATAGACTATGTCTTTCTATTTTCGTATTGAAGTATGGGCCGTGACCCAAGTATTCTGGTGTCTTAAGATGATGAGATTGAGACTTAGTGTTTTTCGTAATTTCTATTACTTTTATATGAAAGAGAATTTTTAAATACTATATTATGTTTGTGAAAAGTTTTAATTCCGCACTACTTTTGACTATGTATATGCAATGAATGATATGAATGAGGCTTGTCTTAAAACTATGAGAGTTCGATGACACCGGTCGCAATCCGAGATTGCACCCTATCTTCTAGGGTATGGTTTCGGGTTGTGACAAAATATTGCATAAAGTAACGCCGACTAGGCCACGTCAATTGCAAGTAAAACACATAACACCGCCACCATAAGTGGACCATACCAAGCACAATAGAATCGAAGTATAATTAATATCAAATTAAGAAATGGGGCAGCATACCTTCATCCCTCATCCACACTTCAATTCAATGCCAATTCAACCAATTCAACATCACAAGCCCTTACCCATTGCCATGAACAATAATTCAAAGCAATAACCATAAGACTCAATGAATCTACATCACTCCAATCTAGGCTTAACAATCTTAGATCAATTAGATATCAATTGAATACAATTCTTATATCATTATAAAGCCCATAAGAAACTACACAACAATTCATTAATATTAGATTAATATTAAGTAACCCAATAAGTAGTCAAAACTAGGGTTCATCAATTTACATGGGTTCATAGGTAATTTATGTTAAAATCATCAATACAATATCAATTAGATCATAATTCAATGTTTAGAAATCATTTAGGCAAGAACCCATGGTAGAATCCTAAAATTGGACAATTCACTTTAGAAAACTTTGTAAAACATCTTGAGAGTTGGGCTCCTTGATGAAATAAGTTTCAAGGATCAAAAGCCATACCTCAAGGATGATAATTCTTTATTTTGATGAAGAATTTCAACACAAAAATCCCTCACCAAGCTGCCTCTTCAATAGGGTCTTCAATGGAGGTTTGTGATATTTTCTAAGTGTTTTGGGTTTTCAATTTGGAAGAAAGAAGTCTGTAGGTTGTTAAATACTTTTATAGTTAATTAATATACCCATAAGACCCTCAAATAACCGTCCAACATTAAATTTAGAAGTGGGGTGAATTTACAATTCACCCCTTGGCTTGGCAGCAACACCTGCGCAGGAATAGGTGAGCGCGACGACTCACCCTTTACGGGGCGTCACTGTCTCGACGAGACATCACAGGCCTCCATCGGTGGCTACAGTGGCTTCCCAAGGCTCCAATCTTCACCCCTTGGTTAAGTACCCTACGACGGGACCCTGAGACGGGCGTCACAACCACGACTGGCCGTTGACTGCTCCGTTGCCAAGGTCTGCCTGGGACAGCCTGCATACTGATTTTTGGGTCCTTCTTTAAGGACCCTTTGATGGTCATTGGGGATAATTTCCCGGACGTTTCCAACCCAAATACGATTTTCTATAAGTTAACACCTATCACATGAATTCATCAAAAACGAACACGTATAAACTCAACGAAACTCGCCTAGACGTACACGCGACTCAAGGTATCTTTCGAACGCCTTGGACGTTCTTGGTCGTTTGACCTCCAAACTTCACCAAAACTTTAACCACTGCCTATACATGCTATATTAACTCTATTAAGAACCTTAAAACACCATGAAACACACTAAACACATATAACCACATTTTAGACATTTTTGGTGATTTAGTCGTCAAACGTCTACTTCGTCCCTTGACGTTTGACTTCCAACACCTCTAATATTTAGCTACTGCCTATATTCTATATTTTAGGCATATTTAGGACATTAGAACACCAAGACCAACATATTAGGCTCTAGAGCACTTAAGCTATTTTCGAGGTATTACACACTAAACCATAGATATTACAACTCAAATTCTTAACCCCAAACCCTAAAACCTAAAAACAACCTAAACCCTAACCCTAACCCTACCATAAATCCTAAACCCAAGCCCAAAATACAAAACCCAAACATTTAACTCTAAACCATTGATATTAAACCTCAAATCCTAAAACCTAATCTCAAAACCCTAAAAAAAAAAAAATTAACCATAACCCTAAAGCTAACCCTAACCTTAAGCCTTACCCGAACTCTAAATCATAAACCTAAACTAAGCCCAAAATATCAAAACCCAAAGATTAAATACTAAACCGTAGATTTTAAACTTTAAATGCTAAACCCTGAACCATAAAACCTAAAAAAACCTACACCCTATACCTAAACTCAAACCTAGCCTTAAAAATAAACCAAAAAACCCTACGTTAAACACTAAACCATAAATATTACAACTCAAATCCTTAAACTCAAACCTTAAAACCTAAAAAACCTAAACCCTAACCCTAACCCTAACATAACCATTACCCTAACCCTACCATAAACCCTAAACACCAAGCCCAAAATACAAAAACTTAAACAATAAACTCTAACCATTGATATTAAACCTCAAATTCTGCACCCTAAACCCAAAAATTTAAAAAACCCAAAATCCTAACCCTAACCCTAACCCTAACCTTAAGCACAACCCTAACTCTAAACATAACCCAAAACCCTAAACTCAAAATACCAAAACCCAAACATTAAATACTAATAAAAAAAATACTAAACAATACATTTTAAAATTCAATGATAAACCCTGAAACCATTTAAAAAAAAAAAAACTACACCCTAACCCTAATCCTAAGTCCAAAAAAAAGAGCTAAGTCCAAAATACGAAACCAGACATTAAACACTAGACCATATATTTTAAACCTCAAATCCTAAACCACAAACCCTAAAACCTAAAAAATAACCTAAACCCAACCCTAAAAAAAACCTAACCCTAACCCTAACCCTAAAACATTACCCAAAGCCCTAGCCTAAATTACCATAAACCCAAACATTAAACACTAAACCACTAGATTTAAACCAAAAATCCTAAACCCCAAACCAAAAACCTAAAAAAGCACTAAACCCTAACCCTAACCCTTTACCTAACACAAACCCTAACCTTACCCTATCCCTAACCCTAACC
>CM040629.1:60505138-60542081 GCA_022817965.1 Solanum lycopersicoides | reverse complement strand
CTTGTTTTAGTATGACTTCTTTCTAAGTGGGGGAGTATGGTTAGAATTATGCTAGAAGTGTTGCATGTGCATGATGTTTAGGAGTTTGGTTGAAATTGAATTTCATTAACTTCTTTGCATTGTGTGTTTTATTGAGATTTGAGCAGGTTGTAAGAGGTGCTTATATGATGTTACTTGCATATTAGCATGTTCATATCATGAATTGCCAAAAAGTTGCATTTTTTGAGAAATTGGTAAAAAAATCACTGTGAATGGAAGCCTGCTTACTGTTAAATTTTGGCGAAATTGACTATTTAATTCGTTGGTCTAAAATTGTTGTAATGTAGTTAGAACTGATGTGTATGAGTATTATATTGAATATAAAATGAGTTTTTGCTATTTGAATGAAGCATGTGAGTTTTGAGGTAGCCCTAGTGGACCTTCCTTGGTAGGGTAAATGTGATTGGGTTATGAACTAGATATGGAACCCTATTATATGAACCTTAATGTGAAATAATCTATGGGAACAAAGGCTAGCACCGAGTGAGTATGGCAAGGAAAGTAGTTCTAGTTAAGTGTGAGACTAGAATACAAGAAATCCTTCATATTCCTTAACCATGTGCCTACATGGGATGTGTCCAAGTTCTACCATTGGAAAGTAGAACAACCTCATCGAAGTAGGATAGAACTTCGGATTCCATGTCTTGCTATCATGGTCTATGTCGGTTATTGCCTATTCTCATCATGTGGAATACCTATTAGCATTAGATAAGTTTATGAGGTTTAGGTGGTGGTATGGGACGCTATCTAGACATTGCACAATAGACTTTGAAGGTGTTATGTGGAGTTCCTAGGTCTTGTCCAAGACCATTATGTGAGTGTCTTATGTGATGCTTTATGTGAGTGTCCTATGTGATGTATGAGTCTTAATGAACTAATGAATTAATGACCTATGTTAGTAACTATGTAAATGAATGAGTACCTAATCTAAAGTGGCTTAAGCATTCCTTAGCTAAAGTGTGAGGAGGGCATGAAGGATGATCTCTTCATGTTTTATCTTTGGAAGTCTTGAGGATGACTCTAGTTAGGGAAGTTGGTTAATCTTGTTGACATGATCTAAACCTTAGGAAGTCTAAGGACTATTTAGGTAATCTTGAAGAGGTCACTGCACTATGGACATTATCTTCTTGATTTACTTAAGTAGGTCTTTTGATAGTCTTTGAAAGGAGAATGTCTTCTAATCTAAGTGTTGGTGTGTTTAGTGAGAATGATTCTATTTGAGGTAGTCTATAGGATCTCTTGTGTGTGTGTGATAGAGATTGTATGGGCGGTCTCTCCACACTCACTCAAGTGAACCATGGAAATGACCTTTGGTAGATGAATCTTACCTTGATGTTTATGATTGTTTTCTAAGTATGTATGTGACTCATTGTAGGTAATCTTAAGGGTCGTTTAGGCATATCTAGAGAGGGTGTATGGGCGGTCTCTCTTTGTGTGACTTAAGTGAATCTTAGGATGACTTTAAGTGAGGGAATTACATGCTAGGAAGACTTAAAGTGAGGGATGAAGTGCTTCACTGTAACAGTGAATTAATTCACTGTTACAGTGAATATAGCTCACTGTAAAGTGAGTTCTTTAAATGGTACTTTTGGTTAATTGTTATCTTATGTGTTTCCTAATTGCTAAATGATGTTCTTATGTTTAAACTATGATTTCCAAATGAAAAGATCCATATTTCCAATAAAGTCCGTTTTCATGATTTTTATCAATATAGCCATACTTAGTACATGTGGTTGTACTAATTCCATGCTTTATTTTCTATCTATAGTTATTGGTAGGTGAAGAGCTTGTAAAGTGATGACTTGGACTTAGAAGATCGTTCAAGAAGAAGTAGAAGTATGTCCTCAATTGACTCGAGTGCATATGTCTTTTATTGTTTTCTTTGAAGTATTGTAATAGACTATGTCTTTCTATTTTCGTATTGAAGTATGGGCCGTGACCCAAGTATTCTGGTGTCTTAAGATGATGAGATTGAGACTTAGTGTTTTTCGTAATTTCTATTACTTTTATATGAAAGAGAATTTTTAAATACTATATTATGTTTTGTGAAAAGTTTTAATTCCGCACTACTTTTGACTATATATATGCAATGAATGATATGAATGAGGCTTGTCTTAAAACTATGAGAGTTCGATGACACCGGTCGCAATCCGAGATTGCACCCTATCTTCTAGGGTATGGTTTCGGGTTGTGACAAAATATTGCATAAAGTAACGCCGACTAGGCCACGTCAATTGCAAGTAAAACACATAACACCGCCACCATAAGTGGACCATACCAAGCACAATAGAATCGAAGTATAATTAATATCAAATTAAAGAAATGGGGCAGCATACCTTCATCCCCTCATCCACACTTCAATTCAATGCCAATTCAACCAATTCAACATCACAAGACCCTTACCCATTGCCATGAACAATAATTCAAAGCAATAACCATAAGACTCAATGAATCTACATCAATCCAATCTAGGCTTAACAATCTTAGATCAATTAGATATCAATTGAATACAATTCTTATATCATTATAAAGCCCATAAGAAACTACACAACAATTCATTAATATTAGCTTAATATCAAGTAACCCAATAAGTAGTCAAAACTAGGGTTCATCAATTTACATGGGTTCATAGGTAATTTATGTTAAAATCATCAATACAATATCAATTAGATCATAATTCAATGTTTAGAAATCATTTAGGCAAGAACCCATGGTAGAATCCTAAAATTGGACAATTCACTTTAGAAAACTTTGTAAAACATCTTGAGAGTTGGGCTCCTTGATGAAATAAGTTTAAAGGATCAAAAGCCATACCTCAAGGATGATAATTCTTTATTTTGATGAAGAATTTCAACACAAAAATCCCTCACCAAGCTGCCTCTTCAATAGGGTCTTCAATGGAGGTTTGGGATATTTTCTAAGTGTTTTGGGTTTTCAATTTGGAAGAAAGAAGTCTCTAGGTTGTTAACTACTTTTATAGTTAATTAATATACCCATAAGACCCTCAAATAACCGTCCAACATTAAATTTAGAAGTGGGGTGAATTTACAATTCACCCCTTGGCTTGGCAGCAACACCTGCGCAGGAATAGGTGAGCGCGACGACTCACCCTTGACGGGGCGTCACTGTCTCGACGAGACATCACAGGCCTCCATCGGTGGCTACAGTGGCTTCCCAAGGCTCCAATCTTCACCCCTTGGTTAAGTACCCTACGACGGGACCCTGAGACGGGGCGTCACAACCACGACTGGCCGTTGACTGCTCCGTTGCCAAGGTCTGCCTGGGACAGCCTGCATACTGATTTTTGGGTCCTTCTTTAAGGACCCTTTGATGGTCATTGGGGATAATTTCCCGGACGTTTCCAATCCAAATACGATTTTCAATAAGTTTAACACCTATCACATGAAATTCATCAAAAACGAACACGTATAACTCAACGAAACCCGCCTAGACGTACACGGTCGACTCAAGGTATATCTTTCGAACGCCTTGGACGTTCTTGGTCGTTTGACCTCCAAACTTCACAAAACTTTAACCACTGCCTATACATGCTATATTAACTCTATTAAGAACCTTAAAACACCATGAAACACACATAAACACATATAACCACATTTTAGACATTTTGGTGATTTAGTCGTCAAACGTCTACTTCGTCCCTTGACGTTTGACTTCCAACACCTCTAATATTTTAGCTACTGCCTATATTCTATATTTTAGGCATATTTAGGACATTAGAACACCAAGACAACATATTAGGCTCTAGAGCACTTAAGCTATTTTCGAGGTATTACAACACTAAACCATAGATATTACAACTCAAATTCTTAACCCCAAACCCTAAAACCTAAAAAACAACCTAAACCCTAACCCTAACCCTACCATAAATCCTAAACCCCAAGCCCAAAATACCAAAACCCAAACATTTAACTCTAAACCATTGATATTAAACCTCAAATCCTAAAACCTAATCTCAAAACCCTAAAAAAAAAAAAAATCTAACCATAACCCTAAAGCTAACCCTAACCTTAAGCCTTACCCGAACTCTAAATCATAAACCTAAACCCTAAGCCCAAAATATCAAAACCCAAAGATTAAATACTAAACCGTAGATTTTAAACTTTAAATGCTAAACCCTGAACCATAAAACCTAAAAAACACCTACACCCTAACCCTAATCCTAACCCCAACCCTAACCCTAAACCTATCCTTAACCCTAAACCTAAACCCTATACACTAAACTCATAGCCAAAAATACCAAAACCTAACGTTAAACACTAAACCATAAATATTACAACTCAAATCCTTAAACTCAAACCTTAAAACCTAAAAACAACCTAAACCCTAACCCTAACCCTAACATTAACCATTACCCTAACCCTACCATAAACCCTAAACACCAAGCCCAAAATACAAAAACTTAAACAATAAACTCTAAACCATTGATATTAAACCTCAAATTCTGCACCCTAAACCCAAAAATTTAAAAGAACCCAAAATCCTAACCCTAACCGTAACCCTAACCTTAAGCACAACCCTAACTCTAAACCATAAACCCAAAACCCTAAACTCAAAATACCAAAACCCAAACATTAAATACTAATAAAAAAAATACTAAACAATACATTTTAAAATTCAAATGATAAACCCTGAACCATTTAAAAAAAAAAAAACTACACCCTAACCCTAATCCCTAAGTCCAAAAAAAAAGCTAAGTCCAAAATACGAAAACCAGACATTAAACACTAGACCATATATTAAACCTCAAATCCTAAACCACAAACCCTAAAACCTAAAAAAATAACCTAAACCCAAACCTAAAAAAAACCTAACCCTAACCCTAACCCTAAAACATTACCCCAAAACCCCTAGCCAAATTACCTAAACCCAAACATTAAACACTAAACCATAGATTTTAAACCAAAAATCCTAAACCCCAAAACCAAAAACCTAAAAAACACTAAACCCTAACCCTAACCCTTTACCTAACACAAACCCTAACCTTACCCTATCCCTAACCCTAACCCTAAACCCTAAACCCTTAACCCAATGACCAAAATACCAAAACCCAAACATTGAACACTAAACCATAGATATTACAACTCAGTTTTTAACCCAAACCCTAAAACCTAAAAAAAACTTAAACCCTAACCCTAACCTAAACTTATGTCACACCCGGATTCTGGAATCCGAATATACCGGCGTCATTAACCTCTCAGAGGTCGCAGACAATCCTCTTCTTAGCTTTTATCACAATCATACAGTTAAATTTGCGGAAAATTTAAAACTTTTTAATACTTATCAAAGTATACATAGAATTCATATAGTACTGCATAAGAGTGATATTCTAATAGCTCAAACTATACAACCATCTATTAAAGATTACACAATTAAAATAAATGATCGTAATAATAATGATAATAGTTTGCCAGTTGGCCTTATTACAAACGCTTGAACAAATACTTGAATGGAAACGCTAGGGACAGTCGTCACTGCTATATCTAATGTACTAAGCTAGAATAATAAAGTGTAGCATCCTCGAACTCAAGAGGACCTACCAAAGTATGGAGATCGCTAATCCAAACCGCTTCGTCGAACTTCAATCTTCTTGAGAGCCTGCGCCTATAAAAATAGTGATAATATATGGGGTTAGTACACACTTGTACTAAGTATGGGTGTATGCACATAAACACATAAGTACTATGCATGATCAAAGAAATCTCTTCCTAAAGCAACGTGCCGTTTTTGGAAAGTTAAGTTACTTTACTTTCTTAAATCGTTACTTATGATTCATGCTATGAATATGGCATATTCTCATGCAATTAAGGCACACAACTCATTTTATATATGAACATAAGACCTTGGAATCATGAACATAATTTTAGAACAACTTAAATAAACAATTATTAATTTTCTCCATAGGCCGAGAGCTACTTATCTCATACTTAGATTATTTTAATTCTCTTTTCTTCTTTCTGTTGTGTAGTTCAATGATCTCCTTTGATCTTATGTTTTACTTCCAAGTGCAATGATTCATTGTAGTCCCACACCTACAATGAATCGAGTAAGCAACTCACAAGACTAAGAAAATGATTTGGCTACATTACTTACAAGCTAGATGTCTTTACTCATGTTGATTGTGGATAAATATATTGTAAGCCAATCTTTATTGGCTATGCCCATTAATTGGTTGTTAACCTAATGTAATAATCTTTGGGGCATAATCCAAACTCCATTTTTGGCTCAAGCCACTAACTTGTTAAGACCCTATTCTTATCAAACACTAGTGATTGATGTTCTTAAGCTATTACTTTACTTAATTCACTTGTGAACTTATGATTCTACTTCTTTGCTCGGTTGTTCACTTTAAACATGCTACTTTATTATTTCTTACCCTCTTAAAAAATTCTTTTAGCATTAACGGAAGTAGATCATGCGGGCTAACATGAAATCCAGTGTCTCCCCCACACTGAAAAGAGGTGATTCACCAGTTAAGGTGAACCAAGTTCTGTGTCTACCCAACACCGAAAACGGGGGTTCACTGGCTAAGGTAAGACCGAGTTAGTGTCTTCCCCACACCGAAAAGAGGGGTTCACGGCTGAAGTGAACGGGACACTTTCCTGAGCTTTAACCTACATAGATCATGTGAGCTAAACATGAAATCCGGTGTATTCCCCATACCAAAAAGAGGTGGAATCACCGGCAAAAGTGAAACCAAAACTGCCTAGCATTCTTAAGTGGAGGCATCCACTAGCTAGTCCCTATGCTGGCAAAACATAGTTCGAAGACTAGGATACATGTGGAGACCCTGGTCCACCTGGGTGGTGATCTCGTCTCATGAGGCTTACATGTGTTGGCACAAGCTCATTGCTAGTCTATCGGTGCTAAGCTCAAATTTATTTTACTTGATTATCTTTAGAGTTGACTCAAACATTATGGAAGCTTGCTTCTAGTTATGAGGTTTACTTAACTCTATGGATGACTGGTCATCCCTCTCTTTACTTGATGAATATGAACTTCTTGCATTATCATCATGGTGCGAGTGAGACTTGTCTCACGGACTATAGCACCCTCTTATGTGAATATATTTGACGTAATTGATTAAGTGTCCTTGAGACTTGTCTCACTTCCTTTAACACTGTATATTAGATCAATTGCATAACTTAAGCTTTTAGTTATTTCATTACTCACCTTAACTTGTTCACTTTACTTTGTAGTCTTGTATCATTATAACCTCTTATACAATGCTATTACGTTCACAAGCTTATGTGGATAGGGTATGTTGGGACTTGTCCCATTGATCGGCATACCCTATGTTATGAGTTCATTGGTGTAGAGATTAGAATGACTTTTTGGAGTTAATATGATTGGACATAGTTTTGTTAGCCAATTTGTTGGCATAAATCACAATTTCACTAAATACTTATCATAATGTTAACACTAGCCATACCAATTGTTCATAAACACATTATAGTAATCTTAACATGTTAAAAAAGCCAATCTTTTAACCTTTGATTAATCTATAAAATAATTCAATGAACAACTCATAACAATTTCATCTTCTCGAACACATGTAGGCATTACAACAATCAACATCTCATGTAAATAACACCCTAAGTATGCCGATCTATCATGTAGGTTTCATTCGATATATAAATCACTAAAACATACACATAATTATCAGTTAACACCACATACAAACAACATGCTCGAGATTTATATTGTACATACTATTAAAATCGTAAATAGGGAGAATTATGGAGATGAACATTCGTTTCATTGGGAACAACCCTAGTTTCATTTTCTTGAATTCAATACGTTTGTAAAGCCTCTTGGAGAAAGGAATCAAAGAGAGAAAACCCATACCTTACTGTAGAATTGAATCTACGAAGATCACCTTGAAATTTGCACGAAAAATCTTGAAGAATATCCTTGAAATCGCCTAAGGAGAATCGAGAGAAATTTTCTGTTTTTCTCACGTTTGTTTAATGTTTTGCAGTCGAGAGTTTTCTAGTGTTTGAACGTGAGTACAGGTCTTAGGAACTAATATTGACTAATTCAACTTAGGCTAATTAAATTTATTAAATAAATCAAATAGGTAATTACCAAAATGCCCCTCCTAAATGGACTAAAAATAGGAGAACATTCGACTTAGCCAAATTCTGAAAATTTGCTTAAGGATTTCGGTTTGACCATTTAAATTAATTGATTAAGTTGCTATTAAGTAACCTAGGGTAATTACTAAAGTACCCCTAAGTTGTTAGGACCATAACCAACCCTTTGGACCATCCTAGGTTAGGTACTAGGTTGTCTCTAAGTTAGTTACCCGGTTTGGTGTTAGGTTGTCGGGTCCCTTGGTTAGCTTTTTTTGGTTAGTCCTAGGTTAGTTAGTTAGGTAGGTCAGTTAGTTAGGGTCTAGGACTGGTTAGGGAGCTTGACCCCACGTGAGTGGACCCGGACGCGCGCCTGCCCCCAACCACTCTAACCGGATCGGTTAGCTTGTCCCTTGACCGATTGCACATGTGCTTGCACATGTGTTGCGTGCACTTTCCTAACTAACTCTTCTGGAAGGTTCATTTGGAATGTTTACTTATTGTCCCAAGGATCCTCACTATGTCCTTGGGCACTGCTTAATCTACATGATCATTTTAAATGGTTATGTGCTATGGTACTAGGCTTGAAACTTGGATGCCTAGTACCTAATGTGTATATTGGGCATATATGAAGAATATAATTATTTTAGCTTAGGGTCTTCATTGCAGGTAAAATTTCTAAACACACTTGGATTATATTATGTTTACTTGGGTGTATATAGAAATTGGCTAACACCCCTTAGCCAATTTTCTATACTATGCCCAATATTTCTCAATATTGGGCATTGGGATGCCTATGTACCCCAATACACATTCTTAAAAACCTACTAGGCTCTTCACTAGACATGTCATTTTACGGAATGTTACACCTTAACCCTAACCCTAACCCTAAACCATTAACCCAAAACGTCAAGCTCAAAATACCAAAACCAAAATATTAAACACTAAACCATAGATTTTAAACCAAAAACCCTAAAACCTAAAAAGAAACTAAATCCTAACCCTAAACCTATCCCTAACACTAACGCTAACCCTATCCTTAACCTTAACCCAAAACCCTAGTATTAAACACTAAACCAAATTACAACTCAAATAACCCCAAACCCTAAAACTTAAAAAACAACCTAAAACCTAACCCGTACCCTAACTTAACCCTAACACTAACCCTACCATAAAACCTAAACCCAAAGCCCAAAATACCAAAACCCAAATATTAATCACTAAACAATAGATTTTAAACCTCAAATGTTAAACCTTGAATCATAAAACCTAAAAAAAAACCTTAGTCCAAAATACAAAAACCCAGACATTAAACACTAAACCATACATGTTAAACCTCATATCTTAAACACTAAACCATAGAATATAAACCGAAAATCCTAAACCCCAAAACCTTTAACCTAAAAAAACACTAAACCTTAACCTTAATCCTAACCCTATCCTTAACCCTAACCCTAAATCCTAAACCCTAAACCCTAAACCCTAAACCCTAAACCCAAAGCCCAAAATACCAAAACCCTAACATTGAACACTAAACCATAGATATTACAACTAAAATCCTTAACCCAAACCCTAAAACCTAAAAAACAACCTAAACCCAAACTCTAACCCTAACCATACCATAAATCCTAAACCCAAGCCCAAAATACCAAAACCCAAACTTTAAACACTAAACCATTGATATTAAACCTCAAATCCCAAACCCTAAACCCAAAAACCTAGAAAAACCCTAAACCCTAACATGAACCCTAACCCTAAATCTAAACCAGAAAACCCGAAACCCTAAGCCCAAACTACCAAATCCCAAACATTAAATACTAAACCATAGATTTTAAACCTCAAATGCTAAACCCTGAACTATAAACCTAAAAAAAACCTACACCCTAACCCTAATCCTAACCATAACCCTAACCCTATACCTAAACCCTAAACCCTAAGTCCAAAAAAAAACACTAAGTCCAAAATACGAAAACCCAAACATTAAACACTAAACCATAGATTTTGAACCTCAAATCCTAAACAAAAAACTCTAAAACCTAAAAAAAAACTAAACCCTAACCCTAACCCAAAACCTAAACCATTAACCTGAAACATTAAGCCCAAAAACATAAACCCAAACATTAAACACTAAACCATAGATTTTAATCCAAAATCCTAAACCCCAAAATCTAAAACATAAAAAACCCCTAAACCCTAACCCTAAGCCTATCCCTAACCCTAACCCTAACCCTAACCCTATCCTTAACACTAACCCTAAACCCTAAACCCTAAATCCAAAGCACAAAATACCAAAACCCTAACATTTAACACTAAACCATAGATATTACAACTCAAATACTTAACCCCAAGCCCTAAAACCTAAAAAAAAAAACTGAACCCTAACCCTAACCCTAACCCTAACCCTACCATAAATCCTAAACTCCAAGCCCAAAATATCAAAACCCAAACATTAAATACTAAACCATTGATATTAATCCTCAAATCCTAAACCCTAAAAAACTAAAAAAAAACTAACCCTAACCCTAATCTTAACCCTAACCCTAATCTTAACATATCTTGGGTTCTTTGATACTTGTATAAATTTTCTTGTATTAAGTGTTTTGATAATCTTATATTTTCCATAGTTTCTATCAAATATTCTAAAATATTCATAGTTCATTTTAATCTGAATCTATTTCTAAATCGTATATATCTATTCTTTCTAACTCTAATTCTTGTAAATCTATTTCATATCATTCTTGATTCATTATATCTTCTAATTCAAAATCAAATATTTTTTCCCATATAATTCTTTTTTCATCAATTTTTATATCTTTAAGTATATATAAGATTAAAATTTTATAACTTTCTATCATTTCTTCATGCATGTATATGGTCATGTTTGTTTATTTATGCAGGTTTGTTTTCAATTATTCATTCCTATCATATTCATAATTTAATTAAATTCATATTAGTTTATTATAAACTAGAGTATCGTTATCATGTTTTCTGGTCACTACTAGCATTGTACTTTAGCGGATAATTACTGCTTATCAGCGCCTCAACCTTGTGTACTCCCCTAGCGGCATCCCTCGCCTACCGGTTTCCACTGTGGGATGGCATAGTCTAGCAGTTTTCTCCCTGTTTCCCGTTTACTAGCAAACTAGAATTCATGATTCAAATATTTCTAGTATATAATAACTAACATAAATTTAATCAATCATATATATGATATTCAGGAATATATGAAATTAGTTCTGCATATCTATTAAACAATATACCTTTGCCTCTTGATTTTCCATGCTATCTGAAATATCTGACTTTATTTCGGATTTTTCCATATTTTAACTTAGTTTATATCTTTTATTTGAGAGAGTTGAGAAAGTTTTTTAATTGAGAGTTTATTAACTTAGGCGTTGCCTGCCTTTCATTTACAATTTTTGCAACTCTTATATAGACTATCCTAATGTTGCACATCAGTGCGCCTACTATTTACTTTACGACTTTTTAAACAAAACTTTACAAATGGACGGCTATATACATTGGCCTTTCAAAAAAGTAAAAGCTATTTACTATACAAAGGAATCTTATCTCTTACTTTTACATTTTTTCAAAGATATCTATCCTTTGTCTGCTACCTTTTTTGTTTGTATCTATCTTTATGTCTTTTTCTTCTTTTGTTTTTGTCGTTATTTTTCTTTGTCTATTATAACTCCTTTTCATCCTTATCTCATTTTGTGTTATATGCATTCTTATCTCTTCATCTTTACTCCAAATCAACATCTGGAATAATATTATCTTCTCCGTTACACTTTGAACATTTATGATCAGGGTATTTATGTCCAATAAGCTTGCAATATCTGATTAATAAATCTTCTGATATAAATTGTTTCTTCAATGCTCTTGTAGTTGGTTGTTCTTCTGGTTTTAATAAAGATAAAATCCATCTCTGAACTGCATCCATATCTGCTCTTCGTAGTTCTCTTGAATTTGAATATATCATGACTTGATCTCTTGCGTAATAACTCCATATAGCATTTCCATTTAAATAATTATTTGATAGCTCTTGAATAATAGTTGATATACCAATTATTCTTTTATTGGCATAAAAACTAGGTATTTCTATCTTTGGTATTTCGTCTTGTTGTCCAATATCTTCTGGTATAATCATGTCTTTTGTCAATCCTATATTAATAACTTGTATCGGAGATTTTATCTCTTCGTATAATATCTCTGCTGGTGCTGTATAAAACTTAATGTAAAATAAGTTTCCTTTTGTAACCCTTTTATATACAATAAATGCTTTATGTAGTTCTGGTATTCCGCTTATATCTTCTCCTTCGTATGTATATACGGTAGAGGAACTAGAGCTTTAAAAAATTATTAGGTCATCATTCAAATTCACATTGACCTCGTTATTCCTTGGAAAATATTTTCCACACCTACTAGCCGACATTACTAAATATTCCTTCAGTTTCAAGTAAATATCGAGACTTCTTTGTTTCTCAAAAGAGCTTTTCAATTGAATCTTTACTCAAATCATATACTTTGCTTCAGTCAGATTCTTTTCTTTCGTTAAAATTTTAGTTCACAAAATAAACAATTTTTTCCATTTGATCATTTTCTAGAATCTCACCTTCCTCAAATTTTGGACTAATTTGTTTTAAGCAAAACAAATGTTATTCGTTTTATATGATTTTGATTGATTGTTATGATTAATGGACTAACTCTCTTGTTTTTGAGTTTTTGTAACCAGAAGAAGAGACTTATTCGTGTTGGTAATCAAACTTGCTCACTTCATCAAAGTACTCGCTGGCAGAACATTCATATTTTACACGGTCTAAGGTCAAGGGAATATCTACAGACTCTTCATTTCTTATTTGGACTACTAAAAGGACTCGTTCAAAAATGGATTCAACTATTCACACGGGTTCTTCGTCCGAAATGATCCCCACTTCATCTATCGCGGCCAATCCTAGTGCCTTGGTAGCAACAGAATCACCTATGGAAGTCATTACTCATCTAGAGCGACAAATTAGCACACTGAATCTCCTGTTAGCTCAATACCAAGCTGCTTCTCCTAATCAACCACCTGATGCTCGCCAAAAGGAACCCATGCCACCTGTGTATCCGACTTTGAGTGATTTTCATCAAGGAGATCACTTTGCCACCTTTCAGCAAACTCAAAGCGCCTCACTCACTAATTCAACTCAGGATACTCCTCTTGTGTACGCATTTGCTCCTCCAATAGCTCCAACGATAACACATCACACTCCGCCAGTGTACACTTATTTCACCGCTCTACCTGTTACCAAGACTCCAGAGTTTCACCGCCCAGATGTTAATCACTCTATTGAAATTGAGGGTGATGGAAAATCAATTGATGCTGAAATGATGAATAAGAAGATGAAAAGCTTGGAAGATGCTATGAGAGGTCTTCGTGGGTTTGATATAGCCAGAGTGTTAGATACGAAGAATTGTGCACATTTACTGAGGTTGATTTGCCACCCGGTTACAAGATTCCAAAGTTTGAGAAGTTTAGTGGATCAGATCCATTCTTTCACTTGAAAATTTACTGTGAAAAGTTGATTGGCGTTGGAAACAACGAAGGGATAAGAATCAAGTTGTTCAATCAAAGTCTGACTGGAAAAGCATTGGAGTGGTACTCTAAGAAAGATGTGACCAAATGGCGTACTTGGGATGATCTGGCGAATGCTTTTGTAGATCACTACAAGTTTCATGTTGAGATCACCCCTGATAAAATCTCTATTAACAAACTAAAACCCATGTCGACTGAATGCTTTCGAGAATATGCCATTCGTTGGAGAGAAGAAGCTTCTAGGGTTCATCCACCTATGGAGGAATAAAAAATGATCACCTACTTCATTCAGGCTCAAGACTCAGAATACTATGAGCGAATGGTGACAATGTGTGGAAAGACATTTGCAGAAGTAATCAAAGCTGGAGAAATACTTGAAGACGGTCTCAAAATTGGCAGAATAATGAGTTACACCTCATTTCAGTTTGCTAATAAAACCTATCAAACTGGTTCTTTTGGAAAGAAAAAAGAGAAAGAAGTTATGATGTTAACGACCCGAGGAGCTGCATCATATAACCGTCAACCACCTCCAGGCTATCCTAATTCACAATACTATGTTTACAATAGTCAATCAATATTTCGTTCTCCACGACCAATGCAGAATCCTCGAAACAATGCACCTCGTCCTAATTTTTAGAAAAAACCTTCCAGAGTCTTCACTCAATTGAGCGAGACACTGAGTCAACTTTTTGAGACATTGAAAGAGGCAGGAATAATTCATCCAGTGGAAGCCAAGACGGTGAATACTTCAGCCGAGTGGTATGACCCAAGTAAGCGTTGTGCTTATCATTAAGGGGTTGTTGGTCATGATACCAAGAAGTGTATCACTCTCAAACACAAAATTCAGGATTTGATTGACAACGAGTTGGTTAAACTTGATCAAGCTCCACCAAATGTGAACACCAATCCGCTACCCAAGCATAAGGAGTAGTTGTTAGCATGACCAGTTGCAAAGAAGAAGCAAGTTTCCTGGAAGTTGCACTTTTGGTATCTTTTAGTCTTGCGTTTGGAGTTTGGTTTATTTCTCTGTAGTCAAACTTTTATCGCTTTGTTTCTTTGTAAGCGTTTGTTTGGATTTGATTTCCCTTTTAAGTATCTTTCATTTGTAATGAACTACGTCTGACCTGAATTCTTAAGAATGAAATACGTAGGCGGCCTATGTCGGATTCGGTCACCCCTTTATCCCTTTTAATGTTTTCTTGTACATGAACTATGTTTGACCTGATTCCTGATCAATGGGATACGTAGGCGCCACATTGGCTCGGTCATGTTCCCCGTAAGTTTTTCATTTCTCTTTATAATGAAAAGTGGGACAGAATTTTGAGAGGATCTCAAAATTCATCAGAAAGAGAAATTTATTCAATCCAGAATCAAGGATCTCTTCAGAGTTGCAACTGAGGCAGAATTTTTGAGATTCACTCAAAAATTCAACTGAAAACTACAGAAAGTTAGAAAGTTATGTTACGTTTTAAACTGGTACAGAATTTTTGAGGAGGGTCCTCAAAAATTCCATCAAGCGACATTGCAAGACCTAACAAGTTTGTAATCCAGAAGGCAAAGGAGCATAAGGATGGCAAGACAAAGACAACATGAATCAGTCTCTCAATACTAAGAATTTTTCTTTGGATGCAAGAACTATAAAGTTACAAGACATCATTAGACCCACAATGACCTCATGAAATAGCTTGGCACAATGGTGAAGACCATAAGACGTTATCCAGACCAATATAAGCTGAAAAACATCATCTAAAAACTTATCTTTTACTTTGTTAATTTTATTCTGTTACTAATTACATCTGAACTCTTCAGGTATCGTCAGAATTAGAGTCAAAATTTCAAAAGAATTTATTTTTTTATTTTTGAAAGATCAACCCAGACATTTACCAGACAAAGGACACACACTAGTCCTTATCCAAAGATGTTATTATGAAGGATTCCTGACACCAAGGATCCAATCCAAACGGACTCTTATCCTCTATTTGTTTGAAGAGCTTTTTCTTCATTTTTCAAATCTCTCGCCCTTTTAAGGTAAATTTTATCATTCTTTATAAATTCCGTTAAGTTTCAGGTTTGAACTACGTCAGACCTGATTTTTGGTCCCAGCAAGATCGTAGGCAATCCTATATAAGGATTTGGTCTTTCTACTATTTCGACCTTACAGGAAACTGGGCATATTTTTGAATCAGTCATTCTCGTTTCTCACCAATTATTTCAATTAAGTACCCTTGGACTGGAGACAGGGGAAACTTTATGAAATAGTTTAAAGTTCTCCAAATCTTCATTTGACTTCAAGTTTCAAAGATAACCTTTATCAAACCAATCTCCTCTTTGCAAGAGATTCCAGATTTAAAGTGAGGACACATCTCGCGTGAGATCCCTAGTCAGTCTTTAGCGTCTCCTTTCAAAATTAAAAGTTCTCAATTTGTTCTTCCAGAATCCCGCGTCCTCTATGGTTACCAGATCGTCTTGACTCGTTCGAAAGTCTTGACTTTTATTAATTTATTTGTTCTTTCTAATAAAGTTTTATTAAGCGCAGGGACCACAAGGTTTTAAGGACAACCAGAGATGTTACTGGCTTCACAAACTAAAGAAGCTAACTAGATAACTCTGTTATAACCTTATTCTTGACTTTTGAGATTTTTTCTTTATCAGGAGATATTATATTAGAGAGTCACTTCCTTCAACGTGACACGTCATATTATTAGAGTGTCACTTCCTTCAATGTGACAGATTAAATTATACTGGAGAGTCACTTCCTTCAACGTGACACGTTAAATTATTATTGGAGCGTCACTTCCTTCAATGTGACACGTCAAAAATATTATTGGAGAGTCACTTCCTTCAACGTGACATGTTAAATAATTATTGGAGAGTCACTTCCTTCAACGTGAAATATTATTTTGGAGAGTCACTTCCTTCAACGTGGCACGTTAAATATTATTGGAGCGTCACTTCCTTCAACGTGGCACGTTAAATATTATTGGAGTGTCACTTTCTTCAACGTGACACGTTAAATTATTATTGGAGATTCACTTCCTTCAATGTGACACGTTAAAAATACTATTGTAGAGTCACTTCCTTCAACGTGACACATTATATTATTGGAGCGTCACTTCCTTCAATGTGACACTTTAAATTATTATTGGAGAGTCACTTCCTTCAATGCGACACGTTAAATATTATTGGAGCATCACTTCTTCAACGTGACACGTTAAATTATTATTGGAGAGTCATTTCCTTCAATGTGACACGTTAAAAATACTATTGGAGCGTCACTTCCTTCAACGTGACATTATATTATTGGAGTTCACTTCCTTCAACGTGACACGTTAAATATTATTGGAGCGTCACTTCCTTGAACGTGACAAGTTAAATATTATTGGAGTGTCACTTCCTTCAACTTGACACGTTAAATTAGAATTGTAGAGTCACTTCCTTCAACGTGGCACGTGATATAATATTATTGAATCATCACATCGTTCAAATTGGCACACCATTTTGGATCACCACTTCCTTCAAGAGAGATACACTTGAAATAGAATCGTCATCTTCTTCAGTATGACATACTAAACCAGGTTTGCACAAATTACATTTTCATTTATGTTACATTTTGTACTAACAGTTATTTTCCATACATTACAATACACAAAGTGGACTACGTAAAATAGGACGCAGCACAACGTGGAACTTCTTCTTAGCAGCGAACTGGGACATAGTCCATAGAGGAATATCAAACACTCATGACGTGAGTTGAGGAACGACTTCCACCACAATCAAACCACATCCCTATCCTAAGGTTTGTGGGTATTTTTCGTGGGTTTAATAGTTTCAGTTTGGCCTTCCGTGAAAATTTGAACTCTCACCGAAGGCAAATTTTCAAATGCGGGTGAGAATACACCTAGAGCTTCGGAAGTTATGTCCATGTAAATTCTTACCTATGGATGCGAAGGGCCCCACATTCACAGTTGAGATGGTTGCAAGCCTTTTTTTCACGCTCGATTATTTTGTCACTCATCCTTAAGCTAAAGGTTAAATCTGCATAAAAGATTTCCTTTTCAACTGATTAAGTCGAACTACAAGCAGTCTGATCCCCAAGTTTAGGGATAAGTAGGTGGGCTCAATATTGAAAACTCGACTGTACTCCAACAATTTTGTCATCATTCCATTTTTGAGTTTTTCGATCTCTCCATACTTCGACACCGAAATAGGTTTTGCATTCTTTTGAAATTGTGCGTTAAATCAAGCGTATTTTGAACTACTAGTGTTCTGAGTTCTCATGTAACCTGAGATAAGTAAGAAACTCAATGCCAAAGTTCGGCATAATCCCTCAAAATCCTTACAATTTATCATTCCTAAGAAAAGAATTAGTGGATCGACAAAATTGGATTCTTCAATTTCATTGGCTTCGAATATCTTTCATCGATCCTAAGCAAACGAGGGGCAGTTGTTGACATCCAATTTTTACCCTACACAATTTAATTAATTCTCAAGCTTCTCCAACTCATACAATTTGAAGTGACTATTTTGAAATATAAAAAAAAAAATTTAGAAATCATTTTCAAGGCAATTTTTTTAACATATCTCTATATAATTGAAATACATATGATTTATATAAATTTCTTTTTGTGAATAAATATTTAGAAAATGGTTTTAGCAAAAATAGAGTTCTTAATTAAATATATTGATAGTAATATAATTAAGATCTTTTCAAAATGATTGTTTTGTGTTGTTAAAGTTAAGAAGATTGAGTAATTAATTGAGTTTATAATTCGTTTCGTTCCCATTTTATCAATCTGAATTTGATGAAAATTCTTAATGGACTTTATTCACTGTAAATTTGGACCATCAGCCCAATGTTCAAGCCCAAAATCTCACCAGCCCACTCTTAATTCCCTCGACCCGCCCCAATTCCTTACCCCAAAAGAAACCCACCCGACCAGCACGATATTTGTCCTCTCTCGCGACTGAAACTCAGAGGAAACCCAGAAATCCCAGCAGTCACGCGATGCATCCTCCAATCTCTCTTCGTACGAAGACCATTGGAGAGGGTGAGATGTCAAAATCTCGTGCCTCGATCGTCCTTCGCTCAAAATCAACGCCTCACCATTCAAATTCGTACACCAACCAATGGGAAATCCCTATCTATTAAGGTATTTTGAAAATTCTCAAAAATCCCACATCGTTTCTCTCTTATATAAACTCTCTTCATTCACTGTTCAAGGGAGAATTTTTTGGAGACTAAAGAGTACCCTAAAGGTTTTGGGAATTCTTGGTTTCATAGTTCAAAATTTTAAAGCGTTTTGTGGCTTTTTGAGTCGAAGAGGTGGAATCGTCTCCATCAAAACTCATAGTTCCTGTTCGTTGCCCAGAATCAGGTAAATTCTTTCTTATCTTTGTTTTATTTAATTCCCAGCCCTTCTATGCCTTCTGTTTAAAATGTGTTCTTAGCTTTGTTTTAGTTGTCATGTGTTAGACTTTTAGTAGTCAATAAATGTTTATCTTGTTCCTACTATTTTATTTATTTTTGTATAGTTGAAAATTTTCCTACATCCTTTGGTGTTTTGTTCATATTTATCACCTGATTTGGTCTTAAATATTAATGTTCATTTCGGCCCTATCCCTTATGCTTGTTCCTATAATAATAAAAATTCAATTATGTGTTTACACAACTGATTCATAGAAACATCAAATGTGTTAGTTCAGGTTCTGTGTTAAATGTTGTTGCTTTGAAGTTTTATTTTATTTTATTTTTTCTCTAGTACTCTGTTTGGTCTAATGGTGTCATTGCTCATGCTTCTCCAAAATTGATATTTGTCCATGTTTTAATTTGCTTCTAACATATGTTTTGGTATGGTTTCAAGCTCATTTTAGTAGCGGTTTGTTAAATGAATTCCAATTGTTTGAATTTCCTTTCTCTTGGTTTGAAAATGTGCCTTTATTCAATTTAAAGTTAATCTAGTTCTGGAAGTGTACTGCGTAGTTGTTTTAAAGCTTGATGTTTCTCTTGAACTCATGGGCTGGTTGAGATTTTCCCTAGCTTTGATTTCTTGTTATGTGTTTTAGTTTAATCTTCTTATCATCTAAGTTGGTTTATGGATTCTTTCCATAAGCATAAAGAAATTTGTGTTTAAATTTAGTTCCAAGAGCTGTTTAAATTATTATCATCTTTAGTTCCTAATTTCATAGTTGGTATTGTTGTATTGTTGGCCTCCATAAAGCGATTTACTTAACAAAAATAATATGGAATTAGTTTCGATTTGCGTTGTCATTGTTCTTTTTGAGATGCTTTTTTCAGTGATCTTGCAGTTCCATATGCTTTGTTTTTACCCACGATTCACTCTCCTTTAATAAATGTGAATTTTACAATTTTTTCTGCTTGTTGTCTAGGAAATAGGATAAATTTCTATTTGTTCTTACGTGTGGAATCTTAGATTCATATCCCCTCCTTGTATTTCAATCAAACCTAGCTTTTGTTCCACCTTACACTGTTGTACTCACTTGTGTTGATTTCTTGATATTAAAATTAGTAGACTTGACATCAATATATCTAATTGTGATTGACTCATGGTTCAAATAGGGTGCATATTCAACCTGTCTTAGGATAATCTCAACTCATCCTTTTTCTCTACTACTTCTTTAGGCTTAGGTAAGTTCAATGGTATGATAAGTTATAATACATCATAGTGCTTCTCTTGCATCCTTAGGATTAGTTCTATTTAAGAATTCTACCTAGCGTTGACATATTCTGCATCAATTGTATTTGAGGCTACGGCAATGAACTTTTAAAATTGTTATCTTCTTATAATGTCTATTTTGTTTTCTATTGTTTATTAACTTTTGATATGAATAGATGTTTAAGTTCTGCACTTTTATAGCCACCATAGGTATCTTGAATTATTAGCTTAATTATATGTTGTCTCATATTGGTTCTAATCCTTATTTCTTTTTTTATTCTTTTCCACATGAGCACTCTTCTATTGAGTTCAATTTGGACTCCCGTCTCTTGCATTCGATCTTTGAGTCGACCTCTACCAAGTTACAAAAGGGAAGTTGATATATCGGGTTGAGACCCAAAAAAAAAATAGAAGCGGCCTTAAAAGCCTGAAAGTGAAGAGCAAAAAATGGGTTAAAAGCCCCCAAAACAAGTAGCAGTAGCAGCAGTCCCTTAGGGGACTAGAACTGGAAATTTTTGGACTCAAAAAGTCCTAATCTGGGCAGCTGCGGCAGCGAATGGACTTGATGTCCAAGTTCCATTAACACTTTGCTTCCATTATATATTGTGATTTTTTGTTCTAACATCTAACCCTTCTTATTAATTTAGATTAATCCTTTGGAGATTTTTAAATGACATCTCTATTTTGTTACTTATTTTGCTTCAAGTATTCAAATTTTCAAACCTCTTTTGAGTTAGGCAATCTAAGCATCAAGACTAACTTGAGAATTACCCATATTCTTTAATAGTTATTATTTAGCTCTCAAATCCACGTTTAAGTGATTGTGTTTATTATTCAACTCAAAACTTGACTCGGATAAATTATTAAGTTAAAATTTTACTTTTGTCATTTTAATATTTGGATTATTTCATTCTTTGGGATAATACAAATATATACGAGTATCAAAAGATTTTTATCTATGTTTTAACAAGAATTTTGGAGTGGTTCAAAATAAATAAATAAATAAATAATTTCCAGTATTCTTAAGTTTTTCTTAAAAATTAGCCAACTTTAAAATTCGTCGGTGAACCGCGTGTTAGTGGATTCTCTAAGGTGCCTAAACCCTTCCTTAGAGAATTAGTTGAACCCTTACCTGACTCTGGTTTATTTAAGTGTTCTTCTTTAAAAGTTTTGGTTTTATTTGGTTTTCTTAATTTTTCCTAAAAGATTAAGTGGCGACTCTAGAATTATAATTTTTTTCAAAAACTTTAACAAAATTGGCCAAAGTTGCGAAATTGGCTTTCGAAACTTTTAGTTTTCGAAATTGGGTCGTAAATAGGGAGAATGACTCATTTAACTTGCTAGGTACCAATCTCTTCAACTCCATCAATAGTAGATCAAGATGTTGCTTAGACTTCACCTCAACCACTAAAGATGACTCAGAGTTATTATGAAACATAAAACCACCATTTGGGGAATGTTCCATTCGAACACCGAATCTAACCAACCTATAACCATCTTTCACTAGGTGTTCTTACCTTCCTTCCACCATTTAGGGGACTTGAATGTTTATTGTGACCTTTGTAAGGTTGATGCCTGAATGTTAGGATTGTTTCCATTATGTGATCATGTTGTCCAATGTACACACACCTTTTGCATGCTTACAAGTAGTATAGGCTCATGTTGTCTAATGAAGGGATAAATCTCCTATACACTAATGTCTACTACTATGCATGTAGAGTACATGTCGATGAAGTATGAATGTATCTCTTAACTAGGATGACTTGATAGGTGTACTAGTATGGACCTTGTCTATGCATTGCACACGCGTGCCTTGATAGGATAGTTCCTAGGTTGATTCTATATGTACATGAATAAGAATGAATGGTTAAGTTATGAACATGTCTTATATGCATGAATGAATTAAAGTATGAACATGTGTGGGTCAAAGGTATTTATGTGAAAGGTTTGCTCACATATAAGTATACACACACATCAAAACTTGTCCATTATGCATGTATGTCAATAGAGGGGCTCTTGAAAGATGTTCTCAAGAGTATCCTAAACTAGATGGTGCTTGAATATGCTATGTCTATGTGAAAGGTTTTCTCACATGATTTAGGTTGATGAAAGGACTCTCTCAACTATGACCTATGAGCTAAGCATATGAGGGGTTAATTCTCCTAAGCCTATATCTTATAAAGTAATGAATAATAAAGGCTTTTCAATAAACGGAACTTAGCTTAGCACCGAGTGAACTTGAAGATGAGGGGTGCCCCTTTTTAATGTGGGAAGACTTGTTCACTAAAATCCTCACGAGGTGGATAACTACAATGCCCCATTTGTCATAAAGAGGGTTTCCATATATGCCTCCAAGTTCCATAAACTATGTTTTCCCCATAGGATCTAGCAAGTGATATCCCTAATATGCTAGCATGATGTTAATGTTCTATTTTGGTAAGGTAGAGCACCTTCCCTTGGTGTAAGACTCTACAACACCAAATTCCATGTTTAGCACCCATGGTCTTAGTGTCGGTTAAGGCTATAGTTTCCTATAACAACATAAGAACTATCTCCTAGGACTTCCCTCCAGGACAACTTGTGTAATGCATAGGTGGTGTCCCATACCCCTACCCATACAAAGAAGAACCTCTCAAGTTACCCTAGTTACTATTCAACTTCATTACTTCATTCATTCATTTTAATTTTGGAAATAATTGTCTTAACCGACATAGACCATGTGAGCTAGACATGGAATCCAGTGTGATGAATCCTACGCTGAAAGAAGGTGCTCTACTTGCCAAGGTAGAACTAAAACATGAACATAACTTTCTAGGTGGATCCACTAGCTATTCTTCCTATGGGGGCAACATAGTTAATGAACTTAGAGATATGTCTTGAACCCTATGCCTATTAGCATTGGAGTCCTCATCTCATGATACCTTTGGAGAATCTCCCTTCCACTGGGAAGTCAACACCTCTCATTGTCAAGTTTACTCGGTGCTAAGTTAAAGTCCCTTTTTAAAATGTCTTTAAGCCTTTAATAATCATCATATAATAGTTTAGGCCATAAGAGACTAACCCATTGTATATTCATAGTCATTAACTCATTAGGTATTGCATGAGAATTTACTTTCATAACAACCATTCATTTGTGAGATAAATATAGCATAATCATATCATAGTAAGGCACACAAGTGATTTGTATTCAACCTTGTATCTTCATATCCATAACATGATCTCACAGTTCATATAGTCAAGAAATTTCATCACATTTATCACACCATCATCATCTTAATCTAATCATACATAATACTTAAATTGAACATCATAATCAAGTATAAACCATCACCATTGATGTAAAGGATTCAAGATCACAAAGCCTTACCACATAGCCTTCATAGGCCTCCTTCAAGATCTTACCATCAATCCAACAATATCCATCCATAAATTTACTTAATAACATCATACAATAGTAATCTATACAAGAACTAAGTCAATTGTATCATCACTAATCAAATCAACCTCAATTCATAACCTAGGGTTAGGGGAAAAGGGTTCAATTATGACTTCTTCCATAGAACTAGGTCAAATACCAAGAGATAAATCAATTAACCCATAAACAATCATAATAGATCAATAATAATCAAAGGAAACAAATAACAAACCAATTTGAAATATCAATAACGAAATTGGAATGAAACCCATGTTTTGACATCTTTTGGAAACCAATTTTTGAAGAGCCTCTTAGGGAAAGACATCCCAAGAGTGAATAACTTTCATACCTTATGATTCCTTTAAGATTGATGGAGAAAATATGAAGTCTTGAAGCCATAGTTCTCCTTGAAGCTTGTTCTTCAATGGGGTCTTGAATAGAGAGAGAACGAAGAGAGAAGTTGAAGAGAATTGAGTTTTGGAAATTTTAGGTGTTAGGTTAGTTAAATGAGGTTAAGTCTTTATATAGTCCTTCAATTAACTTAATTAACCTTACCTTAACCCTTAATTAACCAACTAACCAACTAACTAATTATGTCACTAACTAAAAATTTGGCAGTGAAACTCGACCCTCAAACGACGGTTGCCCGTCAACGGGCTCGGAGACAGGGTCGAGAAGTACCATGCATGGTTGAGAACCGTACTGGAAAGCTATTGTTTGGTTAAAAGCCTGTGTTTTTTCCAAGTGTCAACAAACGGAGCCATCGACAGAGCGTCGATAAATCGATGGCTCGTCGATTGGATTCTTGGATGCACACTGTCTACTTGAAAGCTTTCGGGTCAAATTGTAGTCGTACCCGGATGTTTCGACCCTAAACACAGTCTTCCATATGTGTAACACATTTTTACCTATTTTCATTAAATTTCGACTCCTAAAACCCCATGAAATATTTCAAGGTACACACGCCTCAATTTCACTAGTCTCCGGACGTCATAGAGGTTTCTTGATGTTTTGAGTCTAACGCTTTCTAACTAATTTCAATACATTAAACAAAGCTTAGAATCAATGTTTCAAGTATTAGTTCATCTTGTGAGTCTATAGACTAAGTCATGGACTTTCGGAGTATTACATTTCCGGTTAGGGTGTAGTTTTTTTTAGGTTTTATGGTTTACGGTTTAGCATTTGAGGTTTAGTGTTAATGTTTGGGTTTAGGTATTTTGGGCTTGGGTTTCGGGTTTATGGTTTATGTCTGGGGTTAGGGTTAAGGTTAGGGTTAAGGTTTAGTTTTTTTTAGGTTTTAGTATTTGAGGTTTCATAACAATGTTTAGTGTTTAATGTTTGGGTTTGGGTATTTTTGGCTTGGGGTTTAGGGTTTAGGGTTTAAGGGTGAGGGTTAGGGAAGGTTTAGGATTTTTTTTAGGTTTACTCAAATCAGCCACACTTCCATTTTAATGAACATCACGATTTACATAGGTTTATGCATGTAAAATGACAACCAAAACATTATCAAATTTGAAGCCTTAACCCGAGAACCTCATTCACAGTAACATACTTGCACACGCACACACTTGCACATAATTTTGAATACATGGTTGTCTTTCATACGATTTTAAGTATACAAACATAATCATATTCATCACGAAAACATAACATACACATAAATCTACCAGCAATCATACCCAACCTACGATTCATTGGGAGCTAGTGATAGGGGCATGCAAAAGGGGAAACAATCCTAGTTTTCGGATGAATAATATGAACCTTAAGGGGTCTCTTGGGAAAGGGACCAAGAGAGAAGAAAAACCCATACCTTTTTGACGTTAAACCCTTGACTTGCTGCCCAAAAACTTCACCCAAGAACACGTCTAAGCCTCCTCAATATAAACTCCACGCGAATGACAACCTCCCTTAGCCTAGTGTGCGATTAACGTTTGTTTTCTTGTGATTTCGTGTGAGTTCTTCAAGTGTGAAGAACTTGGTTTATTTTTCTGCTTTTGTATCTTATTTTTTGCAGAGAATTTTTGTGAGAAAGAAGAAGAGAGATTGAGCGTGAGAGTGGAGAGATAAACGTGAGAGAGTGGGAGTTGTAGGAGGCTTAGGAGTCTAGTTTTAGGAATTAGTCAATAGGGTTTTGTTTATTTAATAAAAATCTGATTTTTATTTTATTTTAAATCAGATAATGAAAAATAATTATTAATTAATTACATTAATCCAATAGCTTAAATAAAAATCACATTAATTCATTGCTTCCACCTAGGTTCGAACCCGGGTGGAGCAAGACTTCACTTCAAGAGCCCAATTTCGGCCCTCTCTCCCCAAATTGCCGTTCCACCTTATTAATTAAATAATTAATTACATATTTAGGGTAATTACGATACTACCCTTAGCCAGGAAAAAGACCATTTTACTCCTAGACCCTTCAAACCTAAGATTTCCCCTTTTTAAGTCCGATAAAGACTCCTTCGAGTAAATCTTCGTATTCGAGAGCCCTACATGGTTGGACCCAACCTTTCCAAGCTCAAATAACTCCACAAGTTAGTTGGCTTGGTTGTAGCAAGGGTTCCGAGGTCTGGTTCTACTCGCATCAATCCGTGTGAACCTTGGTCTAATCGTAGGCATTCTTGACACATTAAGCATTACTTATCTTATCCATTTTTAGGGATGTTACACCCTAACCCTAACCCTAAGCCATTAACCCGAAACCCCAAGCCCAAAATACCAAAACCCAAACATTAAACACTAAACCATAGATTTTAAACCAAAAATCCTAAACCCCAAAACCTAAATCCAAAAGAAAAACCTAGACCCTAACATTAACCCTATCCCTGACACAAATCCTAACCTTAACACTATCCTTAACCCTAACCCTAAACCCTATACCCTAAACACAAAGCCAAATATACCAAAACCCTAACGTTAAACACTAAACTATAGATATTACAACTCAAATCCTTCACCCCAAACCCTAAAACCTAAAAACAACCTAAACCCTAACCTTAACCCTAACATCAACCTTACCCTAACCCTATCATAAACCCTAAATCCCAAGCCCAATAAATCAAAACCCAAAAAATAAACACTAAACCATTGATATTAAACCTCAAATTCTACACCTTAAACCCAAAAATCTAAAAGAACCCAAAACCCTAACCCTAACCCTAACCCTAACGTTAACCCTAACCCTAACCCTAACCCTAAACCATAAACCCAAAATCCTAAGCCCAAAATACCAAAAACCAAATATTAAATACTAAACCATATATTTTAAACCTCAAATGCTAAACATTGAACCATAAATCCTAAAAAAACTACACCCTAACCTAACCCTAACCTAACCCTAACCCTAAACCATAAATCCTAAACCCTAAGTCCGCAAAAAAAACTGTCACACCCAGATTCTGGTGAATGAGGTTCTCGGGTTAAGGCTTCAAATTTGATAATGTTTTGGTTGTCATTTTATGTGCATAAACCTATGTAAATCGTGATGTTTGAGAAAGGAGGTGGTTCTAGCAATGGCAAACCTACATGTGCCACTTGTGGTAAGAGACTTTATGGTGAGTGTCGAGCGGGTATCGGATTTATTTTGGATGTGGAAAAGATGGGCACAAAGTGACAGATTGTCCAAACATTGTTTCTAGGAAGGAGCTCCTAGTCCAAAGGAAGATGGTCCAACTAAGAGGCGTTTCTATGCACTCCGTACTAGAGGTGAGAAGCCGGATGAGAAGTGATGATGACATTGGTAATTCCTTGTTTTTCTTGTTTTAGTATGACTTCTTTCTAAGTGGGGGAGTATGGTTAGAATTATGCTAGAAGTGTTGCATGTGCATGATGTTTAGGAGTTTGGTTGAAATTGAATTTCATTAACTTCTTTGCATTGTGTGTTTTATTGAGATTTGAGCAGGTTGTAAGAGGTGCTTATATGATGTTACTTTGCATATTAGCATGTTCATATCATGAATTGCCAAAAAGTTGCATTTTTTGAGAAATTGGTAAAACAAATCACTGTAGAATGGAAGCCTGCTTACTGTTAAATTTTGGCGAAATTGACTATTTATTCGTTGGTCTAAAATTGTTGTAATGTAGTTAGAACTGATGTGTATGAGTATTATATTGAATATAAAATGAGTTTTTGCTATTTGGAATGAAGCATGTGAGTTTTGAGGTAGCCCTAGTGACCTTCCTTGGTAGGGTAAATGTGATTGGGTTATGAACTAGATATGGAACCCTATTATATGAACCTTAATGTGAAATAATCTATGGGAACAAAGGCTAGCACCGAGTGAGTATGGCAAGGAAAGTAGTTCTAGTTAAGTGTGAGACTAGAATACAAAGAAATCCTTCATATTCCTTAACCATGTGCCTACATGGGATGTGTCCAAGTTCTACCATTGGAAAGTAGAACAACCTCATCGAAGTAGGATAGAACTTCGGATTCCATGTCTTGCTATCATGGTCTATGTTGGTTATTGCCTATTCTCATCATGTGGAATACCTATTAGCATTAGATAAGTTTATGAGGTTTAGGTGGTGGTATGGGACGCTATCTAGACATTGCACAATAGACTTTGAAGGTGTTATATGGAGTTCCTAGGTCTTGTCCAAGACCATTATGTGAGTGTCTTATGTGATGCTTTATGTGAGTGTCCTATGTGATGTATGAGTCTTAATGAACTAATGAATTAATGACCTATGTTAGTAACTATGTAAATGAATGAGTACCTAATCTAAAGTGGCTTAAGCATTCCTTAGCTAAAGTGTGAGGAGGGCATGGAAGGATGATCTCTTCATGTTTTATCTTTGGAAGTCTTGAGGATGACTCTAGTTAGGGAAGTTGGTTAATCTTGTTGACATGATCTAAACCTTAGGAAGTCCTAAGGACTATTTAGGTAATCTTGAAGAGGTCACTGCACTATGGACATTATCTTCTTGATTTACTTAAGTAGGTCTTTTGATAGTCTTTGAAAGGAGAGTGTCTTCTAATCTAAGTGTGGTGTGTTTAGTGATAATGATTCTATTTGTGGTAGTCTATAGGATCTCTTGTGTGTGTGTGATAGAGATTGTATGGGCGGTCTCTCCACACTCACTCAAGTGAACCATGGAAATGACCTTTGGTAGATGAATCTTACCTTGATGTTTATGATTGTTTTCTAAGTATGTATGTGACTCATTGTAGGTAATCTTAAGGGTCGTTTAGGCATATCTAGAGAGGGTGTATGGGCGGTCTCTCTTTGTGTGACTTAAGTGAATCTTAGGATGACTTTAAGTGAGGGAATTACATGCTAGGAAGACTTAAAGTGAGGGATGAAGTGATTCACTGTAACAGTGAATGAATATAGCTCACTGTAAAGTGAGTTCTTTAAATGGTACTTTTGGTTAATTGTTATCTTATGTGTTTCCTAATTGCTAAATGATGTCTTATGTTTAAACTATGATTTCCAAATGAAAAGATCCATATTTCCAATAAAGTCCGTTTTCATGATTTTTATGCATATAGCCATACTTAGTACATGTGGTTGTACTAATTCCATGCTTTATTTTCTATCTATAGTTCTTGGTAGGTGAAGAGCTTGTAAAGTGATGACTTGGACTTAGAAGATCGTTCAACAAGAAGTAGAAGTATTCCTCAATTGACTCGAGTGCATATGTCTTTTATTGTTTTCTTTGAAGTATTGTAATAGATTATGTCTTTCTATTTTCGTATTGAAGTATGGGCCGTGTCCCAAGTATTCTTGTGTCTTAAGATGATGAGATTGAGACTTAGTGTTTTTCGTAATTTCTATTACTTTTATATGAAAGAGAATTTTTAAATACTATATTATGTTTTGTGAAAAGTTTTAATTCCGCACTACTTTTGACTATGTATATGCAATGAATGATATGAATGAGGCTTGTCTTAAAACTCTGAGAGTTCGATGACACCGGTCGTAATCCGAGATTGCACCCTATCTTCTAGGGTATGGTTTCGGGTTGTGACAAAATATTGCATAAAGTAACGCCGACAAGGACACGTCAATTGCAAGTAAAACACATAACACCGCCACCATAAGTGGACCATACCAAGCACAATAGAATCGATGTATAATTAATATCATATTAAAGAAAATGGGGCAGCATACCTTCATCCCCTCATCCACACTTCAATTCAATGCCAAATCAACCAATTCAACATCACAAGGCCCTTACCCTTGGCCATGATTAATAATTCAAAGCAATAACCATAAGACTCAATGAATCTATATCAATCCAATCTAGGCTTAACAATCTTAGATCAATTAGATATCAATTGAATACAATTCTTATATCATTATAAAGCCCATAAGAAACTACACAACAATTCATTAATATTAGCTTAATATCAAGTAACCCAATAAGTAGTCAAAACTAGGGTTCATCAATTTACATGGGTTCATAGGTAATTTATGTTAAAATCATCAATACAATATCAATTATATCATAATTCAATGTTTAGAAATCATTTAGGCAAGAACCCATGGTAGAATCCTAAAATTGGACAATTCACTTTAGAAAACTTTGTAAAACATCTTGAGAGTTGGGCTCCTTGATGAAATAAGTTTCAACGATCAAAACCCATACCTCAAGGATGATAATTATTTATTTTGATGAAGAATTTCAACACAAAAACCCCTCACCAAGCTGCCTCTTCAATAGGGTCTTCAATGGAGGTTTGGGATATTTTCTAAGTGTTTTGGGTTTTCAATTTGGAAGAAAGAAGTCTCTAGGTTGTTAACTACTTTTATAGTTAATTAATATACCCATAAGACCCTCAAATAACCGTCCAAAATTAAATTTAGAAGTGGGGTGAATTGCACCCCTTGGCTTGGCAGCAACACCTGCGCAGGAATAGGTGAGCGCGACGACTCACCCTTGACGGGGCGTCACTGTCTCGACGAGCCGTCACATGCCTCCATCGGTGGCTACAGTGGCTTCCCAAGGCTCCAATATTCACCCCTTGGTTAAGTCCCCTACGACGGGACCCTGAGACGGGGCGTCACAGCCACTACTGGCCGTTGACTGCTCCGTTGCCAAGGTCTGCCTGGGACAGCCTGCATACTGATTTTTGGGTCCTTCTTTAAGGACCCTTTGATGGTCATTGGGGATAATTTCCCGGACGTTTCCAACCCAAATACGATTTTCTATAAGTTTAACACCTATCACATGAAATTCATCAAAAACGAACACGTAAAACTCAACGAAACTCGCCTAGACGTACACGGTCGACTCAAGGCATATCTTTCGAACGCCTTGGACGTTCTTGGTCGTTTGACCTCCAAACTTCACAAAACTTTAACCACTGCCTATACATGCTATATTAACTCTATTAAGAACCTTAAAACACCATGAAACACACATAAACACATATAACCACATTTTAGACATTTTGGTGATTTAGTCGTCAAATGTCTACTTCGTCCCTTGACGTTTGACTTCCAACACCTCTAATATTTTAGCTACTGCCTATATTCTATATTTTAGGCATATTTAGGACATTAGAACACCAAGACCAACATATTAGGCTCTAGGGCACCTAAGCTATTTTCGAGGTATTACAACACTAAATCATAGATATTACAACTCAAATTCTTAACCCCAAACCCTAAAACCTAAAAAACAACCTAAACCCTAACCCTAAACCTACCATAAATCCTAAACCCCAAGCCCAAAATACCAAAACCCAAACATTAACTCTAAACCATTGATATTAAACCTCAAATCCTAAAACCTAATCTCAAAACCTAAAAAAAAAAAAATCTAACCATAACCCTAAACCTAACCCTAACCTTAAGCCTTACCCGAACTCTAAATCATAAACCCTAAAATCTAAACCCAAAATATCAAAACCCAAAGATTAAATACTAAACCGTAGATTTTAAACTTTAAATGCTAAACCCTGAACCATAAAACCTAAAGAAAACCTACACCCTAACCCTAATCCTAACCCCAACCCTAACCCTAAACCTATCCTTAACCCTAAACCTAAACCCTATACCCTAAACTCATTGCCAAAAATACCAAAACCTAACGTTAAACACTAAACCATAAATATTACAACTCAAATCCTTAAACTCAAACCTTAAAACCTAAAACAACCTAAACCCTAACATTAACCATTACCCTAACCCTACCATAAACCCTAAACACCAAGCCCATAATACAAAAACTTAAATAATAAACTCTAAACCATTGATATTAAACCTCAAATTCTGCACCCTAAACCCAAAAATTTAAAAGAACCCAAAATCCTAACCCTAACCCTAACCCTAACCTTAAGCACAACCCTAACTCTAAACCATAAACCCAAAACCCTAAACTCAAAATACCAAAACCCAAACATTAAATACTAATAAAAAAAAAAATACTAAACAATACATTTTAAAATTCAATGATAAACCCTGAACCATTTAAAAAAAAAAAAACTACACCCTAACCCTAATCCCTAAGTCCAAAAAAAAAGCTAAGTCCAAAATACGAAAACCAGACATTAAACAGTAGACCATACATATTAAACCTCAAATCCTAAACCACAAACCCTAAAACCTAAAAAAATAACCTAAACCCAAACCATAAAAAAAACCTAACCCTAACCCTAACCCTAAAACATTACCCCAAAGCCCCTAGCCTAAATTACCAAAACCCAAACATTAAACACTAAACCACAGATTTTAAACCAAAAATCCTAAACCCCAAAACCAAAAACCTAAAAAAAACACTAAACCCTAACCCTAACCCTTTACCTAACACAAACCCTAACCTTACCCTATCCCTAACCCTAACCCTAAACCCTAAACCCTTAACCCAATGACCAAAATACCAAAACCCAAACATTGAACACTAAACCATAGATATTACAACTCAAGTTTTTAACCCAAACCCTAAAACCTAAAAAAAAATTAAACCCTAACCCTAACCCTAAACTTATGTCACACCCGGATTCTGGAATCCGAATATACCGGCGTCATTAACCTCTCAGAGGTCGCAGAAAAGCCTCTTCTTAGCTTTTATCACAATCATACAGTTAAATTTGCAGAAAATTTAAAACTTTTTAATACTTATCAAAGTATACATAGAATTCATATAGTACTGCATAAGAGTGATATTCTAATAGCTCAAACTATACAACCATCTATTAAAGATTACACAATTAAAATAAATGATCGTAATAATAATAATAATAGTTTGCCAGTTGGCCTTATTACAAACGCTTGAACAAATACTTGAATGGAAATGCTAGGGACAGTCGTCACTAGCTATATCTAATGTACTAAGCTAGAATAATAAAGTGTAGCATCCTCGAACTCAAGAGGACCTACCAAAGTCTGGAGATCGCTAATCCAAACCGCTTCGTCGAACTTCAATCTTCTTGAGAACCTGCGCCTATAGAAATAGTAATAATATATGGGGTTAGTACACACTTGTACTAAGTATGGGTGTATGCACATAAACACATAAGGACTATGCATGATCAAAGAAATCTCTTCCTAAAGCAACGTGCCATTTTTGGAAAGTTAAGTTACTTTACTTTCTTAAATCGTTACTTATGATTCATGCTATGAATATGGCATATTCTCATGCAATTAAGGCACACAACTCATTTTATATATGAACATAAGACCTTGGAATCATGAACATAATTTTAGAACAACTTAAATAAACAATTATTAATTTGCTCCTTAGGCCGAGAGCTACTTATCTCATACTTAGATTATTTTCAGTCTCTTTTCTTCTTTCTGTTGTGTAGTTCAATGATCTCCTTTTATCCTATGTTTTACTTCCAAGTGCAATGATTCATTGTAGTCCCATACCTACAATGAATCGAGTAAGCAACTCACAAGACTAAGAAAATGATTTGGCTACATTACTTACAAGCTAGATGTCTTTACTCATGTTGATTGTGGATAAATATATTGTAAGCCAATCTTTATTGGCTATGCCCATTAATTGGTTGTTAACCTAATGTAATAATCTTTGGGGCATAATCCAAACTCCATTTTTGGCTCAAGCCACTAACTTGTTAAGACCCTATTCTTATCAAACACTAGTGATTGATGTTCTTAAGCTCTTACTTTACTTAATTCACTGTGAACTTATGATTCTACTTCTTTGCTCGGTTGTTCACTTTAAACATGCTACTTTATTATTTCTTACCCTCTTAAAGAATTCTTTTAGCATTAACGGAAGTAGATCATGCGAGCTAACATGAAATCCAGTGTCTCCCCCACACTGAAAAGAGGTGATTCACCAGTTAAGGTGAACCAAGTTCTGTGTCTACCCAACACCGAAAACGGGGGTTCACTGTCTAAGGTAAGACCGAGTCAGTGTCTTCCCCACACCGAAAAGAGGGGTTCACGGCTGAAGTGAACGGGACACTTTCCTGAGCTTTAACCTACATAGATCATGTGAGCTAAACATGAAATCCGGTGTATTCCCCACACCAAAAAGAGGTGGAATCACCGGCCAAAGTGAAACCAAAACTGCCTAGCATTCTTAGGTGGAGGCATCCACTAGCTAGTCCCTATGCTGGCAAAACATAGTTCGAAGACTAGGATACATATGGAGACCCTGGTCCACCTGGGTGGTGATCTCGTCTCATGAGGCTTACATGTGTTGGCACAAGCTCATTGCTAGTCTATCGGTGCTAAGCTCAAATTTATTTTACTTGATTATCTTTAGAGTTGACTCAAACATTATGGAAGCTTGATTCTAGTTATGAGGTTTACTTAACTCTATGGATGACTGGTCATCCCTCTCTTTACTTGATGAATATGAACTTCTTGCATTATCATCATGGGCGAGTGAGACTTGTCTCACGGACTCTAGCACCCTCTTATGTGAATATCTTTGACGTAATCGATTAAGTGTCCTTGAGACTTGTCTCACTTCCTTTAACACTGTATATTAGATCAATTGCATAACTTAAGCTTTTAGTTATTTCATTACTCACCTTAACTTGTTGACTTTACTTTGTAGTCTTGTATCATTATAACCTCTTATACAATGCTATTACGTTCACAAGCTTATGTGGATAGGGTATGTTGGGACTTGTCCCATTGATCGGCATACCCTATGTTATGAGTTCATTGGTGTAGAGATTAGAATGACTTTTTGGAGTTAATATGATTGGACATAGTTTTGTTAGCCAATTTGTTGGCATAAATCACAATTTCACTAAATACTTATCATAATGTTAACACTAGCCATACCAATTGTTCATAAACACATTATAGTAATCTTAACATGTTAAAAAATCCAATCTTTTAACCTTTGATTAATCTATAAAACAATTCAATGAACAACACATAACAATTTCATCTTCTCGAACACATGTAGGCATCACAACAATCAACATCTCATGTAAATAACACCCTAAGTATGCCGATCTATCATGTAGGTTTCATTCGACATATAAATCACTAAAACATACACATAATTATCAGTTAACACCACATACAAACAACATGCTCGAGATTTATATTGTACATACTATTAAAATCGTAAATAGGGAGAACTATGGAGATGAACATTCGTTTCATTGGGAACAACCCTAGTTTCATTTTCTTGAATTCAATACGTTTGTAAAGCCTCTTGGAGAAAGTAATCAAAGAGAGAAAACCCATACCTTACTGTAGAATTGAATCTACGAAGATCACCTTGAAATTTGCACGAAAAATCTTGAAGAATATCCTTGAAATCGCCTAAGGAGAATCGAGAGAAATTTTCTGTTTTTCTCACGTTTGTTTAATGTTTTGCAGTCGAGAGTTTTCTAGTGTTTGAACGTGAGTACAGGTCTTAGGAACTAATATTGACTAATTCAACTTAGGCTAATTAAATTTATTAAATAAATCAATTAGGTAATTACCAAAATGCCCCTCCTAAATGGACTAAAAATAGGAGAACATTCGACTTAGCCAGCTTCTGAAAATTTGCTTAAGGATTTCGGTTTGACCATTTAAATTAATTAATTAAGTTGCTATTAAGTAACCTAGTGTAATTACTAAAGTACCCCTAAGTTGTTAGGACCATAACCAACCCTTTGGACCATCCTAGGTTAGGTACTAGGTTGTCTCTAAGTTAGTTACACGGTTTGGTGTCACCAGGTTTGGTGTTAGGTTGTCGGGTCCCTTGGTTAGCTTTTTTTGGTTAGTCCTAGGTTAGTTAGTTAGGTAGGTCAGTTAGTTAGGGTCTAGGACTGGTTAGGGAGCTTGACCCCACGTGGGTGGACCCGAACGCGCGCCTGCCCCCAACCACTCTAACCGGATCGATTAGCTTGTCCCTTGGCCGATTGCACATGTACTTGCACATGTGTTGCGTGCACTTTCCTAACTAACTCTTCTGGAAGGTTCATTTGGATTGTTTACTTATTGTCCCAAGGATCCTCACTATGTCCTTGGGCACTGCTTAATCTACATGATCATTTTAAATGGTTATGTGCTATGGTACTAGGCTTGAAACTTGGATGCCTAGTACTAATGTGTAATATTGGGCATAGTGTATAGTTAGTTATAGAAATTGGCTAACACCCCTTAGCCAATTTTCTATACTATGCCCAATATTTCTCAATATTGGACATTGGGATGCCTAATATTAAACCCCAAAACCTAAAACCTAAAACCTAAACCTAACCCTAACCCTATACCTTAAATGACCCTATCCCTAACCCTATACTTAACCCTAACCATAAACCCTAAACCCTAAATCTAAAGCACAAATACCAAAACCATAACATTTAACACCAAACCATAGATATTACAACTAAAATCCCTTAAACACAAACCCTAAAATCTAAAAACAACCTAAACCCTAACCTAACCCTAGCCCTACCATAAATCATAAACCCCAAGCCCAAAATACCAAACCATAAACATTAAAAACTAAACCATTGATATTAAACCTCAAATCCTAAAACTTAACCCAAAAACCAAAAAAAACACAAAACTAACCCTAACCCTAACCCTAAGACTAACTCTAAACCATAAACCCGAAATCCTAAGCCCAAATATTCAAAAACAAAACATTAAATACTAAACCATAGAGTTTAAACTTCAAATGATAAACCTTGAACCACAAACCTAAAAAAACCTACACCCTACCCTAATCCTAAACCCAACCCTAATCTTAACATATCGTT
>CM040629.1:60459555-60504686 GCA_022817965.1 Solanum lycopersicoides | reverse complement strand
AACCCTAACCCTAAACCCTATACCGTAAAATCAAAGCCAAAAATACAAAAACCTTAACATTAAATGCTAAAAACATATATATTACAACTCAAATTAACCTCAACCCTAAAACCTATAAACAACCTAAACCCTAACCCTAACCCTAATATTAACCATTACACTAACCCTATCATAAACCTTAAAAACCAAGCCCAAAATACCAAAACTTAAACAATAAACACTAAATCATTGATATTAAACCTCAAATTCTGCACCCTAAACCCAAAAATCTGAAAGAACCCAAAACCCTAACCCTAACCCTAACCCTAACCTTAACCCTAACCCTAACTCTAAACCCTAAACCCAAAACCCTAAACCCAAAATACCAAATCCTAAACATTAAATACTAAACAATAGATTTTTAAACGCAAATGCTAAACCCTGAACTATTTTTAAAAAAACCCTACACCCTAACCTTAAACCCTAAGTCCCCAAAAAAAAAAGCTAAGTCCAAAATATGAAAAACCAGACATTAAACACTAGACCATAGATTTTAAACCTCAAATCCAAAACCCTAACCCTAATTCTAACCCAAACTCTAACCCTAACCTTAACACTAAACCATTAACCTAAAACCCCAAGCACAAAATACCAAAACACAAATATTAAACACTAAACCATAGGTTTTAAACAAAAAATCCTAAACCCCAAAACAAAAACTTAAAAAAAAAAATAAACCCTAACCCTAACCCTATCCCTAACACGAACCCTAACCCTAACCCTATCCTTAACCCTAACCCTAAACCCGTTACCCTTAACCCAATGACGAAAATACCAAAACCCTAACATTGAACTCTAAACCATAGGTATTACAACTCAAATTTCTAACTCAAACCCTAATTCTAACCTTAACCCTAACCCTAACCAAACCATTTACCCAAAACCCCAAGCCCAAAATACCAAAACCCAAAAATTAAACACTAAGCCATAGATTTGAAACTGAAAATCCTAAACCCCAAAACCTAAAACCTAAAAAAAAACAGTAAACCCTAACTTTAACCCTAACCCTAAACCCTAAACCCTAAACCCTAAACGCAAAGCCCAAAATACCAAAACCCTAACATTGAACACTAAACCCTAGATATTACAACTCAAATCCTTAACCCAACCCTAAAACCTAAAAATAACCTAAACCTACCATAAATCCTAAACCCCAATCCCAAAATACAAAAACCCAAACATTAAACACTAAACCATTGATATTAAACCTCAAATCCTAAACCCTAAACCTAAAAACCTATAAAGAACAAAAACCCTAACCCTAACCCAAACCCGAACCTTAACCCTAACCCTAACTCTAAACCATAAAACCCAAAACACTAAGCCCAAAATACCAAATCCCAAACATTAAATACTAAACCATAAATTTTAAACCTCAAATGCTAAACCTTGAACCATAAACCTAAGAAAAACCTACACCCTAACCCTAATCCTAACCCTAAACCTAATCCTATACCCTAAACCCTAAATACAAAATACCAAAACCCAAAAATTAAACACTAAATCATACATTTTAAACCAAAAATCCTAAACCCCAAAACCTAAAACCTAAAAAAAAAACTAAACCTGAACCCTATCCCTAACTCTATACTTAACCCTAACCCTAAACCCTAAACCTAAAGCCCAAAATACCAAAACCCTAACATTGCACACTAAACCATAGATATTGCAACTCAAATAATTAACCCCAAACCCAAAAACCTAAAAAACAACCCAAACAAAAAGTTTCAAATTTTTAGCATGAAATAAGAAAACAAAAAGTTCAAATTTTCCGCTAGAATTAACCTAGATGAAGTAAGAATGATGTATGTAGGCTTGTCTGCGACCTCTGAGAGGTCAACGACGCCGGTCTCGTCTGGGGTCTAGATTTCGGTCGTGACATAGGGTTAAAGTTAGGGTTAGGGTTTGGGTTAGGGTTAGGTTTTAGTTTTTTTAAGGTTTTAGGGTTTGGGGTTTAGTATTCGAGATTTAAAATCGATGGTTTTGTAATAATAGCTATCACTCCAGTATTGGGATGGCACCGTTTGAGGCACTGTATGGTAGGAGGTGTAGATCTCCAGTTGGGTGGTTCGAGGTTGGAGAGTCATCCATTTTGGGTCCATGGATCATTCATGAGGCCTTAGAGAAGGTCAGAGTGATTAGGGACAGGTTGGCTACTACTTACAATCGGCAGAAGTCATATGCAGATAATAGAAAATGGCCCTTAGAGTTTGATGTTGGTGACCAGGTCTATCTGTCGTACCGCTATGCTTCATGATGATATGACCCTATCTAGACTCATGGTGTATGCACAATCTATTGAGGAGTCTAAACTTAGGAGGATGGCTAGAAGTTTGAAAAGGAGTGTTACTAGTGATCAAGAGCAACCTAGGTTCAAGAAAAGAGTTCAATCTCAAGAAGAACCTAGGAGGGCTAAGATGAGGTTATAGAAAGGAGGTAGTTGAGCAAGTTGAGCAAGTGCTTCATAATGGGCAAGGTGCTCAAGGTGCTCAAGTGCCTCCTCAAGGTGATCATGCTCCTAATGTGGGAGGAGGTAATGAGGTGCCAGAGTTGACTAATCGGGAGATTAGGGAGGCTTTGCTTGCTTTAACCCGAGCCGTAACTACTCAAGTTAACTTGAACATGGTGCCTAGGGTTGTGGAGAACACTGTGTCATCTAGGTTGATAGACTTAGTAAGGGAAGAATGTTATGCGGCTATGCTACATGATAATGTGACCTTAGCTAGACACATGATGTATGCACAATCATTTGAAGAATCTAATCTTAGGAGGATGTCATGTAACTTAAAGAGGAGTGTTGCTAGCAAGTGCAACCTAAATCCAAGAAGAGGGCTCAAACTCAAGATGGACCTAGTGTTTCTAAGGAGAGGGCCTACCAAGTCCGGATGAAAGCTCCACGTCCTGATAGCTGCAACGTCAACCTGTAAGCTCTAGCGTCCACCTGCACCTGCACCTAAAAATATATAGTTAATGAATGAATAATATATAGACTAATCGAAGTAACTTTAAAGGGTTTGGCTATAGCTTAGGTAGGGGTATGGGACTCTACTGAAGCCTTACACTAGTTTGCCTTGATGGGAGCTTTGAGAGATCAATGTTATGTATGTAAAGTAGTGATGTAATGTAAATAACTTTGTACATTGAATAACATGCTTAGGAGTATAAGGTTGTTGCTTTGATTGAAGAAGAATGTTTTCATGAAATGGGAGAGTATGTTAGGTAAGGTTAATTGCTAATTGTAGTCTTGATAGGTTACTTGATTAAGTAAGAGTCATCATGCACAAACAACAAATCAAGGAATTCTATCCCATCTACAAACCATACTCCCCCACTTAGAAGGAACTCATACTATCAAAAGAGAAACAAGAACTTACCAACATCATCATCACCATCACCCGGCTTCTCAATTCTAGTCCGGAGTGCATAGAAACGCCTCTTAGTTGGAGCATCTTTCTTTGGAACACTAGGTTCAACCCTCTTGCCCTCATTCCTAGAAGCAATGTTTGGACAATCTCTCACTTTGTGCCCATCCTTTCCACATCCAAAGCAACTACCGGTATCCAATAAACACTCACCATAATGTCTCTTACCACAAGTGGCACATAAATGTTTGTCATTGCTAGAACCACCTCTCTTCTCAAACCTCTTCTTAGGAACACTAGGTCCATCTTGAGTTTGAACCCTCTTTTTGAACCTAGGTTGCACTTGGTCACTAGCAACACTCCTTTTCAAGTTCCTTGACATCCTCCTAATTTTAGACTCCTCAATTGATTGTGCATACACCATGAGTCTAGCCAAAGTCATATTATCTTGCAACATGGCCATACGGCATTCCTACTTCACTAAATCGGCTACACCCGTCACAAAACGACTCATTTCATCCCTTGAATTAGTCACTACGGAAGGTGCATACCTAGACAAAGTCGAGTATTTCAAAGAGTACTCCTCAACACTTGCCTTGCTTGAGATTGATAAATTCTTCTACCTTCTCTTCCCTCTTCTCATGGGGAAAGTACTTGCCAAGAAAAGCTTCCTTGAATTCTTCCCACTCAATAGGACCCGACTCCACCGGTCTATTGTCCTTCCATTGAGTGTACCAAATTTGAGACACATCTCACAATTGATAAGAATCCAACTCCGCCTTCTCCCTAGATGTAACCCCCATAGCACTCAAAACTTTTTACACACCAACAAGAAATACTTGGGGATCCTCATTCACCTTAGAGCCAAGAAAGATTGGAGGATTCAACCTCACAAAGTCTCTCAACCTAGATCATAGTGCTCTCCATAGCATTAACCCTAGGCATCATGTTCAAGTTAGCTTGAGCCGTTACGGCTTGGGCTAAAGCAAGCAAAGCCTCTCCAATCACCCTATTAGAAAATTCCGGCACCTCATCACCTCCTCCATCATTAGGAGCATGATCACCTTGAGGAGGCACTTGATCACCTTGAGCACCTTGAGCACCTTGTCCTCCTTGAGCACCTTGAGCAACTTGCTCCACTTGCTCAATTTGCTCAACTTGAGGAATCTCCTCATTCACCCTCTCCTCTTCCAACCTTCTAGCAGCCATCCTTCTAGTATTCATCTCCTACCAAACACAAGGAAACTCATAAGAAGGATAATCATAACATTTACTCTACCGCACGATACATAGTAGTAGAAATGAAGGGAAACACTATTGTCCTATAGCCTGTCTCCCATAGATGTGTCGTGACTCACACCGATGGTCAAGACTCTACTAGACGTGACTTGATGAGACCTTTTGATACCTAATACTACTTTCACCAACCTATGCTCTGATACCAACTTTGTCACAACCCGAAACCATACCCTAGAAGATAGGGTGCAATCTCAGATTGCGACCGGCGTCGTCAAACTCTCAGAGTTCTAAGACAAGCCTCATTCATATCATTCATTGCATATACATAGTGAAAAGTAGTGCGGAATTACAACTTTTCACAAAACATAATATAGTATTTAAAAATTCTCTTTCATATAAAAGTAATAGAAATTAGGAAAAACACTAAGTCTCAATCTCATCATCTTAAGACACAAGAATACTTGGAACACGGCCCATACTTCAATACGAAAATAGAAAGACATAGTCTATTACAATACTTCAAAGAAAACAATAAAAGACATTTGCCCTCGAGTCAATTGAGGACATACTTCAACTTCTTCATGAACGATCTTCTAAGTCCAAGTCTTCACTTCACAAGCTCTTCACCTACCAAGAACTATAGACAGAAAATAAAGCATGGAATTAGTACAACCACATGTACTAAGTATGGCTATATGCATAAAAATCATGAAAACGGACTTTATTGGAAATATGAATCTTTTCATTTGGAAATCATAGTTTAAACATAAGAACATCATTTAGCAATTAGGAAACATGTAAGATAACAATTAACCAAAAATACCATTTAAAGAACTCACTTAACAGTGAGCTATATTCACTATACAGTGAATTAATTCACTGTTACAGTGAAGCACTTCATCCCTCACTTTAAGTCTTCCTAGCATGTAATTCCCTCACTTAAAGTCATCCTAAGATTCACTTAAGTCACACAAAGAGAGACCGCCCATACACCCTCTCTAGATGTGCCTAAACGACCCTTAAGATTACCTACAATGAGTCACATACATACTTAGAAAACAATCATAAACATCAAGGTAATATTCATCTACCAAAGTTCATTTTCATAGTTCACTTGAGTGAGTGTGGAGCGAACGCCCATACAATCTCTATCACACACACACAAGAGATACTATAGACTACCTCAAATAGAATCATTCTCACTAAACACACCAACACTTAGATTAGAAGACATTCTCCTTCCAAAGACTATCAAAATATCTACTTAAGTAAATCAAGAAGATAATGTTCATAGTGCAGTGACCTCTTCAAGATTACCTAAATAGTCCTTAAGACTTCCTAATGTTTAGATCATGTCAACAAGATTAACCAACTTCCCTAACTAGAGTCATCCTCAAGACTTCCAAAGATAAAACATGAAGAGATCATCCTTCCATGCCCTCCTCACACTTTAGCTAAGGAATGCTTAAGCCACTTTAGATTAGGTACTAATTCAATTACATAGTTACTAACATAGGTCATTAATTCATTAGTTCATTAAGACTCATACATCACATATGACACTCACATAAAGCATCACATAAGACACTCACATAATAGTCTTGGACAAGACCTAGGAACTCCACATAACACCTTCAAAGTCTATTGTGCAATGTCTAGATAGCGTCCCATACCACCACCTAAACCTCATAAACTTATCTAATGCTAATAGGTATTCCACATGATGAGAATAGGCAATAACCGACGTAGACCATGATAGCAAGACATGGAATCCGAAGTTCTATCCTACTTCGATGAGGTTGTTCTACTTGCCAATGGTAGAACTTGGACACATCCCATGTAGGCACATGGTTAAGGAATATGAAGGATTTCTTTGTATTCTAGTCTCACACTTAACTAGAACTACTTTCCTTGCCATACTCACTCGGTGCTAGCCTTTGTTCCCATAGATTAATTTACATTAAGGTTCATATAATAGGGTTCCATATCTAGTTCATAGCCCAATCACATTTACCCTACCAAGGAAGGTCCACTAGGGCTACCTCACAATGGCGATAAGAAGCTCATAATGACTTTCCTAAGTGTTAATATGATGCCGTTCCAGCCAACTAACCTTAAGTCCATCATTCCATTACTTTGAAGGATACCATTACGGCTAACTACTTCAATCCATCTTAACCTTACCCTTAAGTCAAGGTTTGCACATAAGAGACTCTCATAACATCATTTAAAGTCACATGTCATTCATATATTCAAGACTAAGAGTTATAACACCCTATATCAAGACATCACATATTCATAACCATATATACATCAAGCAAGAGATACAAGTCAACCAAGACAAGACATCACATACTTCTCCTTTAACACATAATACAAGTCATTCTAGAAACACCTCTAAAACAACCTAACATCTTCAATTCACCCTATATATCATCATAACATCATTAATATACTCCACATAGACTCATAAAGTCAAGTAGGAATAACCATGACTTAACCTAACACTACATTCATAATGTCAAGTCAAAGTCTAACAGGATCACTTAAGGCAACATAACTAGAAGAGTACATACATGACTATATAACTTCACATGTAGATAGGTAATGCCATACTTCACATCAACTACTACACAAATACCCACATAACTTCAAGTAATTGCAAATAAGGCCATGCTCAAAATATTACATAAAGTAACGTCGACAAGGCCACATAAATTGCAAGTAAAACACATAACACCGCCACCACAAATGGACCATACTAATCACAATAGAATCGAAGTATAATTAATTACAAATTAAGGGAAAACGGGGCAGCATACCTTCATCCCCATATCCATACTTCAATTCAATGCCAAATCAACAAATTCAACATCACAAGACCCTTACCCATGGCCATGAACAACAATTCAAAGCAATAACCATAAAACTCAATGAATCTACATCAATTCAATCTAGGTTTAACAATCTAAGATCAATTATATATCAATTAAATATAATTCTTATATCATTAGAAAGCCCATAAGAAACTACACAACAATTCATCAACATTAGCTTAATATCAAGTAACCCAAAAAGTAGTCAAAACTAGGGTTCATCAATTCACATGGGTTCATAGGTAATTTATGTAGAAATCATCAATACAATATCAATTAGATCATAATTCAATGTTTAGAAATCATTTATGCAAGAACCCATGGTAGAATCCCGAAATTGGACAATTCACTTTAGAAAACTTTGAAAACATCTTTGAAAGTTGGGATCCTTGATGAAACGAGTTTCAAGGATCAAAAGCCATACATCAAGGATGATAATTCTTCACTTTGATGAAGAATTTCCACACAAGAACCCCTCACCAAGCTGCCTTTTCAATGGACTCTTCAATGGAGGTTTTGGGGATATTTCTAAGTGTTTTGGGTTTTCAATTTGGAAGAATGAAGTCTTTAGGGTGTTAACTACTTATATAGTTAATTAAAATACCCATAAGACCCTTACTCCTAAACTCTTATTTTTAAGTGGGGTGAATTTACTAATTCACCCCTGACTTGGCAGAAAAATCTGCACGTAGGGAACAACCCATGACGACCTGCCCATGACGGGGCGTCACGGCTGAAACGGGGCGTCATGGCCTTCCGTTGCAAGCAACAGTAGCTTGCCAAGTGTCACCTCTACACCCTTGGACAAGTCCCTCACGACGAGACCCTTGTGACGGGGCGTCACAGCCACTACTGGCCGTTGACAGCTCCGTCGCCAAGGCTGCCTGGGACTGCCTGCACATCAGTTTTGGGTACTTCCTCAAGGACCCTTCGATGGTCCTTGGGGATACTTTCCTGGATGTTTACAACCAAAATATGATCATCTATAAGTTTAAAACCTCTCACATGAATTTCATCCAAAACGAACACATAAAACTCAACGAAACTCGCCTAGACGTACAATGTCAACTCAAGGCATATCTTTCGAATGCCTTGGACGTTCTTGGTCATTTGACCTCCAAACTTCACGAAACTTTAACCACTGCATATACATGCTATATTAACTCTATTAAGAACCTTAAAACACCATGAAACACACATAAACACATAAAACCACATAAGAGACATTTAGGTGACTTAGTCGTCCCTTGACGTTTGACTTCCAACGCCTCTAATATTTTAGCTACTGACTCTATACCACATATTAAACATATTTAGGACCTTATAACACCAAGACCAACATGTTAGTATCTGGTTAACCTATGTCGTTTTCGAGGTCTTACAATGAGCATGGCCTTATTGGCAACTACTTGAAGTTATGTGGCTATTTGTGTAGTTTGATTATGTGAAGCATGACGTTACCTATATACATGTGAAGTTATATTCATGTATGTATTCTTCTAGTTATGTTTCCTTAAGTGATCATGTTAGACTTTGACTTGACATTATGAGAGTAGTGTTAGGTTAAGTCTTGGTTGTTCCTACTTGACTTTATGAGTCTATGTGGAGTATATTAATGATGTTATGATGATATATAGGGTGAATTGAAGATGTTAGGTTGTTTTAGAGGTGTTTCTAGAATGACTTGTATTATGTGTTAAAAGTGAAGTATGTGATGTCTTGACTTGGTTGACTTGTATCTCTTGCTTGATGTATTTATGATTATGGATATGTGATGTCTTGATTTAGGGTGTTATAACTCTTATTCTTGAATGTATGAATGACATGTGACTTTAAATGATGTTATGAGAGTCTTTTATTTGCAAACCTTGACTTAAGGGGAAGGTTAAGATTGATTGAAGTGTAAGCCGTGATGGTATCCTTCAAAGTAATGGAATGATGGACTTAAGGTTAGTTGTCTGGAACGACATCATATTAACACTTAGGAAAGTCATCAGGAGCTTCTTATCGCCATTGTGAGGTAGCGCTAGAGGACCTTCCTTGGTAGGATAAATGTAATTGGGTTATGAACTAGATATGGAACTATTTTATGTAGACCTAATGTATGAAATACTCTATGAGAAAGAAGGCTAGCACCGAGTGAGTATGGAAAGGGAAGTAGTTCTAGTTAAGTATGAGACTACAATACAAAGAAGCCCTTCATATTCCTTAACCATGTGCCTACATGAGATGTGTCCAAGTTCTACCATTGGCAAGTAGAACAACCTCATCGGAGTAGGATAGAACTCCGGATTCCATGTCTTGCTACCATAGTCTTTGTTGGTTATTACCTATTTTCATCATGTGGAATACCTATTAGCATTAGATAAGTTTATGAGGTTTAGGTGGTGGTATAGGACGCTATCTAGACATTGCACAATAGGCTTTGAAGGTGTTATGTGGAATTTCCTAGGTCTTGTCCAAGACCATTATGTGAGTGTCTTATGTGATGTATTACGTGAGTGTCTTATGTGATGTATGAGTCTTAATGAACTAATGAACTAATGACCTATGTTAGTAACTATGTAAATGAATGAGTACCTAATCTAAAGTGGCTTAAGCATTCCTTAGCTAAAGTGTGAGGAGGGAATGGAAGGATGATCTCTTCATGTCTTTTCTTTGGAAGTCTTGAGGATGACTCTAGTTAGGGAAGTTGGTTAATCTTGTTGACATCATCTAAGACTTAGGTAGTCTTAAGGACTATTTAGGTAATCTTGAAGAGGTCACTATGGACGTTATCTTCTTGATTTACTTAAGTAGGTATTTTGATAGCCTTTGGGTAGAGAATTGTCATATCACCTATGGTTGGTGATTTAGTTTGAATGATTCTACTATAAGGAGTTCATAGGATCACTTGAGTGTGTGTGTAAGGGATTGTATGGGCGCTTCCTTCACATTTTACTTTTGGGAGACTTAGGATTCATGATTGGTAGAGAAATCTCACAATGATGTTTATGATTGCTTTGTAAGTATGTATGTAACTCATTGTAGGTAATCTTAAGGGTCGTTTAGGAAGATCTAGAGAGGGTGTATGGGCGGTCTCTCTTTGTGTGAATTAAGTGAATCTTAGGATGACTTTAACTGAGGGAATTACATGCTAGAAGTTGGTTATTAAAGGAGTTAGTAAGTCACTGAAACAGTGAAGTCAATTCACTGTAAAGTGAATTGAACTTACTGTAAAGTGATGCCTAAATTTGGTATTCTTGATTAATTGCTTTCTTATGTGTTTCTAAATGGATTAATGATGTTATTATGATTAAAATATGATTTGTAAAATGAAAGATGCATATTTCCAATAAAGTCCATTTTCATGATTTTGATGCATAATGCCATACTTACTACATGTGGTTGTACTAATTCCATGCTTTATTTTCTGTCTATAGTTCTTAATTGGTTAAGGGCTTGTGAAGTGAAGACTTGGATATAGAAGGATCGTCCAATAAGAAGTTGAAGTATGTCCTCAATTGACTCGAGGGCATATGTCTTTTATGTTTTCTTTGAAGTATTGTAATAGACTATGTCTTTCTATTTTCGTATTGAAGTATGGGCCGTGTCCCAAGTATTCTTGTGTCTTAAGATGATGAGATTGAGACTTAGTGTTTTTCCTAATTTCTAATTATATGAAAGAGTTTAAAGACTTATATATTGTTTTACGAAAAGTTTTAATTCCGCACTACTTTTCACTATGTATATTCAATGAATGATATGAAAGAGGCTTGTCTTAGAACTCCGAGAGTTCGACGACGCCGGTTACAATCCAAGATTGTACTCTAACTTCTAGGGTATGGTTTTGGGATGTGACAAGCTTGGTATCAGAGCATAGGTTGGTAAAAGTGGTCTTAGGAATCAAATAGTCTCATCAAGTCACGTCTAGTAGAGTCTTGACCATCGGTGTGAGTTGCGACACATCTATGGACAAGAGGCTATAGAAAGATAGAGTTTTCCTTCTTTTCTACTCCTATGTCGTGCGGTAGAGTAAATGTTATGATTATCCTTTTTATGTGTTTCCTTGTGTTTCTAGGAGATGAATACTAGAAGGATGGCCGCTAGAAGGTTGGAAGAGGAGAGGGTGAATGAGGAGATTCCTCCTCAAGTTGAGCAATTTGACCAAGTTTCTCAAGGTTCTCAAGGTGCTCAAGTGCCTCCCCAAGGTGATCATGTTTCTAATGTGGGTGGAGATAATGAGGTTCCAGTGGTTCATCCGGAGTTTACTACTCAAGAGATTATAGAGGCTTTGATGGCTTTAGCTCAAGCCGTAACTACTCAAATAAATTTGAGTATGATGCCTAGGGTTGTGGAGAGCACTATGACTTATAGGTTGAGAGACTTTATGAGGATGAATCCTCCTATCTTTCTTGGCTCTAAGGTAAATGAGGATCCCCAAGAGTTTCTTGATGAAGTGTACAAGGTGTTGAGTGTTATGGGGGTTACATCTAGAGAGAAGGCGGAATTGGCTTCATACCAATTGAGGGATGTTTCTCAAATTTTGTATACTCAATGGAAGGACAATAGGCTTGAGAATTCGGGTCCTATTGAGTGGGAAGAGTTTAAGGGAGCTTTTCTTGGCAAGTACTTTCCCCGAGAGAGGAGAGAAGACAAGGTGGAGGGGTTTATTAATCTCAAGCAAGGTAATATGAGTGTTGAGGAGTACTTTTTGAAATTCTCAAGATTGTCTATGTATGCTCCTTCTCTTGTGTCCAATCCAAGAGATGAAATGAGTCGCTTTTGTACCGGAGTAGCCAACTTGGTGAATGAAGAATCTCCCTTTTTCCCAAACATTTTAGGTTCGGGTCGTTGAACTTGCTTCGAATTGCTGGAAAGGAAGACTTGGATATCTTACCATCCAAGTGGTAGGTCCTCACTCTCCCGAGGGCGTTTCCGACATCTTACTCTTATGTTTCTTAGTTACTCTAATTCTGTATTGACTCTATTATTCGTTTGAGACGATATTGTATATAGCCTATATGTGGCTTCTTGTATTGATGTAGGGCTATGCCCAAGATTTATTGTCTTGATAGATGGTTTATGAGATGAGACGGCTTTTATGACTATTATTCTTTACTATATAAATGGGTGAAATAAAAGTAGAAGACTATGTAATTTTCATATACGAACAAGTCTATGTATACTTGATATAAATACGATTATGTGTATGTAGAGGTCTATGTAATCCTCCGAGTAGTTATAGATAAAAAGTTTTAAATTCCTTCATATTTTTAATCGATGAATGCTATGACGAGGCTAAGAGGCTTGTCTTAGTCCTCAAAGAGGACGACGACGCCGGTTACATCTGGGGGGTAAACCCAGATGTGACAAACTTGGTATCTGAGCATGAGGTTGAATATCCTTGATGTTAACGTCTCTCTCAATCACGTTATATAGGTTTGTATTCATAATTGTGAAGCGCGCCACACTTATGAATAGGAACTTATTTGATGCTTAGGAATCACTCTCATTGTTGGAAATCCATATCGTGCCTCTAGAATGTACGTCGTATATGTATTTGCATAAGCCTTGTGTTTTGGTTATAGGAAATGAATACTAGAAGGAATGCAGCCAGAAGACTTGAGGAGGAGATTGCTGCTGCCGGAATCCCTCCCCGTGTTGATCCAGTTCCTCCTCTTGAAGAGATTGCTGTTGATGATCACGTTCCCGTTGATCCTCCACCTATGGAAGAGGCTCATATGAGGGCTATTATTGCACAAATGGCTCAAGCCATGACTACTCAAACTGAATCCGCAATGGTGCAAGCCCAAGCCATGACTGCCCAAGCTAATAGGGATTTGGCACCTAGAGTTCATGAGCAAACTATGGCTTCCCGACTTAGAAACTTCACCCGAATATATCCTCCTATGTTCTATGGGTCTAAGGTTGATGAAGACCCTTAAGAATTCATTGATGAAGTTTATAAGATTTTGTGTGCTATGGAGTTGTCTTCTAGTGAGAATGCCGAGTTGGCCTCATACCAACTCAAGGATGTGGCTCAGACACGGCATGTGCAATGTAAAGACAATAGTCCACTTCAAAGTGGGCCAGTGACTTGGGAGTTGTTCAAAAGGGATTTCCTTGATCGGTTCTTCGCTAGAGAGATGAGAGAAACTAAGGTGGTGGATTTTATCAATCTCCGCCAAGGAGAAATGAGTGTTCATGAGTACTTTTGAAGTTCATTCAATTGGCTAAGTATGCTCCTTCCTTGGTCTCCAATCCTAGAGACGAGATGAGTTGATTCGTGACAGGTGTGTCGGATGATTTGCAAGAAGAATGTCAATCGGCTATGCTTCATGATAACATGAATATTGGTCGTCTCATGGTGCATGCAAAAAGGGTTGAGGAGGCTAGAGCAAAAAGGTAGGATAAGGATAAGGACTTAAGAAGGACAAGGTCTTTTGAGAGTGGAACTACTAAAGATAGGTTTGGAATTCAAGACAAGCCTAGATTTAAGAAGAGGTTCTCAAATCAAGTTCCATCCAAATTTCCCAAGACTAGGGATTCTAAAGCCCCTAGACCAAAAGTTGCAAAGGGAAAGGGTGGAAACTCATCTAATGAGAAGCCTACTTGTGCTAAGTGTGGAAATGAACATTATGGTGAATGCTTGATCGGAACGGGGAATTGCTTTAGTTGTGGAAAGAGTGATCACAAAGCTAGGGACTGCCCTAACATAAGGAACCGAGAAACGAATGTGCAAAAGCAAGCAAGTGAGGCTCCTAAGAAGAACCGTTTTTATGCTCTTCGTTCGAGATATGACCAAGAGGCCTCTCCCGATGTGGTGACTAGTATGTTACAAATTTTTGCTATTGATTTGTATGCTTTACTTGATCCGGGGGCTACTTTGTCTTTCGTTACTCCCTTAGTAGCTAAGAAGTTTAGTACTTTACCCAATGATTTGCATGAACCTTTTGTAGTGTCTACTCCGGTGGGTGAGTCGGTTGTAGCAAAAAGAGTCTATCGAAATTGTCCTATTTTTATACCCCATATAGTTTCTCATGTTGATCTAGTTGAACTAGACATGCTTGATTTTGATGTCATTTTAGGTATGGATTGGTTGCATGCTAGTTTCGCTTCTATTGATTGTAGAACTAGAGTTGTGAGGTTTAGTTTCCCTAATGAACCCGTTATCGAGTGGAAGGGTGAAAATTCTCTTCCTAGAAGTCGTTTCATATCATGTCTAAAATCGTGTAAAATAATCTCAAAAGGGTGTCTTTATCATATTGTGAGAGTCCAAGAAGTCGATTCTGATGTTCCTCCTATTGAGTCGGTCCCCGTGGTGAGTTAATTTACGGAGGTCTTTCCTAATGGCCTTCCCGCCATTCCTCCCGAATAGGAAATCGATTTCGGTATTAATTTGCTACCGGAAACAAACCCTATCTCTATTCCTCCTTATAGAATGGCTCCGGCCGAGTTAAAGGAGTTGAAGGCACAACTTAAAGATTTGCTAGACAATGGCTTTATAAGGCCTAGCATTTCTCCATGGGGTGTTCCGATTTTGTTCGTGAAAAAGAAGGATGGGTCCTTGAGAATGTGTATTGACTACCGCCAACTCAACAAGGTTACTATCAAGAACAAGTATCCTCTTCCTCAGATTGATGATTTATTTGATCAACTCCAAGGAGCGAGTTACTTCTCCAAAATTGACTTGAGCTCAGGGTATCACCAACTTAGGGTGAGAAATGAAGATATTCCAAAGACAGCCTTTCGGACTAGGTATGGGCATTATGAGTTCGTGGTTATGTCCTTTGGTCTCACAAATGCTCCGGCAGCGTTCATGGACCTAATGAATAGAGTGTTTCAAAGTTACCTTGACGCATTTGTTATTGTATTTATCGATGATATCTTGGTGTATTCAAAGAATGAGGGTGATCACATGAGTCATCTAAGGGTAGTATTGCAAACCCTTAAAGAGAATAAATTGTTCGCCAAGTATAGCAAGTGTGAGTTTTGGTTGAGGTCTGTAGCGTTTCTTGGGAACATCATCTCTAGTGAGGGAGTTTAGGTAGACCCAAGGAAAACTGATGCGGTAAGAAACTGGCCTAGACCCTTGACCCAACTGACATTAGGAGTTTCTTGGGTTTAGCAGGCTATTATCGAAGGTTTGTAGAAGGTTTTTCATCCATTGCATCTCCATTGACTTCATTAACTCACAAGGGTAAAAATTTTGAGTGTCGGAGGCCTGCGAGAAGAGTTTCCAACTGTTGAAAGATAGGCTTACTTCAGCTCCGGTATTAACTTTACTAGAAGGTTCTAAAGGGTTCATTGTGTATTGTGATGCTTCCCGCATAGGTTTGGGGTGTGTGATTATGCAAAATGGGAAGGTGATTGCCTATGCTTCACGGCAACTTAAGGTTCATGAGAGAAATTACCCCACTCATGACCTTGAATTAGCGGCCGTAGTGTTTGCTTTAAAAATGTGGATACATTACTTGTATGGTGTTCATGTGGATATTTTCACCGATCATAAGAGTCTTCAATATGTGTTTACTCAAAAAGAGTTGAATCTCCGACAAAGAAGGTGGTTGGAATTGTTGAAGGATTATTATATGAGTGTCCTATATAACCCCGGAAAGGCCAATGTGGTGGCGGATGCTCTAAGCCGTTTGACTATGGGTAGTGTGTCTCATTTTGATGAAGACAAGAAAGAATTAGTGAAAGATGTTCATAGTTTGACTATACTGGGTGTTCGTTTAGAGAGTTCACTAAATGGAGGTGCCACGGTTCATCATAGCTCTGAATCATCATTGGTGGTTGAGGTGAAGTCCAAATAACACCTTGATCAACTATTGATGGAGTTGAAGGAATCTGTTCTTGGCAAGATGAATGAGTCTTTCTCCTTAGGAGGAGATGGTGTGTTGAGGTACCAAGGGAGGTTATGTGTTCCTGATGTTGATGGATTGAGGTATCGGATCCTTGAAGAAGCCCATGGATCCCACTATTCCATCCATCCGGGTTCTACTAAGATGTATCATGACCTTCAAGAAATATATTGGTGGGAAGGTTTGAAGAAGGACATAGCAGAATTTGTTGTTAAGTGTCCAAACTGCCAACAAGTGAAGGCGGAACATCAAAAGCCGGGTGGCTTACTACAAGAGATCCAAATTCCTACCTGAAAGTGGGAATACATTAATATGGACTTTGTGTTAGGGTTGCCTCGGACTCAAAAGTCATATGATTCTATATGGGTGATTGTTCATAGATTGACTAAGTCCGCTCATTTTATTCCCATCAAATCCACGTATTCGGCAGAGGATTATGCGAAGATCTTCATAGAGGAGATTGTGTGTCGCCATGGTATTCCGTTATCCATCAGTTCGGATGGGGGTGCACAATTCACATCCAGGTTTTGGAAGTCTTTTCAAAAAGGTTTGGGTACTAAAGTGAAATTGAGTACCGCCTTTCATCCTTAAACGGATGGTCAAGCGGAACGCACAATTCAAACTCTTGAGGATATGGTTAGAGCTTGCATTATTTTTTTTAAAGGGAGTTGGGATAAGCACTTACCGTTGGTGGAGTTTGCTTATAATAGTAGTTTCCATTCGTCCATCGCCATGGCTCCCTTTGAATCCTTGTATGGTAGGAGGTGTAGGTCTCCTATAAGATGGTTTGAAGTTGGTGAACCAACGATTTTTGGTCCCAACTTGATTTATAGGACTTTGGAGAATGTGCATATCATAAGGAATAGGTTGCAAACAGCCTATAGTCGACAAAAGTCCTATGCTGACAATAGGAGAAGAGATTTGGAGTTTGAAGAGGGTGACAAGGTGTATTTAAAAATCTCACCTATGAAAGGGGTGGTAAGATTTTGCAAGAAAGAGAAGTTGAGCCCTCGTTATGTGGGTCCTTATGAGATTTTATAAAGGGTTGGTAAAGTTGCCTATCGCTTTAAACTACCTAACGATTTAGCTTCGGTTCATTTGGTTTTTCACGTCTCGATGTTGAAGAAGTGCGTTGGGGATCCCGAGACTATTCTCCCTATTGAAGGTCTTGTAGTCAAGGATAACCTCTATTATGAGGAGGTTCCTATCCAAATCCTTGATAGGCAAGTGAAAAGGTTGAGGAACAAGGAGGTGGTTTCCGTAAAAGTGTTATGGAAGAACCACCTAGTTGAGGGTGCGACATGGGAGGCTGAGGCCGACATGAAAACCCGTTATCCTCATCTTTTTGATGTTTAAGGTTAGTATCTCTCTCTAATGATTTAAATACGTTAGATATTGTGAATCTTTGATGTTTTGGTGAAGCTTTGCGAAACTCCTAGTTTTGGAGACTTCTAAAATGGAATCACTTTAAGGTGACCTTAAATAAATTTGAAAGTTGTCTTGCTTCTTGCATATTTGAGTCAAGTCATGTATCGAGCATATTGATAAGATAAACTTTGTGCTAATTGACTTGTGAAATAAATGATTGAGCTCATGTATATGTGAAAAGGAGAAACCTCATGAGGAAATTTTGGAGCTTATGTATGATAAAATGATGTTTTGAAGTATTTTTATTGAAATAATATGATTCATGCTAATTGAATATTGTGAATTGGTAGAGCTGCTAGTCTTGAGTCTATTCCCTCATTTAAAGAGTGTTTGGTGTCATTCGGGGACGAATGTTCCTAAGGGGGGGATAATCTAACATTTTGAAATCCCAAGGTCATGTTATAAGACTTAAATAGGCTCCTTAAGGTCTAAACCATTGTTACTAGCCAAATTAGGCGTATATGGAGTCAATGAAGTGTTTTGGAACCAAAACATTCATAACGTCCGGTAAGTTGGTTCATAAGAGGGCTAGAATGTCCTTTTAGTTTAACCAAGTTAAAGAGTCAGAATTTAGTAAAAATTTGTAACAATAGGTGTAACACATAGTGTGGGATGGTTTCATGTTGCAAAAGTCAGGGTACGACTCCCCGAGGATCAACTAAGGGCTCTCGAGGAGGACCCTTGAGACAGTAGGCCACGATGGACCTCATGACGGGGCGTCATAGGCGCGACGGAGCATCGAGGCCACCGTCGTGCCAGCCTTAGCGGCTAGGAAGAAAACCTCCGCCTGCACAGTCTCTGACCAACGCGACGAACATGCAGGATATTGGGGGGCTTGTCAGTCACGCCCACGACGGATTCTTCATGAAAGTTATAACTACTTATATAATACTATAACGTTAACAAGTTTATATGGATAGGTATGTTGGGACTTGTCCCATTGATTGGAATACCCTATGTTATGAGTTCATTGATGTAGAGATTAGTATGACTTTACATGATTTGGAAGTAATATGATTGGACATAGTTTTGTTAGCCAATTTGTTGGCATAAGTCACAATTTCACTATATAGTTGTCATAATATTATCACTAGCCAATTCAATTACTTCATAAATACATTATAGTAATCTAACATGTTAACAAGCCAACTTTTAACCTTTGATTAGCCTATGAAACAATTCAATGAACAACTTATAACAATTTTATCTTCTCGAACACAAGTAGGGATTACAACATTTAACGTTCATGTAAATAACACCCTAAGTATGCGGATCTAACATGTAGGTTTTCATTCGACATATAAATCACTAAAACATACACATAATAATCAGTTAACACCACATAGAAACAACATGCATCGACATTTACATTATACAAGCTACAAGAATCAGAAATCGGGAGAACTAGGGAGATGAACATGCGGATAGTTGGGAACAACCCTAGCTTTGATATTCTTGAAGTCAAAACGTTTGAAAATCATCTTGGAGAAACCATTTTAGGAGAGAAAACACATACCTTACTCTAGAATTAAATCTACGAAGATCACCTTGCACTTTGCACGAATACCTTACTGTAGCATTTTTGATGAATAACGTGAGTCTAAATCTTTAAGAACTGAATGTTAAATAATTCAACTTAGACTATATAACTTAACAAAAATAACTTAATTAGATAATTACCAAAATGCCCCTGCTAAATTGACTAGAATTCGAAGAACACTTGACTTAACCAAAATCTAGAAATTGCTTAGTGGTTTCGGTTTTAACCAATTAAATTAATTAATTAAGTTGCTAAATTAATTAATTAAGTAACGTAGGTTAATTACTAAAGTACCCTTAAGTTGTTAGGACCAAACCAACCCTTTGGACCATCATAGGTTAGTTACTAGGTTGTCTCTTAGTTATTACACGGTTTGGTGTCACCCGACTAGGTCTTAGGTTGTCGGGTCCCTTAGTTAGTTATTTTTGGTTGGTCCTAGGTTAGTTAGTTAGTTAGGTCAGTTAGTTAGGGTCTATGACCGGTAAGGGAGCTTGGCCACATGTAGCTGGACCCGAACGTGCGCCTGTCCTCAACCGCTCTAACCGAATCAGTTAGACTGGTCCCTTGGCCGATTGCACGTGTGTTTGCACATGTGCTTGCACATGTGTTGCGTGCAATTTCCAAACTAATTATTCTTGAAGGTTCATTTGGAATGTTTACTTATTTTCCCAAGGATACTCACTATGTCCATGGGCACTGCTTAGTCTACATGATCATTTTAAATGGTTATGTGTTGTGGTACCTAGGCTTGACACTTGGATGCCTAGTACTTGATGTGTTAAGTTTAGAATTGTGACAACCCGAAAATAACTATGCTAAGTAATGCTTAAACGTACCTAGAATGCATGGATTAGACCGGGTTCACATGACTTGTTGCTCGTAGAACCAGACCTCAGAACCTATGCACTAGCCTAGCCAACCAACTTGGTGAGTTAGTTGAGCTAGGCAAGGTGAGAACCAACCATGTAGGGCATCCGAATTAGAGACATTCACCCGGATGAGTCTTAACGGACTTAAAAGGGGTAATCTTAGGTTTGGAGGGTCTATGGGTAAAATGGTCTTTATCAGGCTAAGGGTAGTATTGTAATTACCCTAAGTATTAATTAATTAATTAATTAATATTATTAAGGGGCAATTTGGGTAGGGGTTGACCGAATTTGACCCTTATGCAAATTTATGCTTTACCCGGGTTCGAACCTGGGTTGAAGCAACGAATTAAATGAATTAATTGTATTTAGTGAATTAGTTTAATTAATTAATATCTAATTTTCTGATTTATGTAAAGGAAAATAAGATTTTTAATAATAAAATAAATAAAATATGAGGAGTCCTAGTTTGACTAAGTCTCCACCTAATCTCCTAATCCTAAGCTAACTCATTCTCACGTCTCTCTCTACTCTCACCTTATATACACACTCAAATTTCTGTAAAAAAAAGGAACAGAACAAAAAGAAAATATAAAGTTCATCAAGAACTTGAACGTTCAAACTAAAAAAAAAGCAAAACAAGCTTCAAAATGAAAAGAAAAAACAAAGTTCTCTATGGATTGTGCTTGTGATTTCGGTGGTGAGACGTTGTCTTAGTGGGGGGATTTTGGCAGCACGTAAGAACACTTTGAATGACTTCAGGTATGGGTTTTATTCCCTCTTGGTCCCTTTCCCATGAGACCTCTAAGGTTCAGACTATTCACAATCAAAAACTAAGGTTGTCCCCGTTGCATGCCCCTGTCATTAGATCCTTTGAAAGATTCAAGTATGCGTTGGTATGACTTCTGGTAGATGATTTTAGGGCTGGTTGTGATTACGTATTTGAATGTGTATTCGGAATTATGTAGAAATGAATGAAGTGTTTTCGAAAACATGTGATATGTTAACTTGTGGGTGCACGTGTGTACTGTGATTTGGTCTCGGCTAGGAGCATGAAATTTGGCATGTTAAATTATTGTACTTTACGTGTATGAATATGTTAAAAACGTGATGTTCATATAAGTTCAAAGTTGCTGAATTAAATGATAATTTTTTATTGAAAGTAACCTTGAAAATGAACCTAAAGATCTCCCTTAAAAACTACTCGAAATGTCTTAACGTTTAACGTGAAAGAGGGTGAGAAAATGGACTGCAAAAAGGTGATTAAATTCCCTTAAGTAACCATGAAAACTCACCTAAAGATGCACTAGATGCTACACGAAAATTTGTCCTAAATCTAACACTTAAAAGTTGAGAAAATGGACTGCAAAGAGGGTGAACAAATTTCCAGCATTATGGAAATTTGTTTTTGGCAGCTTACTGTAAAAAACATTCACGTTTAAAAATATTTTTTAAATGCATGAGGTCAGTGGGGATTGAACCCAAGACCTCATCATATACATGTTATAAAAAATTAAATAATAAAATGTGGTAAGGGGGATTCGAAATGGAGTAAAGCTCAAGTGAAAAGTTAGGGGAAAATGAAAGAATATGAAGTGAGGCGTGTGGGGTTCGAACCCACAACCTCTTGGATTGATGAAGAAGAGAGGAGAAAAATTAAATAAAGAAATATAAAAATGTGGTATGTGGGATTCGAACCCACAACCTCTTGTGGGGTTCGATCCCACACCCTCTTAATCTAAACGAATGAATCAAGTTAATAAAGGAAAAAGAAAAGAATGTGGGCGTGCGGATTCGATCTTGGGTCCCCCAGGCCAAATTGTTTAAGGCAAAAATCAAGAAAAAAAAAGAGAAAGAAAGTGTAGGTGTGGGGAACTGATCTCGGGTTCCCTAGCCAAGAAGTTTATGACAACGAAAATCATAAAGAAAATTAACTAAGTGTTATACAAGGGATTTGAAATAGGGTTCCCTTGACCAATTCCGTATTGACACATAAGTCTTACGTGATTAAATAATTAATGAATGCTGCCTATAGGAATCAAATTGAGACCTTGGCATACTTACAAGATGCATAATTCTTGCACCACATAATCTTGGGCAATATGAATCACTTAAATGAACTATGAATGAAGCATCATGGCTTGTGTGTGTGGACTCATAAGTCCAGCATACGTTTATAAAGTAAGTGAACCTAAGATGTTATGTGATGAATGATGAGACCCCAGAAGGGTTAAGTAAGAGTGTGAAACACACTAAAAGGCGAAGTGCATTGACATATGATGAAATGAACATTCACGTAAAAAGGGGTGAGTAATTATGAAGGACAAGTGTGCTAAAACAAATGAATGTGGTGACAACATGATAAGAGGGTAATGTGAAATATGAGGGCAATCTCAAATGAGCCGAAGTAAATGTTACCAAAACGTACTCACCTATGAGAGTGTAAAGTTAATGAAGAGACCAGTCTCTATGAACACTCTAATGAAAGTATTAAAGTTAATGCATACTTAATACTAATGATGAGATGAGATATCATCTAATGAGCAATGATGTCCCATGCTAGAAGCCAGCTTCTATGATGTATGAGATGAATGTAATGGAACTTTATACTGAGCACCGATAGGCTAGCTATGAGTGGCGATTCCTTTTTTTGCAAGGCAGAGGTTCGTGTAACTATCATGAGATAAGATTGTCCGTCCAGACGGGTATGGATCTCCTTATATCTCCTAGTCTTTAAACCTATGCAGCCAACATAAGGATCTAGCAGGGTTCAATTCCCTATATACGCTAGCATGATTTTCGTTTCACTTTCGCCGGTGATTCCACCTCTTTTTGGGGTGGGGTAGACACAGGATTTCATGGAGCTCACATGATCTATGTCGATTAAAGTTAAATTTCCCAAAGAAAGAATGAGGCCAGCCTCGTGTAATGCCCACAATGAAATGAACGATACCAAAGATGTTTGGGTAGGTTAATCAAGAGGTGAACTAGACTTATGTAATGACGCTAGGTCATTCTTAGTCATTGCACATTGAACCCAATGAGAGTCTTAAACTACATCCTAGGTATAGCTGGTGTTTACACTAGCCTATGAATGAAATGAAATGAAGTACGTATGAATGAATGAAGCAGACTCTGTGTTTGCTAAAGAAGGCTCCCTAGTTGAGGTCCCATATGTAGAGCCCTTATTTTGGGAAGTCCTAATGTTAAGTCCATGATTCCAAGGTCTAATGGCATATGAACGAATGAAATGAAATATGATATGTGCTATATGCAATATGTTATGTGCTATATGCAATATGTTATGTGCTGTGTGCAATATGATACGTATGATGATGCATGTTATTCTCATGGCATGACTTTCCTAATCCGATTTTGGCAAGTCCACTGACTTGACTTTCCATAACTCATATCGTTAGGAGAGAGTTATTCTAAATCATGCATGTCCGTGGTGTGTGCTTGCATATACCCATACTTAGTACAAATGTGTACTAATTCCATACATTTATCTACTTTTAGGTGCAGGTGCAGCTGGACGTTAGAGCTTACGAGTCAACGCGGAAGTTATCTGGACGTGGAGATTTTATCCGGATTTGGTAGGCCCTCATTCTTTCGAGGATGCTTAGTGGCTTATTCTAGCGTAGTCGTAGGCATGAGCTAGTGGAGTATGTTCCACTAGAGTTTCTTTCGTATTTACTTTCAGACGTTGTATTGGTGCCATTTTGGCAACTCTATATTTATGACTATATCTTTCATTTGGTTATCTTGATTTAGATGGTTGTTGTGAACGCTTATGAGTTTACGTAGATAGTATTATGCGAGATCAATGTTTTCCAATATAAAGTTTAAGTACACAAAAGTTCAAATTTTCGGCTATTATTAACCTAGATGAAGTAATGACGACGTATGTAGGCTTGTCTACGACCTCTGAGATGTCAACGACGCCGGTCTCTTTTGGGGTCTAGATTCCAATCGTGACAAAGTTGGTATCAGAGCATTAGGTTAAATTCCAAGGATAATAAGTTCACATCAACCACATCGAGTAGTTTCTAACTTATGGTAGTGAAGTGCACCACTATCATGAATTAGAGACTGCATGATGCGTAGGAAAAAATCCCTTCTTCTTATTATATCGTGCTTTCCTTAATGTCTGATTTCTTGGTGTTATGAGCGTATCTAACATCAATTCTATTTTTTCAGAAAATGAACACAAGGGGAACGCTGGTCGTGGAAGAGTTGGAGCAGCTGCTGGGGACAACCAAGTTCCACCCCAGGCTCCAGCTATAGGAGTGGCCATGCCAGTTAACCCAGCTGGGTTGAATGATGCTGAGGTACGGACAACTTTTGCATAGATGGCTCAAGCCATCACTATAGTCTTAGGCTATGATGGCGCAGGCCAACAGACAGGAGGTTCAGCGGGATAACCCACTAGCCCACAACATGGCGAACAGGTTGCGAGACTTTACGAGGATGAATCCTCCAATCTTTACAGGATCTAAGACTGAACAGGACCCTCAGGAGTTCGTGGATGTGGTCTAGAAGATTTTGGTGGCGATGGGGGACACGGAGATTGGGAAAGCTGAGCTGGCCTCATACCAGCTGAAGGATGTTGCACAGGCTTGGTGCAAGATGTGGCAGGATAGCAGGGCATTGGGCGGAGGTCCGATCACCTGGGAGCTGTTTAAGACAGCTTTTCTGGAGAGGTTCTTCCTCAGAGAGATGAGAGAGGCTAAGGTTGATGAGTTCATAAACCTTAAGCAGGGCTCGATGACTGTCAGGTAGTATTCCCTGAAATTCGTTAAATTGTCCAGGTATACCACTTCTCTTGTGTCGAACAACAGGGATGAGATGCGCAGGTTCCTTACAGGGATCTCAGAGGAATTAGAGGAGGAGTGTCGGGCTGCGATGCTTCATGATAACATGGACTTGTCCACGCTGATGGTGCATGTCCAGCAGGTTGAGGATAGCAGGATGAAGAGGAGAGTCCGTGAGGTCAGGAGGCCTAAACATTCTGACCAGACAGGTTCCAGCAGAGGTGGTGGCAGGAGAACTTTTGGAATTCGTGATAAGTCCAGATTTAAGAAGGGGCATCAGAGTTTAGGGAACTCTAACTCTAAGAGGAGTGTAGCACCCAGAGGAGGCTGACCGAGCCAAAGAAGGGCAATGGAGGTGATGTGCAACATCCCAGAAAGGGATGTGGCAAGTGTGGCTGTATTCACAATGGAGAGTGCAAACTAGGCACAAATGCCTACTTCGGTTGCGGAAAGAGAGGACACATGGTCAGGGACTGTCCACAGAACAGGGGTCAGGCTGGAGGTAATGCTCAGCCTAGGCCTAATCCCCAGAATGCTACTACGGCCGAGCCTCCTAAGAGGAACAAATTCCACGCCTTAAAGGGTAGGGAGGAGCAGGAGAAGTCTGCTGATGTGGTCACAGGTATGCTGCAAGTTTTCTCAACCTCTGTTTATGCTTTACTTGATCCAGGGTCTACGCTTTCTTTTGTGACTCCCTTGCTTGCTCTTACCTTTGAAACACTACATGAGGTTTTACATGATCCTATTGTAGTTAGTACTCCCTTGGGAGAAAATGTGAGAGCTGATAGGGTTCATAAAGACTGCTCAATAGTAGTATGTGGTAAGACTATGTGTGCAGACCTTGTTGAGTTACCCATGAATGACTTCAATGTTATACTTGGTATGGACTAGCTCCATAAATGTTATGCCTTCATGGATTGTCGTAGTAGGGTTGTGAGATTCCATTTCCCTAATGAATTAGATCTTGTCTGGGAGGGGTACAATTTGAGTCGTTAAAGTCCCTTGATTTCAAACCTAAAAGCTAATAAAATGATGTCCAAGGGATTGTTATGTAATCTTGTGAGTGTCAATGATCTAGATCATGACATTCCTTACATAGACTATGTGCCTTTAGTGAATGAGTTCCAAGATGTTTTTCCCGATGATTTTCCTGGAGACCCTCCCCCTCGAGAGATTGATTTTGGTATCGACCTAGATCCTGATACCAAACCGATTTCAATTTCTCCCTACAGAATGGATCCAGCTGAACTCAAAGAGTTGAAGTTGCAGTTAAAAGATCTCATAGATAATGGCTTCATCCAGCCGAGCATATCTCCTTGGGGCGCTCCAGTGCTATTTGTGAAAAAGAAGGATGGAACCCTTAGGATGTGTATCGATTATCGGCAGCTCAACAAAGTCACTATAAAAAACAGGTGTCCACTTCCCAGAATAGATGACTTATTCGATCAGATCCAAGGGTCTAGTTTCTTCTCGAAGATTGATCTTCGTTCCAGGTATCATCAGCTTAGGGTTAGGGATGAAGATATCCCAAAGACAGTCTTTCGTACCAGTTATGGTCATTATGAGTTCTTAGTCATGTCATTTGGGCTCACTAATGCACCAGTTGCATTTATGGACCTCATGAACCGAGTCTTCCGTGAACACCTTGATTCTTTCGTCATAGTATTCATTGATGACATCCTCATCTACTCTAAGACCAAGGAAGAGCATGAACAACATTTGAGACTAACCTTGCAGGTACTTAGACAACATCAGATGTATGCCAAATTCAGCACGTGTGAATTTTGGCTTAGATCAGTGACCTTCTGGGTCATGTTGTGTCTGATCAGGGTGAGGAGGTAGACCCCAGGAAGAGTGAGGCTGTTAAGAACTGGCTAAGACCTCTTACTCCCACCGATATCCGTAGCTTTCTGGATTGGCTGGTTACTACCGCAGGTTCGTGGAGGGTTTTTCTTCCATTGCTGCCCCACTGACAACTTTGACTAAGAAGAAAGCCAAGTTCGAATGGACGAAGACTTGTGAGAAGAGTTTCCAGGAGCTCAAGGACAGACTCACTTCAGCCCCAGTGCTTACGTTACCTAAATGTGGTGAGAATTACACTATTTATTGTGACGCATCTAGGGTTGTGTTCTTATGAAGGGTGGTAAGGTGATAGCCTATGCGTCCAGACAGCTCAAGGTTCATGAGAAGAATTATCCCACTCATGACCTGGAGTTGGAAGCAGTAGTGTTTGCATTGAAGCTGTGGAGGCATTACTTGTACGGAGTGCACGTGGATGTGTTCACAGACCACACGAGTCTCATGTACGTGTTCACACAGAGAGAGTTGAATCTACGTCAGCAGAGATGGTTGGACTATGATATGAGTGTCCACTACCATTGAGGTAAAGCAAATGTTGTAGCTGATGCTTTGAGCAGGTTGAGCATGGGGAGTACAACACACGTTGATGATGGGAAGAAGGAGTTGGTGAAGGATGTACACAGACTGGCCAAACTAGGTGTGCGGTTGATGGCTTCTACTAGCGGGGGTGTTTAAGTTCATCCTAGTTCTGAATCATCCTTGGTACTTGAAGTCAAGAAGGGTCAGCATCTTGATCCTATTTTGATGGAGTTGAAGGACTCAGTGCTGATAAAGATGAATTAGTCCTTTACTTTGGGAGGTGATGGCATACATAGGTACCAGGACAGACTGTGTGTGCTAGACCTGGATGATCTGAGGACCAAGATTGTTGCAGAGGCCCATGGTTCCAGGTATTCGATACATCCAGGTTACATCAAGATGTATCATGACCTCAAGAAGATTTATTGGTGGGATGGGATGAAGAAGGACATTGCTGAGTATGTGGCCAAGTGTCCTAATTGTCAGCAGGTTAAGGCGGAGCACCTTAAGCCTGGTGGTCTCACTCAGATGATTGAGGTTCTGACTTGGAAGTGGGAGGACATTAACATGGACTTTGTGGTTGGTCTTCCGAGGACTAGGAGACAGCATGACTCCATATGGGTTATTGTGGACAGGATGACTAAGTCTGCCCACTTTATCCCTGTGGTGTCTACTTACAGGCCGAGGATTATGCGAGACTCTCTATTGATGAGATTGTGAGGTGGCATGGGATTCCTTTGTCTATCATTTCAGATAGAGGAGCTCAGTTCACTTCGCATTTCTGGAGGTCCTTCCAGAAGAGCTTAGGCACGCAGGTAAAGCTCAGTACTGCCTTCCATCGTTAGACAGATGGGCAGGCAGAGCGCACCATTCAGACATTGGAGGACATGTTGAGGGCGTGTGTGATCGACTTCAGAGGTAGTTGGGATGACCATTTGCCATTGATAGAGTCTCATATAATAACAACTATCACTCCAGTATTAGGATGGCACCGTTTGAGGCACTGTATGGTAGGAGGTGTAGGTCTCCAGTTGGGTGGTTAGAGGTTGTTGAGTCATCCATTTTGGGTCTAGAGATCATTCATGAGGCCTTGGAGAAGGTCAGAGATATTAAGGACAGGTTGGCTATTGCTTATAGTCGGCAGAAGTCTTATGCAGATAATATGAAGCGGCCCTTAGAGTTTGATCTTGGTGACCAAGTATACTTGAAGATATCACCCATGAAAGGGGTGATGAGGTTTGGAAAGAAGGGGAAGTTGAGTCCGAGGTACGTCGGGCCATACGAGATTCTACAGCGTGTGGGTGAGGTGGACTATGAGTTGGCATTGCCTGTGGAGCTAGCTTCTGTTCGTCCAGTCTTTCATGTCTCTATGTTAAAGAAGTGCCTTGGTGATCCAGCATCGATTCAGCCTGTTGAAGGTTTGGGGGTTGATGAAGACTTGTCCTATGAGTAGGTTCCTGTTGAGATTTTAGACCGGCAGGTAAAGCGGCTGAGAAACAAGGAGGTTGCCACATTGAATGTATTGTGAAGGAACCATCTTGTTGAGGGTGCTATGTGGGAGGCCGAGGCCGATATGAGATCTCGCTATCCTCATCTCTTCAGCTCTTGAGGTTAGACTTCCTACTCTTAAGTCTAAGTTTCCTTGTATCCACTGTTCTTTGTTGATATTGCTTGACTGTGTAAAGTAATTATGTTATGATATGACTGGCATTGTACGAGATAATTAGAAGTGTCATTCGGGGACTAATGTTCCTAAGGGGGGGGGGATAATGTGACAACCCGAAAATAACTATGCTAAGTAATGCTTAAACGTACCTAGAATGCACGGATTAGACCAGGTTCACATGGCTTGTTGCGCGTAGAACCAGACCTCAGAACCTATGAACAAGCCTAGCCAACCAAATTGGTGAGTTAGTTGAGCTAGGCAAGGTGAGAACCAACCAGGTAGGGTTCGAACCTGGTTAGAAGCAACGAATTAAATAAATTAATTGGTATTTAGTGAATTAGTTGAATTAATTAATATCTAATTTTCTGATTTAAGTAAAGGAAAATCAGATTTTCAATAATAAAATTAATAAAATATGAGGAGTCCTAGTTTGACTAAGTCTCCAGCTAATCTCTTAATCCTAAGCTATCTCATTCTCACGTCTCTCTCTATTCTCACCTTATTTACACGCTCAACTTTCTGTAAAATAAAGGAACAGAACAAAAAGAAAATATAAAGTTCATCAATAACTTGAACGCTCAAACTCAAAAAAAAGAAGAAGCAAAACAAGCTTCAAAACGAAAAGCAAAAACCAAGTTCTCTACGGATTGTGCTTGTGATTTTGGTGGTGAGACATTGTCTTAGTGGGGGGATTTTGGCAGCACGTAAGAACACTTCGAACGACTTTAGGTATGGGTTTTCTTCCCTCTTGGTCTCTTTCCCAAGAGACCCCTAAGGTTCAGACTATTCACAATCAAAAACTAAGGTTGTCCCCATTGCATGCCCTTATCATTAGATCCTTTGAAAGATTCAAGTATGTGTTGGTATGACTTCTGGTAGATGATTTTAGTGCTGGTTGTGATTACGTGTTTGAATGTGTATTCGGAATTATGTAGAAATAAAAGAAGTGTTTCCGAAAATGTGTGATATGTTAACTTGTGGGTGCAGGTGTGTACTGTGATTTGGTCTCGGCTTGGAGCATGAAATTTGGCATGTTAAATTGTTGTATTTTACGTGTATGAATATGTTAAAAACGTGATGTTCATATAATTTCAAAGTTGCTGAATCAAGTGATAATTCTTGACTGAAAGTAACCTTGAAAATGCACCTAAAGATCTCCCTAAAAACTACTCGAAATGTCTTAATGTTTAACGTGAAAGAGGGTGAGAAAATGGACTGCAAAAAGGTGATTAAGTTCCCGAAAGTAACCATGAAAACTCACCTAAAGATGCACTAGATGCTACACGAAAATTTCTCCTAAATCTAACACTTAAAAGTTGAGAAAATGGACTGCAAAGAGGGCGAACAAATTTCCAGCATTCTGGAAATTTGATTTTGGCAGCTTACTGTAAAAAAAAAGTTACGTTTAAAAATATTTTTTAAATGCATGAGGTCAGTGGGGATTGAACCCAAGACCTCACCATATACATGTTATAAAAAATTAAATAATAAAATGTGGTAAGGGGGATTCGAAATGGGGTAAAGCTCAAGTGAAAAGTTATAGGAAAATGAAAGACAATGAAGTGAGGCGTGTGGGGTTCGAACCCAAAACCTCTTGGACGTATGAAGAAGAGATGAGAAAAATAAAATAAAGAAATAATAAAAATGAGGTATGTGGGATTTGAACCCACAACCTCTTTGCCGAATGAGAAGGTAAGGAGAAAATGCATTTAAAATAAGGTGAGTCTGTGGGGGTTCGATCCCACACCCTCTTAATCTAAACAAATGAATCAAGTAAATAAAGGAAAAAGAAAAGAATGTGGGCGTGGGGATTCAATCTTGGGTCCCCCAGGCCGAATTGTTTAAGGCAAAAATCAAGAAAAAAAAAGAGAAAAAAAGTGTAGGTGTGGGGAATTGATCTCGGGTTCCCTAGCCAAGAAGTTTATGACAACGAAAATCATAAAGAAAATTAACGAAGTGTTATACAAGGGATTTGAAATAGTGTTCCCTTGCCCAATTCCGTATTGACACATAAGTCTTACGTGATTAAATAATTAATGAATGTTGCCTATAGGAATCAAATTGAGACCTTGGCATACTTACAAGATGTATAAGTCTTGTACCACATAATCTTGGGCAATATGAATCACTTAAATGAACTATGAATGAAGCCACATGGCTTTGTGTGTGGACTCATAAGTCCAACATACGTTTATAAAGTAAGTGAACCTAAGATGTTATGTGATGAATGATGAGACCCCAGAAGGGTTAAGTAAGAGTGTGAAACACACTAAAAGGCCAAGTGCATTGGCATATGATGAAATGAACATTCACGTAAAAAGGGGTGAGTAATTATGAAGGACAAGTGTGCTAAAACAAATGAATGTGGTGACAACATGATAAGAGGCTAATGTGAAATATGAGAGCAATCTCAAGTGAGCCTAAGTAAATGTTATCAAAACGTACTCACCTATGAGAGTGTAAAGTTAATGAAGAGACCAGTCTCTATGAACACTCTAATGAATGTATTAAAGTTAATGCATACTTAATACTAATGATGAGATGAGAAATCATCTAATGAGCAATGATGTCCTCATGCTAGAAGCTAGCTTCTATGATGTATGAGATGAATGTAATGGAACTTTATACTTAGCCCCGATAGGCTAGCTAAGAGTGGCGATTCCATCTTTCGGGAAGGCAAATGTTCGTGTAATTCTCATGAGATGAGACTGTCCGTACATACGGGTATGGGTCTCCTTATATCTCCTAGTGTTTGAACCTATGAAGCCAACATAGGGATCTAGCAGGGTTCAATTCCCTATATACGCTAGCATGTTTTTGGTTTCACTTTGGCCGGTGATTCCACCTCTTTTTGGTGTGGGGTAGACACAGGATTTCATGGAGCTCACATGATCTATGTCGGTTAAAGTTAAAGTTCCCAATGAAAGAATGAGGCCAGCCTCATGTAATTCCCACAATGAAATGAAAGATACCAAAGATGTTTGGGTAGGATAATCAAGAGGTGAACTAAAATTATGTAATGACACTAGGTCATTCTTAGTCATTGCACAATGAACCCAATGAGAGTCTTAAACTACATCCTAGGTATAGCTGGTGTTTACACTAGACAATGAATGAAATGAAATGAAGTACGTATGAATGAATGAAGCAGACTCTGTCTTTGCTAAAGAAGGCTCCCTAGTTGAGGTCCCATATGTTGAGCCCTCATTTTGGGAAGTCCTAATGTTAAGTCCATGATTCCAAGGTCTCATGGCATATGAACGAATGAAATGAAATATGATATGTTCTATATGCAATTTGTTATGTGCTATATGCAATATGGTATGTGTTGTGTGCAATCTGATACGTATGATGATGCATGTTACTCTAATGGCATGACTTTCCTAATTCGATTTTGGCAAGTCCACTGACTTGACTTTCCATAACTCATATCGTTAGGAGAGAGCTATTCTAAATCATGCATGTCCGTGGTGTGTGCTTGCATATACCCATACTTAGTACAAGTGTGTACTAATTCCATACATTTATCTACTTTTAGGTTCAGGTGCAGCTGGACGTTAGAGCTTACGAGTCGACGCAGAAGTTATCTGGACATGGAGCTTTCATCCGGATTTGGTAGGCCCTCATTCTTTCGAGGATGCTTACTGGCTTATTCTAGCGTAGACGTAGGCATGAGCTAGTGGAGTATGTTCCACTAGCGTTTCTTTCGTATTTACTTTCAGACGTTGTATTCGTGCCATTTTGGCAAATCTATATTTATGACTATATCTTTCATTTGATTATCTTGATTTAGATGGTTGTTGTGAACACTTATAAGTTTACGTAGATAGTATTATGAAAGATCAATGTTTTCCAATATAAAGTTTAAGTACACAAAAGTTCAAATTTTCCGCTAAAATTAACCTAGATGAAGTAACGACGATGTATGTTGCCTTGTCTGCGACCTCTGAGAGGTCAACGACGCCGGTCTCGTCTGGGGTCTAGATTCCAGTCGTGACAATAATCAATATGTGTATTTTTAGCTTAGGGTCTTCATTGCAGGTATGTTTGTTGAACAAGCTTGGATTTTATTATACATACTTGTGTATATATAGAAATTGGCTAACACCCTTAAGCCAATATTCTAAAATATGCCCAATATTTCTCAATATTGGGCATTGGGATGCCTATGTACCCCATTACGCATTCTTAAAACCTAATAGGCTCCTTACTAGACATGTACATTTTTCTGGAATGTTACATTATCCCCCCCTTAGGAACATTCGTCCCCGAATGACACTACACATCATTTTAAATTAAAGAGGGTATTCTCAAAAAGCACACTAACATAATTGAAACTTTAGCTTTGTGAATATCTGATTCATAACTTACTCTGGATGATGCACATTACTCTAAGATTATCTGAAGCTTCATATTTGGGATTGAAGAACTTCCTTCTCAATCTTACTTTAACTTAATGTACATCACACTCATGCAACACATAAATCACGTAAAAGCTATACAAAAACAGCAACATGAATGTAAGCATGAACTCATATTAACTCATATAGTGCAAGTATAAAACACATAGTCATGGACTTAAGACACCAAAACCGACTAATGCACTAATATTTAGAGTCTTATTAACTGAATCGGACTTAGGAAGAGTATATATAACCTCAAGAACTGAACAAGTGAGGGTAACGGGATCTCATATTGGCCTCGGCCTCCCATATTTCTCCATCAACAAGGTGGTTCCTCCAGAACACCTTCACGGCAAGAACCTCCTTGTTCCTCAGTTGCTTCACTTGACGATCTAAAATTGCAACGGGAACCTCTTCATAAGAAAGGTTCTCATTGAATCCTAACCCCTTGATAACATCTTGTTGGCTTTAAGATTGGAAACTATTTGGCCTATTGGATTTGAACCACGCCCTTCCCACTTTAACTCTAACTGTTTTGGAAACTGAAACCTTACTACCCTGTTTCGATATTCTATGGTAGCATAGCATTCATGGAGCCAATCCATACCCAAAATTATATCAAAATCAAGCATGGTTAATTCTATTAGGTCCGCATAAGTAACTCTATCAAGAACAGTTATTGGGCAATCTCTATATACCCTTTCGGCCCTAATGATGTCTCCTATAGGAGTACTAACTAGAAATGGCTCATGTATGATTTTAGGAAGCAAGTCAAATTTACTAGCTACTAACGGAGTAACAAAAGACAAGGTAGATTCCGGATCTAACAATGCATAAACAGGAAAAGAAAAGACAAGCAAGTTACCAGTGACCACATCTGCAGACTTTTCTTGCTCCTCTCTTTCTTTCAACGCATAGAACCGGTTTCTCTTGGGAGGTTTGGCTGCAACAGTGGGATTAGGACGAGGCTGAGTATCTGCCTTGGCCTTATTCTTCGCATTTGGGCAGTCCCTAACCACGTTCCCACTCTTTCCGCACCCATAGCATCCATTAAAACCAATCATGCACTCACCTCCATGCGAATGGCCACACTTATCACACGACTTTCTATCACGCTGGGCATTTCTATCATTTCCCTCCTTGGAATTAGTGTTCTTAGAAGGAGTAGGATTACCTGAGTGTTTGTGCCCCTTCTTGAAGTTGGGCCTATTACGAACTCCAAACGAATTATTACTATTGCTCGAAGCAAACTGATCGGAGGGCTTAGATTTCTTGCTCTCTCGGTCGCTCTTTCTGCGACGACTCTCCTCAACCTGTTGTGCATGTACCATAAACCCACCAAGGTACATGTTATAATGCATCATGGCAGTCCGACATTCCTCCTCAAAATCCTCCGACACACCAGTCACAAACCTGCTCATCTCATCCATGCTATTAGACACCAGAGAAGAAGCATATTTGGAAAGCTTAACAAACTTCATAGAGTATTCCTTGACTGACATACCTCCCTGTCGTAGGTTAATGAATTCCTGAACCTTAGCCTCTCTCTTCTCTCTGGGAAAGAACCTCTCCAGGAATGCAGTCTTGAGAACGTCCCAAGTGATGGAGACTTCTCCTGGTGCTCTACCGTCTCCCCACATCCTATGCCACACCTGAGCCAAATCCTTGAGTTGCTAAGCACCCAACTCAGCCTTTTCCTCTTCACTAACACCCATAGCAAAGAGAATCTTATGAACCTCATCCACAAATTCTTGGGGATCCTTATTGGTCTTGGACCCATAGTAGACTGTGGGAATTCATTCTGGTGAAATCTCTCAGTCTACTAGCCATGATGCTAGCATGCGGGTTCTCCCTGGGAGCACCCTCTCTAGTGGCTTGGGCCGTGATAGCCTGTGCCTGCACAGTGATGGCTTGGGCCATCTGTAATAGTGTCGCCCTCACTTCTCCATCCGTCATCACAACTGGGTTGACAAGCACTTGTACTTCAGTAGCTTGGGCTTGAGGAGCAGCTTGGTTGCCTCCAGTAGCTGCTGCTTCGAGTCTTCTTCCTGGGTTTGTTCTTGTGTTCATTTTCTATACGTGCACACAAGAAGGAAGTTAGATGCTAGAATGACACAAAATGTTAAAGATCTAGAAAACATGATAAAGAGTAGAAGAAGGGAAAACTCTTAACATCACAAAGTCTCTAAGTCATGATTGTGGTGCACTTCACAATCATAAGTTAGAAACTACGCAACGTGGTTGTGTTGATCCTTAGTTCCGAGGTAATTTAACCTCATGCTGTGATACCAAGTTTGTCACACTTTGATTCTGCAATCCGAATATAACCGGCATCGTTAACCTCTCAGAGGTCGCAAACAAGCCTCTTCTTAGCTTTCATCATATCATACAGTTAAATTTGCGGAAAATTTAAAAAAATTTAATTACTTATTGAAGTGTACATAGAATTCATATATATACTGCATAACAGTGATATTCTAATGAGCTCAAACTAAATCAACCATCTATTAAAGATTAAACAGTCGAAATAGAAAATAATAATAATAATAATGGTTTGCCAATCAGCCTTATTACAACGCTTGAACAAATGTTTGAAATGAAACGCTAGTGACTATCTCCACTAGATATGTCTAATGTACTAAGCTAGAATAATAAATGTAGCATCCTCGAACTCAAGAGGACCTACCAAAGCCTGGAGATCGCTAATCCAAAATGCTTCGTCGAATCTTCAATCTTCTTTAGAACCTGCGCCTAAAAAAATAGTAATAATATATGGGGTTAGTACACACTTGTACTAAGTATAGGTGTATGCACATAAACACATAAGGACTATGCATGATCAAGGAAAGCTCTTCCTAAAGCAACATGTCATTTCTGGAAAGTTAAGTCACTTTACTTTCTTAAATCGTTACCTATGATTCAATCTATGAATATGACATATTGTCAGGCAATTAAGGCACACAACTCATTTTCTATATGAACATAAGACCTTGGAATCATGAACATAATTTTAGAACGACTTAAACAAAATTCTATAATTTTGCTCCCCTAGGCCGATAGCTCCTATTTGCAGACTTAGTTTATTTTTCAGTCTTTTCTTCTTCTTTTTGTGTAGTTCAATGATCTCCTTTGATCCTATGTATTACTTACAAGTGCAATGATTCATTGTAGTCCCATACCTATAATGAGTCGAGTAAGTAATTCACAAGACTAAGGAAATGATTTGGCAACCCTACTCAGAAGTTATACTTCTCATTCTTGTTAAATTGGGTATGAATGTATTATAAGACAATCTTTATTGGCTATTCCCATTAGTTAATTATTTGAGATATATAGATCTTGGAACATATATTCATACTTCAATATTGGCATAAACTACTAACATGTTAAAACTTCATTATTATCAACATTAATGATTGACATTCTAAAGCTCTTGCGTTACTTAGTTCACTACAAACTTACGTTTCTACTTCTTTGCTCTGTTGTTCACTTTGAGCATGCTACTTTCATTCTTTCTTACTTTCTTTAAAGAATTCTTTAGTATTAACGGAAGTAGATCATGCGAGCTAACATGAAATCTAGTGTCTCCCCCACACCAAAAATGGGTGGTTCACCGGTTAAGATGAACCAAGTTCTGTGTCTACGCCACACCAAAAACGGGGGGTTCACCGGCTAAAGTGAAACCAAGTCAGTGTCTTCCCCACATCAAAAAGAGGGGTTCACGGCTATAGTGAACCGAATAGTTTCCTGATCTTTAAATGACATAGATCATGTGAGCTAAATATGAAATCTGGTGTCTTCCCCACACCTTAAAGAGGTGGAATCACCGGCCAAAGTGAAATCTACTGCCTAGCATTCTTAGATGGAGGCATCCACTAGCTAGTGCCCCTATGCTGGCAAATATAGTTCAAAAGTTAGGAGACATTCGGAGACCCTAGTCCACCTGGGTGGTGATCTCGTCTCATGAGGCTTACATGTGCTGGCACAAGCTCATTGCTAGTCTATCGGTGCTAAGCTCAGATCTATTTTACTTTATTATCTTTTAGAGTTGACTCAAACATTATAGAAGCTTGCTTCTAGTTATGAGGTTTACTTAAATTTATGGATGAATGGTCATCCCTTTCTTTACTTGATTAATATGAACTTAAGTCTTGCATTTTCATCATGGTGCGAGTGAGACTTGTCTCACAGATTCTAGCACCCTCTTACATGAGTATTTTTGACATAATCGATTAAGTGTATTTGAGACTTGTCTCACTTCTTTTAACACTCAATATTAGATCAATTTCATAACTTAAGCTTTTAGTTATTTCGTTACTCACCTTAACTTATACAACGTTAATTGATAGTCTTGTACGATTCTTCATGAAAGTTATAACTACTTATATAATACTATTACGTTCACAAGTTTATAAAGATAGGGTATGTTGGGACTTGTCCCATTGATTGGCATACCCTATGTTATGAGTTAATTGATGTAGAGATTAGTATGACTTTACATGATGTGGAAGTAATATTATTGGACATAGTTTTGTTAGCCAATTTGTTGGCATAAATCACGATTTCACTATATACTTGTCATAATATTATTACTAGCCCATTCAATTACTTCATATATACATTATAGTAATCTAACATGTTAACAAGCCAACTTTTAACCTTTTATTAGACTATGAAACAATTCAATGAACAACTTATAACAATTTCATCTTCTCGAACACAAGTAGGCATTACAACATTTAACGCTCATGTAAACAACACCCTAAGTATGTGGATCTAACATGTAGGTTTTCATTAGACATATAAATCACTAAAACATACACATAATAATCAATTAACACCACATATAAACAACATGCATTGAGATTTACATTATACAAACTACAAGAATTGGAAATTGGGAGAACTAGGGATATGAACATGCAATTCGTTGGGAACAACCCTAGTTTTGATATTCTTGAAGTCAAAACATTTGAAAGACTCTTGGAGAAAGAATTCTAGGAGAGAAAACCCATACCTTACTGTAGAATTAAATCTAAGAAGATCACCTTGCACTTTGCATGAAACCTTGAAGAATGCTTGCTATCGTCTAGGGTTCTCTTACGTTCTTCACTTGTTTTTTAGTTGTAGCGTTTTTGATGAATAACATGAGTATAAATCTTTAAGAACTGAATGTTAACTAATTCAACTTAGACTAAATTGACTAGAATTAGAATAACCCTTGACATAACCGAAATCCGGAAATTGCTTAGTGGTTTCGGTTTTGACCATTCTAGGTTAGGTACTAGTTTGTCTCTTAGTTAGTTACACGGTTTGGTGTCACCCAACTAGGTCTTAGGTTGTCGGGTCCCTTAGTTAGTTATTTTTTGTTGTTCCTAGGCTATTAGTTAGTTAGGTCAGTTAGTTAGGTTCTAGGACTGGTTAGGGAGCTTGGCCCAACGTGGCTGGACCCGGACGTGCGCCTGTCCCCAACCGCTCTAACCGAATCGGTTAGAGTTGTCCCTTGGCCGGTTGCACGTGTGTTTGCACATGTGCTTGCACATGTGTTGCGTGCACTTTCCCAACTAACTATCTTGGAAGGTTCATTTGGAATGTTTACTTATTGTCCAAAGGATCCTCAATATGTCCTTGGGCACTGCGTAGTCTACATGATCATTTTAAATGGTTATATGCTATGGTACCTAGGCTTCACACTTGGATGCCTAGTACTTGATGTGTTAAGTTGAGAATCATTTTGTGTATTTGTAGCTTAGTGTCTTCATTGCAGGTACGTTTATTAAACAAGCTTGGATTTTATTATACATAATTGTGTATATGTAGAAATTGGCTAACACCCTTAAGCCAATATTCTATAATATGCCCAATATTTCTCAATATTGGGCATTGGGATGTCTATGTACCCCAATACGCATTCTTAAAACCTAATAGGTTCTTTACTAGACATCTACATTTTTCTCGAAAGTTATAAAAACCCTAAGTCCAAAATACGAAAACCCAAACATTAAACACTAAACCATAGGTTTTCAACCTCAAATCCTAAACCACAAAACCTAAAACCTAAAAAAAACAAATCATAACCCTAAACCCTACCCTAACCCTATTTAAACCCTAACCCTAACCCTAAACCATTAACCCAAAACATTAAGCCCAAAAAACTTAAACCCAAACGTTAAACAACTAAACCATAGACTTTAAACCAAAAATCCTAAACCCCAAAACCTAAAACCTAAAAAAAAACTAAACCCTAACCTTAACCCTATCCCTAGAACCCTAACCCTAACCCTAAACCCTAAATCCAAAGCACAAAATACCAAAACCCTAACATTTAACACTAAACCATCGATATTACAACTAAAATACTTAACCCCAAACCCTAAAACCTGAAAAATAACCTAAACCCTAACCCTAACCCTACCTTAAATCTTAAACCCCAAGCCCAAAATACCAAAACACAAACATTAAACACTAAACCATTGATATTAAACCTCAAATCCTAAACCCTAAATCAAAAAACTTTAAAAAACCCCTAACCCTAACCCTAACCCTAAAAACTAAACCACAGATTTTAAACCTCAAATCCTAAACCACAAACCCTAAAAGCTAAAAAAAACTTAATCCTTAACTCTAACCGTAACCCAAACCCTAACCGTAAACCTAACCCAAAACTCTAAACCCTAAACCATTGATATTAAACCTCAAATCCTAAACCCTAAACCCAAAAACCTAATAAAAACAAAACCCTTACCCTAACCTCAACCCTAATCCTAACTTTAGACCATAAACCCGAAACCCTAAGCCCAAAATTTCAAAACCCAAACATTAAATACTAAAACATACATTTTAAACCTCAAATGCTAAACCCTGAACCATTAAACCTAAAAAACCATACACCCTAACCCTAAAACCTAAATCCTAAATCCTAAGTCCAAAAAAACCCTAAGTCCAAAATAAGAAAACCCAAACATTAACAATAAACTATAGATTTTAAATCTCAAATCCTAAACCACAAACCCTAAAACCTAAAAAAACTCTAAACTATAACCCTAACCCTAACCCAAACCCAAACCCTAACCTTAACCTTACCTCTAACCCTAACCCTAACCCTAACCCATTAACCCAAAACCCTAAGCCCAAATACCAAAACCCAAATATTAAACATTAAACCATAAATTTAAAAAAACAAATCCTAAAACCCAAAACCTAAAACCAAAAAAAAAACTAAACCCTAACCTAACCCTATCCCTACCATGAACCCTAACCCTAATGCTTTCCTTAACCCTAACCCTACACCCTATACCTAAACTCAAAGCCAAAAATACAAAAAACCTAATGTTAAACACTAAACAATAGATATTACAACTCTTATCCTTAACCCCAAATCCTAAAACTTAAAACAACTAAAACCCTAACCCTAACCCTAGCATTAACCCTAACCCTAACCCTACCATTAACCCTAACCCTAACCCTACCATAAATCCTAAACCTCAAGCCCAAAATACCAAAAACTAAACAATAAACACTAAGCCATTGATATTAAACCCTAAATTCTACACCCTAAACCCAACAATCTAAAAGAACCATAAACCCTAACACTAACCCTAACACTAACCTTTACCCTAACCCTAACTCAAAACCATAAACCCAAAATGCTAAGCCCAAAATATCAAAACCCAAACATCAAACACTTGACCATATATTTTAAACCTCAAATGCTAAACCCTTAACCAAAAAACCTAAAACAAAACCTACACCCTAACCCTAATCCTAACCCTAACCCTAACCCTAACCCTAAACCCTAAACCTAAGTCCAAAAAATAACTATAAGTTCAAAATACGAAAACCCAAACATTAAACACTAAACCATTGATTTTAAATCTCAACCCTAAACCACAAACCCTAAAACCTAAAAATATCTAAACCCTAACCCTTACCCTAACCTAAACCCTAACCTTAACCCTAACCCTAACCCTAAACCATTAACCCGAAATCTCAAGCCCAAATTACCAATACCCAAACATTAAACACTAAACCATTTATTTTAATCCAAAAATTCTAAACCCCAAAACCTAAAACCAAAAAAAAAACTAAACCCTAACCCTAACCCTAACACAATCCCTAACACGAACCCAACCCTAACCCTATCCTTAAGCCTAACCATAAGCCCTATACCCTAAACTCAATGCAAAAAATACCAAAACCCTAATGTTATACACTAAAACATAGATATTACAACTCAAATCCTTTTCCCCAAACCCTAAAACCTAAATAACCCTTAACCGTAATGCTAACCCTAACCCTACCATAAATCCTAAACCCCAAGCCTAAAATACCAAAACCCTAACATTAAAGACTAAACCATAGATGTTATAACTCAAATCTTTAACCCCAAACCCTAAAACCAAAAAAATAACCTAAACCCTAACCCTAACCCTACCATAAACCCTAAACCCCAAGCCAAAAATACCAAAAACCAAACAATAAACACTAAAACATTAATATTAAACATCAAATTCTACACCCTAAACAAAAAAATCTAAAAGAACCCCAAACCCTAACTCTAACCCTAACCCTAACCCTAACTCTAAACCATCCACCCAAAAACCTTAGCCCAAAATACCAAAACCCAAACATTAAATACTAAACAATAGATTTTTAACCTCAAATGCAAACATTGAACAATATTTAAAAAAAACTACATCCTAACCCTAAACCCTAAGTCCAAAATAAAAACCTAAGTCCAAAATACAAAAAACCCACACCTTAAACACTAAACCATAGATTTTAAACATCAAATCCTAAACCACAAACCTTAAAACCTAAAAAAAAACTAAATCCTAACCTTAACCCTAACCCTAACCCTAACCCTAAACAATTAACCCAAAACCGCAAGCCCGAAATACCAAAACCCAAACATTAAACACTAAACCATAGATTTTAAACCAAATTTCCTAAAACCCAAAACTTAAAACCTAAAAAAAATACTAAACCCTAACACGAACCCTAACACTATCCCTAAACCCTAAAACCTAAACCCAAATCCTAAAATACCAAAACGCTAACATTGAACACTAAACCATAGATATTACAACTCAAATCCTTAACCCTAAAACCTACAAAACAACCTAAACACTAACCCTAACCCTAATCCTATTATAAATCCTAAACCCCAAGCCCAAAATACCAAACCCCAAACATTAAACACTAAACTATTGATATTAAACCTCAAATCCTAAACCCTAAACCCAAAAATCTAAAATGAACAAAAACACTTACCCTAACCCTAACCCTAACCCTAAATCTAAACCATAAACCCGAAAACCTAAGCCCAAAATATCAAAACCTAAACAATAAACACTAAACCAAAGATTTTAAACATCAAATGATAAACCCTGAACCTAAAAATCTAAAAAAAACTACACCCTAACCCTAATCCTAACCCTAACTCTAAACCCTAAACCCTAAGTCCAAAAAAAAAACATAAGTCCAAAATACGAAAACTCAAACATTAAACACTAAACCATAGATTTTGAATCTCAAATCCTAAACCAAACACCCTAAAAACCTAAAAAAAAAACTAAACCATAACCCTTACCTTAACTCAAACCTTAACCCTAACCTTAACCCTAACCCTAAACATAAACCATTAACCCGAATCCCGAAGCCCAATGTACCAAAACCCAAATATTAAACACTAAACCATTGATTTTAAACCAAAAATCCTAAACCCCAAAACCTAAAAAAAAATAAAAAATCCTAACCGTAACCCTATACTTAACCCTAACCTAACCCTAACCCTAACCTATCCTTATCCTTAACCCTAACCCTAAACCCTATACCCTAAACTCAAAGCCAAAAATACCAAAACCCTAACATTAAACACTAAATCATAGATATTACAACTCAAATCCTTTATCCCAAACCCTAAAAACCTAAATAACAACCTCAACCCTAACCCTAACCCTAACCCTATCATAAATCCTAAACACCAAGCCCAAAATACCAAACCCTAATATTAAACACTAAACCATAGATGTTATAAGTCAAATCTTTAACCCCAAACCCTAAAACTGAAAAAACAACTTAAACCCTAACCCAAACCCTAAACCCTAAACCCCAAGTTCAAAATACCAAAACCCAAACAATAAACAATAAACTATTGATATTACACCTCAAATTCTACACCCTAAACCCAAAAATCTAAAAGAACCCAAAACCCTAACCCTAAACATAACCCTAACCTTAACCCTAACCCTAACTCTAAACCATAAACCCAAACCCTAAGCCCAAAATACCAAACCCAAAACATTAAATACTAAACAAAAGATTTTAAACCTAAAATGCTAAACCATGAAACCATATTGAAAAAAACTACACCCTAACTCTAAACCCAAAGTCCAAAAAAAAAAAACTAAGTTCAAAATACGAAAACCTACACATTAAACACTAAAACTTAAAAAAACCTAAACCCTAACCCTAACTCTAATCCAAACCCTAACCCTAACCTTAACCTAACCCTAACCCTAAACCATTAAGCCAAAACCCCAAGCCCAAAATACCAAAACCAAACATGAAACACTAAACCTTAGATTTTAAACCCAAAATCCTAAACCCCAAAACCTAAAACCCAAAAAAAACACTAAACCTAACCCTAACTCTATGCCTAACACAAACCCTAACCCTAACCCTATTCTTAACCCTAACCCTAAACCCTAAGCCCTAATCCCAAAGTCCAAAATACCAAAACCCTAACATTGAACACTAAACCATAGATATTACAACTCAGATCCTTAACCAAAACCCTAAATCCTAAAAACCAACCTAAACCCTAACCCTACAATAAATCCTAAACCCCAAGCCTAAAATAGCAAAACCCAAACATTAAACACTAAACCATTGATATTAAACCTCAAATCCTAAACCCTAAACTCAAAAACCTAAAAAAACCATAATCTTAACCCTAACATTAAGTTTAAACCTAACCCTAACTCTAAACCATAAACCAGAAACCCTAAGCTTAAATTCAAAAACCTAAACATTAAATAGTAAACCATAGATTTTAAACCTCAAATGCTAAATCCTAAACCATAAAACCTAAAAAACCTACACCCCAACCCTAATCCTAACCCTAACCCTAAACTCTAAACCCTAATTCCATAAACAAAACCTAAGTCCAAAATATGAAACCAAACATTAAACAGTAAACCATAGATTNCCATTGATTTTAAACCAAAAATCCTAAACCCCAAAACCTAAAATCGAAAAAAAAAACTAAACCCTAACCCTAACCCTAACCCAATCCCTACACAAACCCTAACCCTAACCTATCCTTAATCCTAACCCTAAGCCCTATACCCTAATCTCAAAGCAAAAAATACCAAAACCCTAACGTTATACACTAAAACAAAGATATTACAACTCAAATCCTTTCCCCAAACCCTAAAACCTAAATAACCCTTAACCCTAATGCTAACCCTAACCCTTCCATAAATCCTAAAGCCCAAGCCCAAAATACCAAAACCCTAACATTAAACACTAAACCATAGATGTTATAACTCAAATCTTTAACCCCAAACCCTAAAACCAAAAAAATAACCTAAACCATAACCCTAACCATACCATAAACCCTAAACCCCAAGCCAAAAATACCAAAACCAAACAATAAACACTAAACCA
>CM040629.1:60442153-60458555 GCA_022817965.1 Solanum lycopersicoides | reverse complement strand
GAAAATAAAAAATATTCTATGTGATATTCTAAGAGTATGTTTTATTCTGTTTTCGAGAAAAAAAACTGTTGTAGTTTTGAACTTCTTGTGAATTTGATTGTGTTTGAGTGTTGTAGACTAAAAACTTTTGTAGTTTTCTACTCTAAATAGATTGGACTATGCAATTTGTTTTAAGAATATGAAAACTTCACCTCATAAGTCAGTGTTGTACTTTTAGTTTTCTATAAACTTCATTGTTACATAGAAACAAATTGTACAAATATTTTGTCCTTATTGTTAGTATTCTAAAAACTAAGTGATATATGTAACTCTGATAGGAAAAAAAAAGACCAATGACTTAAAAAGTATGGGATTTTGTGCTTGGAATAGATGCTTGTTGGAATGAACTTTGACACTATGAATAGATTGTCAAAAGAATTAAAGCACTGTAATTCTTTCATATAATAATATGTCCGAAAGTTGTTTCAGGTTGTCAATGACATTTCGATAGTTTGGAAAAAATGTGCAAAAACTATTTTCAAATACTTGAAAAATCTTTTTGAGATCATATTTAATATGTGGGGATTCTTTGCTTATGAAAAGATAAAATTAGACTTAGTGTCAAATTTAAATTTGGAGCACAAGATATGAAATTCGATGATACTTTTGTATTATGTTAGACCCACAAAATTCATAGAGTATATTTTATATTCTAGCCGTTGAGTTTATCGCTTACTAATATATGACATTACTAGTATGAAACTACCAAATTACATGTATACTTGTGCAAAATGATTGTTGTTGTTTTTATGAAAAAGAGTCACTTGAAATGTTGTGATTTTTCATGAAAAGATATGTCTACTAAATATAATTATTTGTATAAACATTATTATTGGTGAATAGTGATTTATCATGTTTTGTAAAAGAAGCATTTAAATCATAATTCCGTTATTGGACCTGATTAAACTTTGATAATGGATAGTTCTATAAAAATCAAATTGAATTTTATGGAAAAGTCCTTCTAAATAGGACATTCGAAAAGGTCATGACTCAAAAAAATATTTGTATGACATAAAATTATAAGAAATAGGCACATATATTTTTAAGAAAAACCCACCACATGGAGAACTTTTCAAACTCAACATTTTTAACATGTCAATTACAAAACATTGTAAGGAAATACGATCAACTTAGAAGTATTGTCTAATTTTGAGCGCAATAAATAAAAATGTCAAGTTCGTGTGAAATCTAAATATGCTGAGAGTTCTTATGAATCTGTTGAAAGGAATTCTAATCACGTAGAGGTAATTTTCATTAACATTTGTGATATGAAATCAACACCATCTCCTGGTTGAAAAAGTATCTCATAACTTTAATTGACAATTGAATTAGAAACGACTAATATGTCTATTCCTGAATGGTAAGGATGATGTAGAAACGTCTAAACAATATAAATTGAAGTTGAAAATTAGTTAGAAAAACTATAAGAAGTGATAAGGATGGAGAGTATAAATCACATTTTGCAGAAATATGTTTTAAAAGTGGAATCAACCATCAAACTGCTGCCCTATTAACCTTAATATAATGAAAAATCCAAACTTTGAGAAAATGATTGTTGCATTACTGATAAGTTCAGGTTTATCACAAAACTTACGTGAAGGAACTATCCAGACCGCAAAAGGGAACAACAAAAACTTTTGTTTTTTCATACAGAAAGCAATAAAAAGTTTTGTTTTTTCAGTAGACAATCCATTTCATATGAGAAATAGAAAGAAAGGAAATGCAACTTGACATATTTCAAAGTGTGTGGGTGTCGAGATAAAGTCCAAGTTCATATTCCTAAAAGGATTAAAATAGGACCTAAGATTGTGGACTATAAACTACACTTGACTTTTCTAGTAAAAGGTCTAAATGACCTTGGAAAGAAAAATATGAGGATGTACTAAATAAAGAGTTTAAAAGGCATAGAAAATGTCAAAGGACATCTACTTCCTTCGAATATGATTTTGTAACATTTCTTTTGTCTTCTATAGACTCATATTTTGGACTGTGGTGTCAATAGTGAGATTAATTCAATCTTGAGCAATCCTATTGGATGTTGGTTGATTTTCTTCCATGAAATAAAATTTTGGGTTCAAAGTGAATCCTCAAAAAGAAAATGAAAGTCGATGGACTGGTTGACAAATATATAACAAAAGAAACAAGCTCTTAATCTTTTCGACACATACTTGCCAGTAACTAGAATTATATTCATTTGGATGTTAATTGTGTTAGTTGTGGTATATCACCTCTAAATTTATCAAATAATGTGAAAACAACTCTATTAAATGGAGTATTGGAGGAAGAAAGTTATATGGAACAATGTGAGGGTATTGTGGTTCTTGGTAAAGAAAGAAAATGTGTGAACTTGTCACATTATGGACAAAAGTAAGCACCATAACAATGACATAATAAATTTGACTAAACCATGTTGGCAAATGGATTTAAGAATTATGAAAGTGATAAATGTTTTCACATTAAAATCACAAGGTCATTGTTTGTTTGTATATTGGTGATATGTTGATCATCAATCGAGACACTAACAACATAAATGCTACTAAATATATCCTCGAAAACAAGTGTGATATGAAAAATCTTGGAGTTGTTGATGCGATCTTTGGTATTAGAATCCTTAGAACTCCATCATGTTAAGCATTGTCACATTCTCATTGCATTGAAAAGGTAGTTGACTAGTTCAAATGTTTGGATTTCAATATTGTAAAGTCTCCAATAAATGTGAGCTTTGCCTTTCAAAAGAGTGAAGGCAAAATAGACTCATAATCGGATTGTTGTTGAGCATTGAGAAGTATGATGTATATCATGAAGTTTGCGTGATCAGATATAGCATGTGTTATTAATGAACTGGGTTGATTGACAAGTAATCCCATTGAACTCATTTAATGACAATGAAAAGAGTTTTGAAGTACTTAAGAAATAGTCAAAACTACATCTTGTATTTTAATAATATCAAGCAGTATTGAAAGGATATAGTGATAAAAATTTGATCACTAGACAACTAAAGTAAAGTCCACAAGTGGATATATATTTACTCCTTGTAGAGGAGTAGTCTATTGGAAATACTCCAAAAAAGACATGTATCACTCGATATACAATGATTTATGAGCTAGGTGCTCTATCTAAGGTCGGTGAATAAGTTGAAAGACTACGAAATTTCTTGATAGATATTATGTTTTGGCCTAAAACATTGTGATCAGTATGCATACACTTTGATAGTAAAGATGAAATAGGTAGGGCATTGATCATGATATATAACGGAAAGTGTTGTCATATAAGGCATAGACATGATACTTTTAGAAAACTACTCTCTACTCCAATTATCAGAATTGACAATGTAAAGTCAAAGGATAATGTGTTGGATCCACTTTTAAAAAAGGCTTAACTTGAGAGAAAGTTGAAGGATCATCTAAGGGAGTGGGATTACATATTAGGACAAGTCATCATAGTGGTAAATCTATCTAAAAGACTGGAGATCCCAAGAGCTAGATTCAAAGAGAAAAACAATATTGTGACTCACGATTTGGCATTTTAATCCAACTCAATCAATCCCATGATACAATGATGAGGAACAAGGATAAAACATTAAGGTTTGTTGATGAGTTAATAAAGCTTATAGTTTTAAATGATTTACTATGTTTGGCACATGTGACCAAATAGTGTATCTACACGATAACACGTATAGAAATTACCCGTGTGAGTGTGAAGTGTAAGACGCTTCAAAGAGGATGATTGTCAAAAGCCCATCTCTCTAAACACTCATGAAACCAGGAGTTGTTCATTGATGAAACGAACATAAACGTAATAACTATAAACGGTGAAGGGTTAATTGTATGACATATGGTTGTCCGAATACACCAAAGTTCAATGGTTAAAAAATATTGCATATACCAATTGACCAAGTATATACGACATATGTTCACTAAAGATAGTCAAAAGGGAAACCTACATATCCATATGCAATAATTTATTGCTTATAAAGTACACATACTTGTCCATTTCTTTTTCTTGGAGTCACTCCCCATTCATGTGGGGGTTGTTCGGTTTTAAAAGGTGTGAATGGAAAATGAAGAGTTGCGACTTTTACGAAGAGTCGCAACGTTGATGAAAATTTGCGACTTTTATGAAGATTTGTGTCTTTTATGAAAAAAAATGTGACTTTTATGGAAGGTGGTGACCTTTCCGAAAGATTGTGACGTTTCCAAAGTTATTTGACTTTTACGGTAAGGCATAATAAGAACCTTTTCACACTACCTTTTTTTCTATATATTGAGGGATTTCCTCTCCTTTTAAATACATATTTTTTCTAGACTCCTTGTACAACTACAAAATCGAGTATTCAAAGTGTACACTATTGCCTTTGAGTAAGATCGTTCTATCCTGGAAGGATATATTCCGTTAACCTTGTGTACTTGAGGGGAATAATTTCATTAAGGGGACATTGTGCATTCAGTGGGCTAATTTTTTTTTCTTTGAGAAAAATATTTTTATATTGTTTCTAATTTTTTTATACTTCTATTTTCTCTACTAGTTTTTATTTTATAGTGTTGAAAAAACTCTTTAAACGTTTTATTTTTTAGTGTAATACCCCTCGGAAATCATATGACCTAATCTAGAGCCTTACATGATGTATATTCACAAAAAAATTTGTTAAAACATTGTTTCTAGACCTAACATAATGTAAATAACTTAGTTCGGAAATGTTATGGCATAAAGGTCCAAAAACGACCATGACGCCTGGAAAATAGTAAAATTGGACTAGTGTGTTCTTAGGCCTTGTAAGGGTATTTCAAATGTTGTACGATGATTAAATCATTCAAAAATATTTTATATAGGTAAAATTATATGTTTAGTGTCTAAACGTCCTGGTACGACCCTCAAATGACCACCCTAGGGGTCCTTGAGGATGACCCAACCCTTGGCCCAAAAAGTTGTCAAATGACAGCATGACCCACGGAGGGCAGTAACGGGACGTCACTAAACCTACCCCCCAAAGGTGGGTCTCGTGGGTAGAGACTTAGTCTCCGCACCAAGACCTCCCCATTTCCCACTCTATGAACCAAACGACGGCATGCCAAGCAAGCTGTAACTCCACCTACGGTCCGTAGGAGAAGGATCATATGTACCGCCACTTAAAGGGTTTTAGTATTTAAGTTAGGGGTCCCATTTCGTGTTAGTTGAGTAATTAGGGGTTAGGAGGAGTGGTTATTTAGTTAATAACTTTCTAAACATAACTATAAGACCCTAACATAAAGATTTTAACCCTCACAACTACTCTCACAAACTCAAACATCAAAACTCAACTTCCCTCTCAAAACTCTCTTTCATCTAAGAAATCCATTTAAGAAGAAGACCAAGCTTAAACTAGGGAATCAAGAATCTGAATTTTCTCCATGAATCCTTAAGGATTTACAAACGTATGAAAGCTCTTCACTCTTGGTATCCTTTTCCCCAAGAGATCGTTTCCAAATTGGATTTCAACGATCCCCAAATTTCTAGCTTTTACTCAATTTCGTGGGACTCTTTCTAAACTTGATTTCCTTGATCTATTTTTTATTTTTGATTTTATATGGATTAATTGAAGTATTGATTATGGTTTTTTACCTAATTTTCCCAAGACGCATGAATCTTTCTTCTTTCTCAATTCTAAACCCAAACTTGTGTTGAATGATGATTGAAGGGTGATAATCTAGTATGTTTTTATGTAATTCACTATTGTAATGTGATGTTAACCTATTTGATGTATTATTATCATTAAATTATGTTTAAATATTTAAGGGAATCTTTAAGGCTATGATTAAGTGCTTTCAAGGTTATGAACATTTTAGTATTCAATTGACGATTCACCTTTGGTAGGGGTGTTTACTTGATGTATATATTGTAGAGTTGAATTATGATTTCCTCTTCCCTATAACCCTAAGCATTATCAAGTACATTATGGTATGTACATGCATCTTATGCTATGCTATGAACATGAATGTTGTTAGATGATGATGGATGTGTTGTTATGTTGTATTGAAGGTAATTCTCATGAACATTATATGAATATGATATAAAAGATGTATTCTCACATGATGTTGGTTTAATGATGAAAGGTCATTCTCATCTTGTAACCCTTGATCTAAATGATATGTGATGGATAACCAAATACATGTTCATAAGAATAACCATCATCACATGATATCATTTTCATGTAAAGTTAACATACTATTATCATTCACATCATTAGCATATGCATATATATTATCAACTTCCTAGAGCTTCCATCAAGGCAAACTAGTGCAAGGCATAGGTAGAGTCCCATAACCCTACCTAGGCTAAGTCAAACCTCTCAAGTCACCCTAGTTAGTTTATACTTTATTATTTCATTTTAGCTTAGGGAACACTTGCCTTAAACGACATAGACCACAAGATCTACGTATGGAATCCTGTGTTGTAAAACCTTACACCGATGGAAGGTGGTCTACCGAACAAAGTAAACCAAACATAAACATAGCTTCTAGGTGGATCCTCTAGCTAGTATTCCTATGTTGGAAACATAGTTTAAGGAACTTCGGGATGTCTTGGAAACTTAAATCTACACCCTATTTGGGTCATGAGGCTATCCACCCTGTGAGGACCGTAGTGAACCCTACCTTCCCTACTTGGGAAAGTGTCACCCCCTCACATACAAGATCACTCTGTGCTAAGTTAGGTCCCTTTATTGAAATGTCTTTAGTGTCTTTATTTATCAATCATAGCTTAGTTTAGGTCATAGGGTCTAGACCTTGTATAATCATCATCATCATATCTCAATAAGAATTGCATGAGTATAGTTCTTTCATCACAATTCATATATGTGAGGTTAGCACATTACATATAACTTCATAATAAGGCACATTGGTTAGCATCACCATCCTTACAACATTTACATCTTAATCAACCTCACAACCATAGGCAAGACATTTCAATTCATCATCATACAAGCCTATCAATCCTAATATAAAGCTTACGCAAACATAACATCATGGCTTAATCACAATTAACCATAAATTGAAGTAAAGAATAGGGATCATAAGACTTACCACGTCTTTTTCATAATTCATCATCAAGGTCTTACCATCAACCCTTACTTCAACCCAATTAGATCATAACATCATCACAATTGAATGACCAACATTATAACAAGGCTAGAAGAATCACTACACCATAATTCAATACAGAATCAACGCTAAAGACAAGTTGATCACTTCTCAAGAACAAGTATGAAAGACTACAAATCATCCTAATTTGCTCATGATTAGTGTAACAAGATCATCTAATAGTAATTCAACCAATAACAAAGTCAATTGAACCAAACACAACCTAATTCATATTAAGATAAAACCTAGGGTTAAGGGTTTAGGGTCAACTTCTAAAAACTAGACCATACCATCAAGATATATGATAATCAAGTTAAAATACATGTTAATCTATTCAATATATTTATAAGAAATCATAAATGATTCAATTCATAATATTAATTTCGAAACTGGATGAAACCCACTTGAAACTCAACTTTTGAAAATACTTTGAAGGAACCCTTTGAGGAAAGAAGTCACAAAGGTGAATTAGATCCCATACCTTAAAATTTGATGAAGATTTGATAATGAAATCACCCCTTTACAGCCGCCAAAACCCTTCCCTAGCTTTTTCTTCAATGGTGTCTACCAATAGAGAGAGAAATAAGAGAGAAGGAAGAGAGTTTATTTTGTGAGTTGTGTTAAATCTAATTGGGTTGGGGCATTTATATATGTGGTTAATTAACTAAATTAGACTCCCGTAAACCCATAAATAATCACCTAACCCCCTAAATAATTAAATGAGATTAACTTTAAAAGTGCAGGAAAATTGCAGGCCCATCGACGAGACCATAATCCACGAATCGTTGGTCCATCGACGGCCAGGCCTCCCTCCGTGCTGCACAACGAGGACTCAAGAATTTTGGTTACGTGTTAGTCGACGGTTGGCATCGACGCACCATTGATCCATACACAAGTCGTCCTTTGCATCATGTGGGTGCACACTGCCCAGGCAGTGTTGCCTCCTACGTGCTAGGGTCCTCCTCAAGGGCCCTTGGTTTGTCCTTGGGGAATCGTACCCGAACATTTTAACCATGAATAGACTTTAATACATGTTATACACCCTTCCACCATATTTCATGCATTTCCGATTCCTAAAAGATAGTCAAATAGGCTAAGACACGCTAGTACCTCTTTGAACTAAATTTCTGGACGTCACGGACGTTCTTGGATGTTTTGGTTTATAAGCTTCCTAAATGATGTATATTCATTAAAATGGACTTAAAAACATTGTCTGGACCTCAAGACACTAATTCTAGGCTTTAAGACACGTCTTGGATTTTTGAAGTGTTACATTATCTCCCTCTTAGGAACATTCATCCCCGAATGACACTAAAAAAATTTTGAAGGAAGGAATAGCCTCAATACTAGCAGCCCAACAAATCAATAATACAAAACAACATGAATCATACCATTTCAACAAAGCAATTCTCAAAACTTCAATTACCACACAATAGGCTCAAACATCGCATTATGAGGAATTTCCTTCTCACAACAACAACATGAGTTCAACATACTTTACATGAGTAAACTACAACAAGTTCAACTTATCAACATGTTACATAACTTTTCATAAAGACTCACCATGTAAAAAGTGCAAAACATAACTCAAACAAACCAAAAAGGCAAAATTTCAAGTTTAATGCACCAATTCACTATAAACTCAATGTAATGCAATTAAAAAATGCACATTTGCAAGACTTCACTAGTCATTATTTTCATTATTAATAAAAGTAACTAACCTTATTTATCAAAAACATGAGGTTAACTGGACTTCATGACGTCCCCCGGCCTCCCATATTGCACCCTCAACTAGGTAATTTTTCCATAACACTTATACGGAAACCACCTCTTTATTACTCAACCTCTTTACTTGCCTATCGAGGATTTGAACCGGGACTTCCTCATAAGAGAGGTTATCCTTGACACCAAGACCATCAATAGGAAGAATGTACTCGAGATCACCGATACACTTCTTCAACATAGAAACATGGAAAACCGGATGGACCGAAGCCAATTCACTTGGGAGTTTCAATTAATAGGCAACCTTACAACCCTTTACAAGATTTCCTAGGGACCCACATAACGAGGACATAACTTCCCCTTATAGCCATATCTAACCACCCCCTTTATAAGTGAAATTTTCAAGTATACTTTATCAGCTTCTCCAAACTCTAGATCCCTCCTCCAATGATCGGCATAAGAATTTTGCTGACTATAGGACATTCGCGAGCGATTTCTTATAATATGAACCTTCTCCAAAGTCTTATATATAAAATCGGGACCAAGAATCAAAGACTCACAGACTTCAAACCACCCAATATGAGATCTACACCTCCTTCCATACAAGACTTCATAGGGAGCCATGGAAATGGAAGAATGGAAATTATTATTGTAAGAAAACTCCACCAATGGCAAGTGCTTATCCCAACTTCCCTCGAAGTCAATGACACAAGCTCTAAGCATATCCTCAATGGTTTAAATAGTACGTTCCACTTGACCATCCGTTTGGGGATGAAAAACGGTACTCAACTTCACCTTAGTACCTAACCCTTCTTGAAATGACCTCCATAACCTAGATGTGAATTCTGCACCCCTATCCGATATGAAGGATAATGGAATACCATGCCTACACATAATCTCATCTATGAAGATCTTTGTATAATCTTTCGACTAATAAGTAGACTTGACGGGAATAAAATGAGCGGACTTGGTCAACCTATCCACCACCACCCATATGGAGTCATATTGTTTTTGAGTCTTAGGCAAACCCACCACAAAATCCATATTGATGTCTTGCCACTTCCAAGGGGGAATTTGGATTTCTTGTAGTAAGCCACCCGACATTAGATGTTCGTCTTTTACTTGTTGGCAATTTGGACACTAAGCAACAAACTTTGATTTGTCACTTTTCAAACCTTCGTACAAATACAGTTCCCTATGGTCATGATACATTTTTTTTGACCCCGGATGAATGGAATAACGGGACCCATGAGCTTCCTCAAAAATCTTGTTCCTCAAATCATCAACATTAGGAACACACAACCGCTCTTGATACCTCAAAACACCATCCCCACCTAAGGGGAATGACTAATTAAACTTACAAAGAACCATTTATTTCAACTCCATCAATGGCTTGTCAAGATGTTTTTTGTATTTCACCTCAACAACCAAGGATGATTCGGAGTTATGATGGACCACCACACCACCATTTGGAGAACCTTCCAATCTAACACCCAATCCATCCAACCTATGAACATCTCTCACTTGGTCTTTCTTGGATTCCTCAAAATGAGCCACACTATCCATGGTCATACGACTTAGGGCATCCGCCACCCCATTGGCCTTGCCGTGGTGATAGAGAACACACATGTCATAATTTTACAAAAATTCTAACCACCTTATTTGTCGGAGATTAAATTCATTTTGGGTAAACAAATATTGGAGACACTTATGGTCGGTAAATACATCAACATGAACACCGTACAAGTAATGCCTCCATATTTTCAAGAAAAATACCACGGCCGCTAACTCAAGATCATGAGTGGGATAATTCCTCTCATGCACCTTAAATTGTCTAGAGGCATAATCAATCACTTTCCCATGTTGCATAATCACACACCCCAAACCCACTCGGGATGCATCACAATACACAACGAAGACCTTTGTACACTTAGGTAAAGTCAACACCGGAGCGGAAGTAAGCCTATCTTTCAAGATTTGGATGCTCTTTTCACATGCCTCCGACCACTCAAACTTCTTACTCTTTTGGGTCAAAGTAGTCAAGGGAGATGCAATGGACGCAAAACCATTAACAAACCTCTGATAATAACCCGCTACACCCAAGAAGCTCCTAATGTCGGTTGGAGTCAATGGTCTAGGCCAACTTCTCACCGTCTCCATTTCCTTGGATCAACCTAAACTCCCTCACTAGAGATGATATGACCAAGAAACGCCACAGTCCTCAACGAAAACTCACATTCGCTATACTTGGCTAACAATTGATGTTCTATAAGGGTTTGCAATACCACCTTCAACTGACCCATGTGATAACCCTCATTTTTCGAATATACCAAGATGTCGTCAATGAAGACAATGACAAATGAATCTAGGTAACTTCAGAACACCCTATTTATTAGGTCCATAAACACCGCCGGAGCATTAGTGAGACCAAAAAACATTACTAAGAACACATAGTGCCCATATCTAGTCCGAAGTTGTTGATGCCCCGATCTCAAGTCAATTTTTGAAAAGTAGCTTGCCCCTTGGAGTTGATCAAACAAGTCGTCAATCCGAGGGAGAGGATACTTGTTCTTAATAGTGACCTTGTTGAGTTTGCAATAATCAATACACATTCTCAAAGACCCATCCTTTTTTTTACAAACAAAACCGGATCACCCCATGGAGAAATACTAGGTATTATGAAGCCTTTGTCTAGTAAATCCTTGAGTTGAGCGTTCAACTCTTTAAATTCGGCCGGATTCATTTGATAAGGAGGAATTAAAATGGGATTTGTTTCCGGTAGCAAATCGATACCAAAATCAATTTCCCGTTCCGAAGGAAAACCGTGAAGGTCATTTGGAAAAAACTCTGGAAATTCACTCACTACGGGGACCGACTCAATGGGAGGAATTTCGGAGTCTAAATCTTGGACTGTTACTATGTGATATAGACAACCCATTGAGATCATTTTTCATGCTTTTAGACAAGAAATTATAAAACCTCTAGTAATAGATTTTCCTCCCTTCCACTCAACAATGGGTTTATTTGGGAAATTAAACCTTCCCACCCTCGTTCTACAATCAATAGTGGCAAAACAAGCATGTAACCAATCCATACCCAAAATGATATCAAAATCAAGCATATCTAGTTCTACTAGATAAACATTGGAAACTCTATTGGGCAACATGATAGGCCAATTTCTATATACCCTTTTTGCAACAACCGACTCACCCACCGGAGTAGACACTAAAAAGGGTTCATGCAAGATATCGGGCAATGTATCAAACATTTTAGCTAAAAAAGGTGTAACAAAAGACAAAGTAGCACCCGGATCAAATAAGGCATATACATCAATAGAATCAACTTTCAACATATCGGTCAGCACATCGGCAGAGGCGTCTTTCTCACCCCTTGTGCGAAGAGCATAGAAACGGTTCTTCGTAGGAGGATCGATAGAACAAATTGCTTGACCACTCTTCTCTTGACCCTTCACATTAGGACAATCCCGAACCTTGTGCCTAATCTTACCACAACTAAAGCGTTTGTCCATCCCAATGAGGCAAGCACCATAGTACTTCTTTCCACGCTCACCAAAAGTTGGCTTCTCTCTTGGTGAACTAGTACCTTTTACCTTTTGAGGCTTAGAGTTTGCAACCTTTTCACCGTGAGCCTTAGGAATCTTGGATGGAACTTTACTAGAAAAACGCTTCTTGAACTTAGACTTGTCTTAGATCTCAAGCCTACCCTTAGAAGAGCCACCATCAAAAGACTTTGACCTTTTTGCATCTTTACTCTTCCTCCTTGACCCTGCCTCCTCCACTTATCTAGCATGCACCATCAGATGGGAAATGTTCATGTTTTCATGTAGCATATCCGAATGACACTCCTCTTGCAAATCTTCCGACACCCCCGTCACAAAATGGCTCATTTCATCCATAGGATCGGAAACCAAAGAAGGGGCATATTTGGACAATTTGGTAAATTTCAAGGAGTATTCAATAATACTGATACCTCCTTGACGAAGGTTGATGAACTCCACCACTTTGGCCTCTCTCATCTACCTAGGAAAGAATCGATCAAGAAATGCCTTCTTGAAGATCTCCCAAGTCACCGGTACACCCCTAAGAGGCCTATTGTCCGTCCATTGAGCATGCCAAGTTTGAGCCACATCTTTTAGTTCATATGTGGCCAACTCGTCCTTCTCACTAATAGACAACCCCATAGCAAAGAGTATCTTTTATAGTTCATCCATGACCTCTGAGGGGTCTTCTTCAACCTTAGACCCATACAAAGTAGGAGGATTCATCCTCGTGAAATCCTTAAACTGATGCTATGGTAGTTTCTTGTTGAGTTGGACGAGGTACCACCTCTCAGTTAGCTTGGGCCGTCATAGCTTGAGCTTGGTAGTGACGGCTTGGGCCAATTGGAAGAGGACCTCCGTATGTCATCATCCATGAAAGGTGGAGGATTGACCGGAGCTTGTAAAACATTACCATCTTCTTCAAGAGGAAGAACTTGATCATCACGTGGAGCAGCTCCCGCATTAGCAATCTCTTCCTGAAGTCTTCGACCCGCATTCCTTCGAGTATTCACTGCCTATAACCAAAAAAAAAGGTTTAGGTGAAAGCACATAATAAGTACACTCTAGAGGTACGATATTGGATTTCTAAAAAAAAAAGAAGAGATTCCTAAGCATCACATAGATTCCTATCCATAAGTGTGGTGCGCTTCACAATTATGAGTATGAATCGACATATACGTGGTTGAGAGAGACATCAACATCAAAGATATTCAACCTCATGCTCTGATACAAAGTTTTTCACATCTGGGTTTACCCCCTAGACGTAACCGGCGTCGTCGTCCTCTTTGAGGACTAAGACTAGCCTCTTAGTATTACATCATTACAATCATAGGTCAAAAATATGGATGAATTAAAACTTTTCATTACTTCTACTTGGAGGTTTACATAGACCTCTATATACACATAATATATTCATATCAAGTATACATAGACCCTTCGTATAGGAAGATTACATAGTCTTCTACTTTTATTGCACACACACACATATATATATATATATATATATATATATATATATATATATATATATATATATATATATATAGTTCATATAACATAGTATTAAATATTGTCTCATCTCATAACCATCTGAAACAATCATAACATCTTTGGGCATAGCCCTACATCAATGTAAAGAAGCCACATATAGGCTTATACAAATCGTACTCAAATGAAAATAGAAGGAACATAACAGTCTTTAGAACTAAACAAATCCATAAGATAGATATTGGCATCTCCCTCGTAAAGTGGAACCTACCCGCTTGGATTCTAGAGAATATCCAAGTATTCTTCAAGTCGTCTCGAATGAGCCTTCAACGACCGGAACCTACAATGTTCGGGAAAATGGGAGAAAATGGGGTTAGTACTCCACTTGTACTAAGTATGAGACCATATCCACATATAAGATCAAAACATGCTAAAAAGAAAATTTAGTTAAATCATGCAATTTTATCCTTTGAAAGTCTTATGCATAGTTAAACAAACCATACCAAGCAACAAAACATACTCATCAAGGCAAAGTAAGTAATATGCCTATCAACATACTTGAACCCATTATCTACTACAACCCTATCATCAAGGAATAACATCACAAGTATGAATAAGAGTTTATCATGGCGTAATAAGAAAGAGAAGTACTCATGAATCCTTATCAAGTCAACAAGTGCAATAACCAAGCAAAGTCCCATAACCTTACTCAATCCAGTAACCCAACAAGAATCCATAACCCATGTCCAACTTCACATAATAAAACCTTTTAAGATACACAACATCATACCTTAACAATATACACCAAATACATGTTCTTAAGAATAACCGTCATCACATGATATTATTTTCATGTAAAGTCAACATATTATATTATCATTCACATAATTAGCATATACATACATAATATCAACTTCCTAGAGCTTCCATCAAGGCAAACTAGTGCAAGGCATATGTAGAGTCCCATACCCCTACCTAGGCTAAGTCAAACCTCTCAAGTCAACCTAGTTAGTTTATACTTTATTATTTCATTTTAGTTTAGGGAACACTTTCCTTAACCGACATAGACCACAAGATCTAGGTGTGCAATCCAGTGTTGTAAAACCTTACACTGATGGAAGGTGGTCTACCAGCCAAAGTAAAACCAAACATAAACATAGCTTCTAGGTGGATCCACTAGCTAGTATTCCTATGGTGGAACCATAGTTTAAGGAACTTGGCCGTCTTGTAACCATCACTCTACAACCTATTTGGGTCATGATGCTATCCACCTTCTGAGGATCGTAGTGAACCCTACCTTCCCTACTTGGGAAAGTGTCACCCCTTCACATACAAGATCACTCGGTGCTAATCTAGGTCCCTTTATTGAAATGTCTTTAGTGTCTTTATTTATCAATCATTGCTTAGTTTAGGTCATCGGGTCTAGCCGTTGTATAATCATCATCATCATAGCTCAATAATAATTGCATGAGTATAGTCCTTTCATCACAATTCATATAAGTGAGGTTAACACGTTACATATCACTTAATAATAAGTCACATTGGTTAGTATCACCATCCTTATAACATTTATATCTTAATCAGCCTCACAACCATAGGCAAGACATTTCATTTCATCATCATCCCGCCCTACTAATTCTAATACAAAGCATACTCCAACATAACATCATGGCTTAATCACAATTAACCATAAATTAAAGTAAAAATAGGGATCATAAGACATACCAAGTCTTCTTCATAATTCATCATCAAGGTCTTACCATAAAACCTTACTTCAACCCAATTAGATCATAAAATCATCACAATTCAATGACCAACATGATAACAAGCCTAGAAGAATAACTACACAAGAATTCAATACTAAATCAAAGCTTAAGACAAGATACTGAGGTCAATTCTCATAACCTTGATCACTTCTAAAGAACTAGTATGAAAGACTACAAATCATCCTAATTTGTTCATGATTAGTGCAACAACATAATATAATAGTAATTCAACCAATAACCAAGTCAATTGAACCAAACACAACCTAATTCATATCAAGATCAAACCTAGGATTAAGGGTTTAGGGTTATCTTCTACAAACTAGACCAAACCATCAAGATATATCATAATAAAAATAAAATACATGTTAATATATTAAATATATATCCATAAGAAATCAGAAACAATTCAATTCATAACATTAATTTCGAAATTGGATGAAACCCACTTGCAAATCAACTTTTGAAAATACTTTGAAGGAGTCCTTTGATGAAAGAAGTCTCAAAGGTGAATTATATCCCATACCTTAACGTTTGATGAAAATTTAATGATGAAATCTCCCCTTTAAACCCCCCAAAACCCTTCCATAGCTTGTTCTTAAATGGTGTCTTCCAATAGAGAGAGAATGAAGAATGAAGGAAGAGAGTTTATTTTGTGAGTTTTGTTAGGTCTAATGGGGTTGGGGACTTTATATGGGGGGATATTTAACTTAAAT